>JAXIVH010000027.1:211859-251859 GCA_036785325.1 Urophycis tenuis
CCCGACAGACCCCTGTAATGGCACTTTCGATTTATTTGTCTTAACCATTTGAGACGCCCAACCTTTTCCCCTTCCTAACATAAGGTACCAAATTGTTTTGTGTGATGTTTAAGACTTAACTTTGCACCTAAATGCAAAATCCTGCAGGATACCCTATAGGTGTAAAGCACATCCATGGGGGGTCAGCGCGAGATACCTGCAGTGGGCAAAGGGTGTGAAAACCCTCCCTGGGGGGGGGGCTCCTGCAGCAGACACATGGATGTAAAGCATACTCTAGGGGGTGTTCCTCAGGTATAAATGTTTAGGTATCCCCATGCTCGGGGTCTTTCTTCATCTTTCACCGCTCGCGTGTTGATTGACCTTTTCTTTGCCAAGAAAATAAAACCTTGTCGGCCGGCAGAAGTCTCTATCTATTTCATTCTTCCCCAGCAGCTGAGGTAATTTCCACAACGCGTGTCGATAGACGGTGGGTCGGAGAACGCCCCGGAGAGAGACTCCGCTGCGACGAGACCCTTCCTTCCGAGTGCTCCGGTTGGCGGAAAATGGCGCCGGCGAGGAAGGAGAATTCACCGCGGAAAGCGTGGAGGGCGGGATTTTCATCACGAAACTGCCCCGCGGAACCGGAGGAACCGAAAAGAAGAAGAAAAAGAAAAAGAACCGAGGTACTGGAGAACCAGAAATGAAACACTCGGCGCTCAAGGCCCGCGGACGGGCGGGGACGCCGAGTCGTCCGCCATCTTGGACGGGCTGCGAGCCGAACGCTGTGGTTTCGTCGCCTGAACCCGGCAGCAGAGTGTCTCTGGTCAGACAGAACCTGACTGGCGCGGACATTCTCTGGTCGGGGGGGCGGCACGCCTGAAAAGGCAACTCCAGGCGATGTCAGGGCTTGATTCTCTCATTGTCCAGAGTTCATGTGGAAAAAAAAAGGCTTATTCATCTCTTGCACACACACACACACACAGTCCCTCTCCCCTTTCCCTTTCACTCTCCTCCCCTTCCTTTCGCTCCCCCTTATCTATGTCCATCCACCTCCAGCTCTCCCCTTGCCTGTCTCTCTTTCTCTCTCAGCATGCTGAGAGAGAGAACGCGACAGGGAGAGAGAGACACAGAGCTGTGCTGAGCACATCGACAGGAGATGAAAGGTGGGGATGGCAGGAAATGAACACAAAAATGGACATCCATGCTCCACATCCCACTTGCCTTGGACACAACCAGTAAGACCCCACACACACACACACACACACACACGACGCGCGCACACACACACACACACACACACACACACAAACACGCACACACGCAAACACACACACACACACACACGTACACCCACACGTACACCCACGTACACACACGGCACGTACACTCCGTGTAATGACACCAAGATAAAACAGAGTCTAAATATAGGCAGTGTCTCTATCTTTATGACCAATCTTTGTCATGACACGTAACGAGACATCATAACGCAAACTTTTTGTTGCTGCCAGGCCGTCTGCAGCCCCCCCCCCCCCCCCCCCCCCCCCGGCACAGCTCCGCCCGTCTGCAAAAAATCACTGCTCACTGTGTGCTCAGGCCCGAGGGCCGCAAAAACGAAACAGTTGTGATGGTAGATAATAAAAAACACAAACCAAACCCAGGCCGTGCGTCTCCACAACAGAGCCCGCGAACAAACGGGCCGTCAAACAAGAGAGGACGATAGTTACCAGGGCAACGAGACGGTGGCGCCTGCGTTGGTGAGTGACCGGGCCGGGGGTTGGGGCGGGGAGCGGGGCCAATCAAACGGTCCCACCGCGTCCCACGTGATCCGATCTCGGCGAGGCGCGCGCCAAGCCCCGCCTCCGTGGCGGCGCCGCGCCGCGGAAAGACGCTACGGGCGCCGTGTTAGCTAGCCGCCGGCGGGAGAAATGTTGTTGTTGTTGTTGTTGTTGTGGAAACGTGATGAATGAACGTTCACGGCTTCGCTTCGCCCCGCATGAGAGGGGCGGTCTGCACGCCATCGCTCTGCGCGGTGGAGGGCGCCGCGGGTGAGATTGACGAGCTAGCTAGCGTTTGAGCGCGTTTTGTCACAGGCGGCGTAGCCAGGAGGCAGGCAGCTACGGCTCTGGGGACCGTTTAGGTGTCCGACCGCTCCCGGCTCCCTTCTGGCCAATCAGGGCGCATCCCCCCCTGACTGCTTCCTTAGGGGGGGGGGGGAAGCCATCTCGCCTGTCAATCACAGCAATGCAACACGGTGGAAAGCAGTCGTTTCAAAATCTTCTCCTCTTTTGGTGCTTTCTGCTCTCCCAGACAGACACCGTGGTACAGCAGTGTGCGGTGTGCTTGCTCTCTCTCTCTCTCTCTCTCTCTCTCTCTCTCTCTCTCTCTCTCTCTCCCCTACAGTGCTTTTAAATTCCATGAGATTTTTTGTAAACGTGACACACATGCACACACATTCGGAAGCATACGCTAACAAACACATGCGCACATTCAGAAATACACCCACACATTCAGAAAATGCACACAAACGCGCGCGCACACACGCACACACACACACACACACACACACACACACACACACACACACACACACACAGAGATAACACAAATGCACATCCCGAAAATACATGAATTGCACTCGGCGCACCATCAGTCACGGGGCGAGGTTGAACCATAATGGCCGAGGGTCCCAAGCGCAATACACACTGAATCACTGCATTACCGGGCAATATCCTGCCCAGAGTACTTTCCTGGTGGCGGACACAAGGTTAAGAGCCACAGCGAGAGGCCGGCTGCTGACAGCCTGCAGCCTTGGCTCCCCAGCGGGAGAATGGCCGTACCCCTGGGCAGCGTCGCAACACAATCCATAAGAGCCTTTAGCAGCTGCGCTCGCTCTGCCGTTTCCTTCCTTAAACCAGATCGAGATGCCCAGATGTCTTTTTACAGTGGTCTGATGTACCTCACATGACTCACTAATTGTCCAATAACTTTGTGTGTGTGTGTGTGTGTGTGTGTGTGTACTATGCAGGTGTGTTACTGTGTGAGTTTGTGTGTGTGTGTGTGTGTGTGTGTGTGTGTGTGTGTGTGTGTGTTTGAATGTCTGTGTTTGTATGTGTCTCTCTCTGGAAGCTTGAGTACATACAGTATGTGTGTGTGTGCATGTGTCCAAGTGCTTGTTTGAACATTCCTGTTGGTGTGCGTGTGTGTCTAAGTGTGTGTGTGTGTGTGTGTGTGTGTGTGTGTGTGTGTGTGTGTGTGTGTGTGTGTCTCTGTGGAAAATTGTCCAAACACAGGTATTAGAGCACCATACTCCCCTGTGATATTTGCTCTCCTACTGCTGTCCTATTGACAGAAAAATAAATGTCAGCTAAAAATAACTAACACATAATTTCTGTTTAAGTGAACGTTAAGTGCTCATTTAGCTAATTTTGTATTTGCTATGTGTTTGAGCACCAAAACCTTATTAAATAAACCTTTACATTAACCAACGATTCGTCATGCAAAGATGTTGAAAATACACCCCAAATATTTATTTTACTACATAAACATATTTTGTGTGTTTTGTATTTCACGGGATTATCATTACGCCCCAAAACGCAAAAACACTCGCTGACATAATACAATTAGTACGTGGCATTTCAAAATAAAAGCTCAATATTCATAATTGTTTGCCCGCTGGGGACAGGAAATAATTTCACCATGACATCATGAGGCAAGACCCTAAACAAATTGGATTAGAGAAACTCAATATCGTTTACTGAATTTACAGTAAAATGGCTGGCGGATACTTTGACCAATCAAAGTGAGTCAGGAAATTGGCTTTTGGAGCCAGTGAGCCCCATCTGCCCCCCCTCCCCCCCCCCTTCCCCGCCCCCACCCCCAACGCAATAGTTCCTGGTTGCCTAGCGAGCCGAGAGCTTCCTCTCCTCTCGGGGTATCAGAGCCCCACGCTAAAAAAGAATAGGGCCCATCTGGCCAGAGCACGACTGGGAAGCCTGGGTAATGCCGTCGTGAGAAGGGGGATCAGTGTGTTCTCCTTTCATCGGCAGAAGGGACACAGGACGGACAGGACTGGCTAGAGAGACACACTGCCGCCGTGTCAGGCTCTGGGCGGGCCGGGGGGCCGGGCTTCGGTCCCGGCAGTGGGAAACCATTGGCCGCCCCGACCCGTCCATCAAAACTGCGCCGAACGCTGCGCCTCCTCCTGATTGGTTGTGATTCCCCGCTGCCTCTCCCCGGGGGGAACGATCCCGCATAGACATCACCTTTACACGCAGGTATATAGATCTATAGCAATATCACAGGACAGGAGGATCTCCGCTGTAGGGTGTCTCTGTGAGAGAGGATCTCGGTTGGGCGTCCCTGACGACAGACCAGACTACCTGATGGGGGCGGAGGTGGGGGGGGGGGTGCGGGGGGGGGGGGGTCCGACAACAAACACCGCCATGGGTCACACGCTCGGAGTCAATCGTTCCACACCATTAACCCTGCAGTCACGGTCACTGGGTTTTAGCGAAACACGGCACAGCTTTCAAACGCGTCTCAGGTGTCAGTCGTGTCGCTATGCGTCAGCGGTTCGCCGTGCGATGATTTCACTATTGATCTTTTTTTGGTTTGTGGTCATAATTAGATTTGTGTTGGTTTTTTTGCTGACCTTTGAATGATTTGCAGGGGTGCTAGGGGGTTACCGCAGTGTACCCACTGCTCTTAGCTGCACTACACTACTTAAACCAGGCTCAAGGACACAAAATGTGTCAGAAAGACAAATCCAGATGTCAGCCCAGCGTTATCATTGCTTGTAGTATCACTGCTCATTGTATGTCATGGCTAGAAACAGGTATTGAATAAACATTTTAATGGATAAGGGCTGTCAAGGTTTTAATCTTAAGAACATGTACAGATACACTGTATGTCACCGACTGAATGGCCGTGTGTGTGTGTGTGTGTGTGTGTGTGTGTGTGTGATTGTGCTGTACTGTGTATCACTCTTTATAGGGAAGTGATAAGGCTTTATGTGGAAGTATTATGGGATTGTAGTTGTGTGTGTGTGTGTGTGTGTGTGTGTGTGCCTGTGTGCGTGAATGCAAGTGGATGCATGTGTGCGTGCGCTTGTGTGCACGTAAAGACGATAATTATCTGTTTAGCTAATGTACACACACAGGATGGGGGGGGGGGGGGGCACAGTGAGAAGCTAAGGTGTGTGTGTGTGTGTGTGTGTGTGAGATAGAGTGAGAGAGAGAGAGAGAGAGAGAGAGAGAGAGAGAGAGGGGAAAGAGAGTCTATGCCCATGGAGGTAAAGAGAGACAATCTCCCACTTCAGACAAACATCCCTCTGACCTTGGTTTAGCATGTGCTTTCTTGAGAACGCTTCTGCAGAACGGCAATGCTAGCAAAACGTCTCTCATGCAAGCTGTGTAAGGTATGCAGCCGAACTGCAAATATTCCACCTAGGAGAACAAGAGGTTGATACAAGCTATAGCTGATTTGAAGGCCACCAAGCCTCCAAGAACCCAACACACATTTCCAGCCCCATCTTGCACAACATACTAATGGAGAATCACTATAAACAGGGACATTATAAGTATACTGTCTCTATTCTACGCCCTAAAGCTTTACGACTGACAGTTTTGAACACATGTTGTAGGGGAAACTAAACGAAATACAATGTTATATAACATTGTGTATCAAAGTCCAATAATGTGTGTGAAGCATTGCAATGCACACACTCAGTACGTTTACATGCAGCAAGAAATTCGAATTTCTAATCGTATAAGACATCGCTCGGACTTTTTAAGTGCATGTAAACACCTTAATCCAACCTACTTCGGACCTACTTCGGACATCTCAAAATCGGATAACAACACCTGGATAATTCGTTCATAGTCGGACTTTTAACGGCATGTATACTCAGCAATCGGATCTGAATCAGATTTTGCATTCTGCGCATGCGCAGTGCCATTCTGCACATGTGCAGCGCCACATAGCGTCCAGAGTCAGCCCATGCTCCGGCTGTTAATCCAATTCTCTGAACGGCATGTATACTCGGACAAGTGATCCGGTCTTACGCATGTCATTATCTGATCCGATCAGAAATTCGAATTTCTTGCTGCATGTAAACGTACTGACTGTATGATTCAATAATAAAATGTATGCATTGCATGTTGCATTACACGTAGGTGGTCGTTCATGAAGAGTACCGGATGGGAGAACCCAACAGCTAGCCGGTAGACTGAGCGTTTGCCTCACCTTCACCTTCGCTCATCGTCTGTGTTTCTGTAGGGTGTACTCTGTCTGTTAGGTGAATAACCGCTGCCACACTTACTCATTTCACGTTCACTTATTTCCCCTTGGGTTGAACGAAGTGCCCTATCCATCTTCTCTGCCTGTGAGAGATAGATGTGCAGCTTGGTGCATCCTGGTGATTCTATTTATTTTTTCCATCCATCTCTTGTTTCTACAGTATACCGGGAGCACCAAAAAACAGTTGCTTTATTTATGTTATGCATTTTTTATGTACCTAAATGACTCTTGCACTTAGGGGTTATATCTTCATTGTGGGATGCACTTTACTCCATGTCGCTCTGGGCCAAGGCTTCTGCTAATTAAATATAATGTAAGGTAATGCAACTCCTTCTCATTCGTCCTGCCAGCAGCCCAGTGTGTCTGTGAGCTTGACAAGCCTTTGTCGTTTTCTTCTCTCTGATGATGGGATGGATCTCTCTACTCGTGTGGGCCTATCAACGCCGGAGTGCAGTGCAAACACTCTGCGGGCTGAGAGTGTGTGTGTGTCCACAGCCTCCATCAGCGTCTAAACCGGTCCTGGGAGCTGTTTATGGTATTTGGTTAATAAGTAATGGATCGGTCATGAAGACACCGGTGCTGGAGCGCACGGCGGAGATGCACCAACTCCTGACCCCCCACCACCTTTTTTTTTCTGATGTCATCGAGACTGCATTTTCTAACAAAGCAAGAGTGTCTTTTCACTTCACCAGAAAAAGGTGACTTTTCCCGGTTTGGGGCCAATCGGATGTCTGTGTGGGTGTGGCTTACATACGATTGGCTCGCCGATGTTGTCAGGTGGGCGGAGCCTGAGGGCTTCAGGTTATAACTCCCAAGGCCTACTTTAATCCATCGGTAAAACCTGTAGACAGGCTACTATGTTACAGTCCAGCAGTAGACCTGGAAAACGAACCCGGAAGTTTCTCTCGTTGAGCCGTGACAGCCCTCCCCTCCGGCGGGCGTTACGTGTCTTCAACATCGGGAGGATATCGGCATTCCGGCTCGTTTAAATGTCCTCACAAGGGCTCCCTGGTGGACTTCCCGTTTATGTCTGCCAGGTGTGCAGGTGCGAGCGAGAGGGGGTGGGAGTGGGGGGGGGGGAATACTGAAAATAGGACGCGGGCTCCCAGCGATCTGACATTCATCAGGTCTGATATATGCAGCGCTGAGTGGGCAGAAGAGGGCCACACGTGAGGCACATCTCCAGTGAGCGGAGAGAAACAGAAACCAGGTGCTCTCAACGCCTCGTTCTCCTTGGAAACCCACCTGTCCTCCGCGCCCGATTTTCCATCTCGACGCAGCGGAATCGAAATCGTGAGATTCATCGCGGGATTGCTGTTGTTAAATCCCAGAGAATTAATTGATTTCCACAGACGCGGTCCAATGTCGCCTTTTCCATTTATTTACCGTTAATTCATTGTGTTGACGCCGCTCAGAGTCTGCGGTTCTCAAATTAGATTTTGGAAAGAAAATAACTCTGTGAAGGTGAGAACGACAAAACAGAAAAAAAAAAAAAATAGCTAGCGCAATCCGAAAGCTTAACCCAACACAAAGAAAATGCCAGCAGAATAAATAGAGAAAACACATTTATAAACAAATCAAAATGCAATTTAAAGATAGTTTGAAACTCACAGAAGATAATGAGAGTGAGAAGGGAGCACGCAAAACAGCAGAGAGAAGGTGGAACATTGCTGCTTTACGCTCTCTGTAGAGTAGTGTTCCTACAGACATGCTGGGAACGTGGAACATTACTGCTTTACTGTATCTGTAGTGTAGTGTTCCTACAGACACGCTGGGCTGGGGGAACGTGGAACATTACTGCTTTACTGTCTATGTAGTGTAGTTGTACTACAGACACGCTGGGAACGTGGAACATTACTGCTTTACTGTCTCTGTAGTGCAGTGTTCCTACAGACATTCTGGGCTGTCTTATCTAGAGGATTGGCCTGGCATGCTTTACATATGCCCATATGCCGTTCATAAATGACATTTAGAAAACAAATGCGATGATAAGCTGTGGATATACAGCTCTCTCTCTCTCTCTCTCTCTCTCTCTCACTCTCACTCTAACTCACTCACTCACTGTCTCTCTCTCTCTCTCTATATATATATATATATATATATATATATATATATATATATATATACTGGCACTGTATGTAAAGGCTGAATAAAGCTGTCGGAATCTAAAAGGGTAGCATTCAACAACAACCTTGTGTGTGTAAACATGTTACACAATGTTCCACGCGGTCAGGGCCGAGACCCCCGCGGTGACCTGCGCTCTACTTTGTCGCAGCCCAATGGCAAGGACAAAACTCAAAGAGCAGGCGTGAAAAGGTCAGATGTTCCTGCCACTGCAGTCAAAGTTGTAGAATTACTATCATTACAGAGTTCAACAGATGCTCCTTTTGTCCAAAGCGACTTCCAGCGAATTCAGATGGAGGTCGTGGTGGGAATGAAAGAATGACAACAGGCTGACTGCAATACACTGTTGTTTTGTATTTTATCCATCCCTCCAACGATCCATGAAAACAAAACTACCTATGAATGATGCATCTTTTTCGTTTCACAATGACAGCACAAACCACTAAAGGACCGACGTTCCAGTGGATATACGGCCCTACAACACTGATACCGACATGTATCCAGACCCCTAGCTGACCACACATCACACCCAGCGACACGCGGTCACCCCAGGAGCTGCTCCTCACAGCTCCACAGCTCATCATCATCGCAACCTTGCAGTCAGCGTGGATTTGCTTTCTAAATTTTTATTTTATGGACGGCATATGTAAAGCAGGCCAGGGCTGTAGATAAGACAGCATAGAGTGGCGTGCGTGTCCATGGGAACACTGCACTACAGAGACAGTAAAGCAGTAATGTTCCACGTTCCCTCATTCCAGTGTGTCTGTAGGAACACTACTCTACAGAGACAGTAAAGCAGTAATGTTCCACGTTCCCTCATTCCAGTGTGTCTGTAGGAACACTACTCTACAGAGACAGTAAAGCAGTAATGTTCCACGTTCCCTCATTCCAGTGTGTCTGTATAGGAACACTACTCTACAGAGACAGTAAAGCAGTAATGTTCCACGTTCCCTCAGCCCAGTGTGTCTGTAGGAACACTACTCTACAGAGACAGTAAAGCAGTAATGTTCCACGTTCCCTCATTCCAGTGTGTCTGTAGGAACACTACTCTACAGAGACAGTAAAGCAGTAATGTTCCACGTTCCCTCATTCCAGTGTGTCTGTAGGAACACTACTCTACAGAGACAGTAAAGCAGTAATGTTCCTCATTCCAGTGTGTCTGTAGGAACACTACTCTACAGAGACAGTAAAGCAGTAATGTTCCACGTTCCCTCATTCCAGTGTGTCTGTATAGGAACACTACTCTACAGAGACAGTAAAGCAGTAATGTTCCACGTTCCCTCAGCCCAGTGTGTCTGTAGGAACACTACTCTACAGAGACAGTAAAGCAGTAATGTTCCACGTTCCCTCATTCCAGTGTGTCTGTAGGAACACTACTCTACAGAGACAGTAAAGCAGTATTGTTCCACGTTCCCTCAGCCCAGTGTGTCTGTAGGAACACTACTCTACAGAGACAGTAAAGCAGTAATGTTCCATGTTCCCTCAGCCCAGCGTGTCTGTAGGAACACTACTCTACAGAGACAGTAAAGTAGTAATGTTCCACGTTCCCTCAGCCCAGCGTGTCTGTATAGGAACACTACTCTACAGAGACATTAAAGCAGTAATGTTCCACGTTCCCTCATTCCAGTGTGTCTGTATAGGAACACTACTCTACAGAGACAGTAAAGCAGTAATGTTCCACGTTCCCTCATTCCAGTGTGTCTGTAGGAACACTACTCTACAGAGACAGTAAAGCAGTAATGTTCCACGTTCCCTCAGCCCAGCGTGTCTGTAGGAACACTACTCTACAGAGACAGTAAAGCAGTAATGTTCCACGTTCCCTCAGCCCAGTGTGTCTGTATAGGAACACTACTCTACAGAGACAGTAAAGCAGTAATGTTCCACGTTCCCTCAGCCCAGTGTGTCTGTATAGGAACACTACTCTACAGAGACAGTAAAGCAGTAATGTTCCACGTTCCCTAATTCCAGTGTGTCTGTAGGAACACTACTCTACAGAGACAGTAAAGCAGTAATGTTCCACGTTCCCTCAGCCCAGCGTGTCTGTAGGAACACTACTCTACAGAGACAGTAAAGCAGTAATGTTCCACGTTCCCACAGCCCAGCGTGTCTGTAGGAACACTACTCTACAGAGACAGTAAAGCAGTAATGTTCCACGTTCCCTCAGCCCAGCGTGTCTGTAGGAACACTACTCTACAGAGACAGTAAAGCAGTAATGTTCCACGTTCCCTCAGCCCAGCGTGTCTGTAGGAACACTACTCTACAGAGACAGTAAAGCAGTAATGTTCCACGTTCCCTCAGCCCAGTGTGTCTGTAGGAACACTACTCTACAGAGACAGTAAAGCAGTAATGTTCCACGTTCCCTCATTCCAGTGTGTCTGTAGGAACACTACTCTACAGAGACAGTAAAGCAGTAATGTTCCACGTTCCCTCATTCCAGTGTGTCTGTAGGAACACTACTCTACAGAGACAGTAAAGCAGTAATGTTCCTCATTCCAGTGTGTCTGTAGGAACACTACTCTACAGAGACAGTAAAGCAGTAATGTTCCACGTTCCCTCATTCCAGTGTGTCTGTATAGGAACACTACTCTACAGAGACAGTAAAGCAGTAATGTTCCACGTTCCCTCAGCCCAGTGTGTCTGTAGGAACACTACTCTACAGAGACAGTAAAGCAGTAATGTTCCACGTTCCCTCATTCCAGTGTGTCTGTAGGAACACTACTCTACAGAGACAGTAAAGCAGTATTGTTCCACGTTCCCTCAGCCCAGTGTGTCTGTAGGAACACTACTCTACAGAGACAGTAAAGCAGTAATGTTCCATGTTCCCTCAGCCCAGCGTGTCTGTAGGAACACTACTCTACAGAGACAGTAAAGTAGTAATGTTCCACGTTCCCTCAGCCCAGCGTGTCTGTATAGGAACACTACTCTACAGAGACATTAAAGCAGTAATGTTCCACGTTCCCTCATTCCAGTGTGTCTGTATAGGAACACTACTCTACAGAGACAGTAAAGCAGTAATGTTCCACGTTCCCTCATTCCAGTGTGTCTGTAGGAACACTACTCTACAGAGACAGTAAAGCAGTAATGTTCCACGTTCCCTCAGCCCAGCGTGTCTGTAGGAACACTACTCTACAGAGACAGTAAAGCAGTAATGTTCCACGTTCCCTCAGCCCAGTGTGTCTGTATAGGAACACTACTCTACAGAGACAGTAAAGCAGTAATGTTCCACGTTCCCTCAGCCCAGTGTGTCTGTATAGGAACACTACTCTACAGAGACAGTAAAGCAGTAATGTTCCACGTTCCCTCAGCCCAGTGTGTCTGTAGGAACACTACTCTACAGAGACAGTAAAGCAGTAATGTTCCACGTTACCTCAGCCCAGTGTGTCTGTAGGAACACTACTCTACAGAGACAGTAAAGCAGTAATGTTCCACGTTCCCTCAGCCCAGTGTGTCTGTAGGAACACTACTCTACAGAGACAGTAAAGCAGTAATGTTCCACGTTCCCTCAGCCCAGCGTGTCTGTAGGAACACTACTCTACAGAGACAGTAAAGCAGTAATGTTCCACGTTCCCTCATTCCAGTGTGTCTGTAGGAACACTACTCTACAGAGACAGTAAAGCAGTAATGTTCCACGTTCCCTCAGCCCAGCGTGTCTGTAGGAACACTACACTACAGAAACAGTAAGGGGGTGTTCAGACCAAGCGTCTTTTCAGAAAGTTGAGCCGAGCGTTTTTTCTGTGTTTTTGCAGCGTTTCTTCAAAAAAGCGCCGAGAGCGTTTTTTTTTTTTTATCGCTTAGCAACTCGACATTACTAGTAGCTACATCAGAGACGGTTGAGGATCTTTGGCTACATCGTCGTTACAAAATGGCAAACAGACAATTGGCACTTGCGTTGGCACTAGCTGAAGTCGAGGAGAATCGTGTGTACCTGCAAGTTTGTGGATGCACGACATCACTCGACGAAGGCAACATCAAGGTGCCTACCACAATTTAGTTCAAGAGCTCCGTTTTGATGATGCGCGATTTGCTGCATACGCTTGTGATTGGTCAGTTGTCAAAAAAACGCCTGACGTCGGTCGCTTTTTTTTTACGCTCGGTGCGGGAGAAAAAAAAAACGCAGAGAGAGGAAAAAAAAGACGCTTGGTCTGAACACCCGCTAAAGCAGTCATGTTTCACATGTTCTCAGCGTATCTGTAGGAACCAAGCGGCAACATTCCATGCTGAAAAATGAAGCCCATGCGGAAGTGCAAAAACTTGCAGTTCCTCGACTGGCCGCTTGAGGCTGGCTGCAGAACGGAGTCAACTCCCATAGACACCCATGTTAAAATGTCCAACTTTACAGCCAAAATAAACATGTTTACAGCCTGGTTCAAAAAACGGTTTTGGTGTCTTTCAGTAGTGTTCGAGTCCATGACAACTGTGAGGGGGGTGAATTTTTTTAGAATCCATTATTTTAATGCACAGAGAAGGATTTATTTTATGAATAATTAAGGGCGTGGTCAACTTGATTGGCAGCTGTCATCTGTCATCACGGCACGACCTTCACGGATTCGAGGCTTTGATTGTTCTGGCTGGAGGTAGGCGGGCTTAGAACACAAACTGAAATGTCCAAGATGGCGGCGCCCAGAAGCTCAATTTTAGGCTTCATCTCCGCTGTTAAGAATGCCTATGGCTGACGTCACGGAGGGTTTGTCCATTAGTTATATACAGTCTATGGTAGGAACACAGTAGTAATAGCGCAGTAAAGGCCTCCACACACACACACACACACACACAGAAGTTCCAACGGAAGCCTGAACTCTGTTGAAGTGCTGAAGTTTTGTCTGTTACACACCGGGGGCACGTTGGCTTCCACGCGGACTCACTCAACCAGGCCGCTTACAAAAGGAAACTGCCTCACAGTGACAGTCGGGGGGGCGGAATAAATACCCCCCATGACAGCACCAGACCTGGATGCACTGCGCCGCAGAGAGAGAGAGAGCGGGGGGGGGGGGGGGGGGGGGGGGGGGGGGCTGCTGAGTGAGTGGGCTTGTTTTTTGTCACCAGACACTTTTCATCCAAACTCATTTCCGGTGAATTCAACTGTTGTGTTGTGTGTTGTGTCGTGTTGTTCAGGAGCACAGTTATGGGTGTCGGGGGCAGCTTGCTCAATGGCACCCAGGGCAGTGTGTGCGTACTGTGGATACCACTGCGGGATCAACCCCCCCCCGGGTTCACTCTGATGTTGGGAGTCGAACACAGCGAGCGACCCCGCCAGGCGGTCGCCCTTGAACTAAACCGGAGCTCAACTTCTCTTTTTAACTTCTCTGCCAATAAATGTAAGGCGCTATAAAATATCTTTTTTTCTGTGACTTCATTAGGAATAACTGCCAGAGCGACAGCGCCAACGACTAAATCACCGACTGGAGTGTGAACGGACGCGTAATAGGCGAGTGATGAATATGAAACAGATAAAACAGAACTGCCACTCATTAATAACGTTAATCATTATTCATCATTTCCTTCAGGCCTCCCCCCCAAAGCCCCGCCCCCCAAAACAGGTGACTAGCTCGCTAGCTTTAGCAACATGTCTGCTAGCCTCGTGGAAGACTCATGGTCATGTGCAATGAGCGCACAGGCAGATTGTGCACCGGTAGCCAGGTAGGTAGGAAGACTGACACGTAGGCCATCCAATAATTTCCTTCAGGCTGAATGAAATGATCGAATGGGTTTATTTACACACCTGCGACAGCCCCAAATACTGGACATATACTTATTTCTTCTTTTGGTCAGAGCTTTTGAATTATTGATTGCTGTCGGGATGAAAAAAGAACTTGCAAAGAGAAAATGCATCTGAAATAAACGGAGAGAGAGAGAGAGAGAGAGAGAGAGAGAGAGAGAGAGTGTGTGTTTACCTTCCATGACATAGACCAGGGAGCCCACATCTCCCTCCTTGATGATGCAGGAGTCCTTCTCGTACTCCACGGGGTACATGCAGTCCACGATCTCCTGGATCTGGGACAGCTCCAGGTTCTTCATGAAGTCATTGTCCAAGATGGCCTCCTTGATCAGCTCCTTAGACCTGCGGGAGAGAGACGGGAATACGGCCCTTTAGATTAGATAGTACGAGATTAAAGTGAGTGTGTGTGTGTGTCTGTGCATGCACAACGTCTGTTCATTTCCAATTATGGTTGAATATTGTGAACCAAAGGGAACATAACTCTCATGAAGACGCACTGCTCATTACAACAAACACCATTCCAGTGGAAGATAAAGGAAGCAGACGACTGAAGAACCCCAAACAGCAAAACAGCATCATGCAAAATTCAGAATTTGGGAGACAAGATTGTGTTATGGTTTGCAATTAAAAAGCTGTTACGCTCCTGGATCATAGACGCACCCTGAAGTATTGCTGTCCGTCACGGCGGAGAGACACACACACACACAGACACAGACACACACACACACACAGGAACATGATATCTATATCTATATATATATATATATATATATATATATATATATATATATATATAGAGAGAGAGAGAGAGAGAGAGAGAGAGAGAGAGAGAGTGGGAAGAAGCAATCAGAGTTGGGGGAGAGGTAGGAGTGAGAGTAATGGGAGGCACAGGGGAGGAGGCCAACAATAACATTGAAATGAGGGAGAGACAGAGAGAGAGAGCGAGAGAGAGAGAGAGAGAGAGAAAAGAGAGAAAGTGAGGTAATACAAGGAATGTATGCTGTGTTGTGTGTTTGCTGAGGACATCTGTTCACCCTGCAGGCTGATGTAGTGAGGAGATGGAGAGATAATAGAAATAAGCTGCTTGGCAGCAAGAACAATCACCCTCTGGGTAAGAACCTGTTGCATCCTGTGAGACGTAAAATATCATCCACTGCCAAAGTTAACTGAACCCATTTTATTAGATTCAACTCTAATAAGTGGATTAATTTCTGGTTCAATAGTCACGACGTTAATTGTATTTTGTTCCCCCTATTCAAGCTGGCGTGTGATTTTTTCCCCCCGAAGTGAGGGAGACATGGGGGAGACATGGGTGATGCAATAGAGAGCAAAACCGAAGCGCAGTCACCCGCTAAACTATGTCGCTTCGCGCTGCGTGTCCAACGCCGCCCAGGGCTGCGACGTTGACGCAAGCCCGCTAACTAACACCCGTTAGCTAGCGAGCTAGCGAGAGAGAGCTCACCTTGCGTTTGATGTAGGATATAACTATCACGTTGCATTGCCGGTTTTCTATACATCACACGCAGCCGATAATGGTGGCTCACAGGTCAGGGTGAGTTCAAGTCTGGTCAGAGGGATGGTCGTGTGAAATCGTTTGCAGTGCTTAGCGCTGGCGCCAGAGGCTGGCGCTATAGGCCAGACCACGTCGGCCACCTGTTGACGATGCACAACTGACAACCGCGTAGCAACCGCCCCCAAACAAACTCTGCCCACTAAAACCATGCAAACAGGGACCACACACATCGGAAACAGTCGTTTAACCAAGGGGATCTCCGACTTTACTTAAACCATACCTGTCAAAGTCGAGGCCCGCGGGCCGTGTAATTTAATTTGGCCCCCCAGATAATATCTAATGTCTATCAGAACTGGCCCGCCGGTCTATCGCATTTCAGCATTAAAACTACAAGTCCCACAATGCACTAGTGGCGCTCTAGATCACGGGTTCCCAAAGTGGGGGTCGCGACCCCCCGGGGGGTCGCGGGACGCCGAGGGGTGGGTCGCTGAATGATTTCCATAAATCAAATACATTTGGAAAAAATACAATACAGAAAATTTGTCAACCACATTAAATCGCGTCCCCTCAACAATAGGGATGTGCATTTCTGGCAAAAATATTATTCAATATTCGCTGATAAGAATTATTATTCGATAAGAATATTATTCGAAAATCGGTCAATCAAGAACGTACCGCACGCACGCACGCACACACAATGACACGGAGAGGTTTTTTATGATTTGTATGAAATCAATTTGTTTAATTCAACAACCGCGCCATCAACATCAAATTATTTCAAATAGGCTTATAGGCAGATATGCCTACATGCGCTGAAAACAGATCGCTTTATTTATTTATCTTTTACTGAACGCAGCCTGCATGACTGAACTAGACACGTCTTTAGCCTATGGAAACAATGGCCTATCGGAAACTGTTCAGAACATTTTAAATTTTAGAAACAAATAATCTTCAAAACTGTTGCCTCAAGCATTAATGCATTAGTCCAGTTGCGGAGAACACACGTTCTGGGCAAATCTAATGTGTTACAGAAACACGTCTGCCTTTCTAGTTCTTGTTTGTTTTTTTTCTTGAGTTTCTTTAGTAGTGGAAATAGATAGTCGCATTCATTATTCGATATTCTCCGTGACTCCGACCATTCGACCATTCGACGAACGTTGCCCATCCCTACTCAACACCAGGCTGTTTGCCACTCTCTGCAATGAACTGGGATCGCATCATGAGGGGCTGCTGTTCCACACAGAAGTCAGATGGCTTTCGCGGGGAAATGTTCTCAGCCGCCTGTTTGAGCTGCGGGACGAGGTGCGCTTATTTCTGATGGAGCATGGGTCCCAGCTCGCTGACCACCCGACTGACCCTGACTAGTTAACAAGGCTAGCGTATAGGTCTTGCATTTTTGACAGACTGAATGGACTTAACCTGTCATTGCAAGGTGCAAGCATCATGTCAATGAGTGATAAAATCCGCGCATTCAAGAGAAAAGTGGATCGCTGGACTGCACAAGTTGAAATGGGCACTGTAACCACCGCAAGTCATCTGTCAGCCGGCACGGAGGACGCACTGATTGAGCTGTCATGTGACCGCACTTTAAAGACAGACTTTAATTCCAAGACGCTGTTTTGGCTCCACATACCTGTGCGAAAAAACTTTCTCTGCACTGACATATATTAAAAATAAATACAGATCACGTCTAAATGTGGAGGATGATCTCCGTGTGGCCGTCTCCTCAATCAAACCAAGAATGGACTTGCTGTGTTCCGCCCATAACGTGCATCCATCTCATTAGATGAGATTAACGCTGAAACATAGTTGCCAGCAACAATGTACATATGTTTACAACAGTTTGTGGATATTACCCTGACTGAGATATTCTTCTGTTCAAATGGAAATGAAAATAATGTTTCAAAGTTAAGTTTGCACATGACAGCAATACTGTGCTCTACTCTGCTTTTTATCAAACAGTACATTTCTATATGTAAAATCATAACAGGCAGCTCTTTTCTTTTGTGTTGTCGTTAAGCCCGTGTTTGGATAAGCCTAGTGCGTATGGCCTGTGCGCACATTTTATTTTATTTTTTTAGTTACATCCGGGGATAGTGGGGGTCGCCAGTCTCTGGCACCGTTATTTTGGGGGTCGCGGGTTGAAAAGTTTGGGAACCCCTGCTCTAGATGATTACCGTTAACGTTAATCAGCAGCCTCATACTGTTGTTTATCACCTGAAGTAGCCTAGGTTTTCTAGCAAACTTTTTGTCGCTTTCCCCGAAAAAAAAAAAAGGCTAAACGGAAGGTGGACAGTGAGAACAGGGGTTTTCAAGAGAGGTGGGAGGCTGACTACATGTTCACCGATATGAAGGGCAAACCCATCTGTCTTGTGTGCGGTGCCGATGTGGCTGTCACGAAAGAGTACAATTTAAGACGGCACTACGAAACGAGACATAAAGACAAGTACAAGGATATGAACTTTCAACAGAAGCTCCAGAAGGTAGTGGAGTTTAAACGAAGTTTGGTGTCACAGCAGACTATGTTTGTTAAAGACAAAATACAAAGTGATGCTTCTGTAAAGGCTAGTTTCATTGTGGCGGAGGAGATTGCTAAATCCGCCCGGCCCTTTACCGAGGGAGAATTTCTAGAAAACTGCATGGTAAAAGTTTGCGATGTCGTGTGCCCAGATAAAAGACAAGCCTTTTTAAACGTGAGTCTGAGCAGAAACACCGTTGCTGATCGTGTATGTGAGCTCTCCACCAATTTACAACAACAGCTGATGGGAAAGGGAAAACAATTCATTGCATACTCCCTCGCTGTGGATGAGAGCACCGACGCATCAGACACGGCCCAGCTGTCAATCTTCATCCGCGGAGTTGACTCGAGCCTTCGCGTCACAGAGGAACTTTTAGGACTGAAATCAATGCATGGCACAACTACCGGGTTGATCTCTTTGAAGAGGTGTGCACATGTGTTAATGAAATGGGTCTGCCCTGGGATAAACTTGTGGGACTAACAACGGATGGGGCGCCTGCGATGTGTGGGCAAAAGAACGGATTGGTGGGCAGGATTCGGGAGAAGATGCTGGAGGTGAACGGCGCAGGTGAGCTGACAGCGTATCACTGCATCATACACCAGGAATCGTTGTGTGGCAAAGCTTTGAAAATGGATCACGTAATGATTACTGTAACACAAGCAGTTAATTTCATTAGAGCCAAAGGTTTAAATCACCGTCAATTCAAGTCCTTTCTGGTGGAGATTGGTTCGGAATATGGTGATGTGGTCTATCACACAGAGGTGCGGTGGCTAAGCCAGGGGAGGGTCCTGAACAGATGTTTTGAGTTGCGCAAGGAAATATGTCAGTTCATGGAAAGCAAAGGGAAAGACACAACAGAGCTCCGGGACAAAAGGTTTTGGTGCGAATGGACGTTTCTGTGTGACATTACGAGCCATCTCAATGCGCTCAACCTGCAGCTTCAGGGGCGGGACCATGTGATCACTGACATGCACGCTGCGGTGAAGGCATTTAAAACCAAGCTGCGCCTGTGGGAGATGCAAGTCCTGCGAGAAAACCTTGGCCATTTCCCGTGCTGCCAAACTATGAAAGAGCAGGTCTCTGTGTTCCCAAGTTCACAATTTGCTGAAAAGCTCGGCATACATAGCGCCGACTTCACACGCCGATTTGCCGACTTTGAAGCCCAAAAGAGTAGGTTTGAACTGCTCAGTAATCCGTTTGCCGTTGACGTGGAAAGCGCACCAACCAACCTCCAAATGGAGCTGATCGAACTCCAATGTAGCGACACACTCAAGTCGAAGTATGACTCTGTTGGTGCTGCACAGTTTCCACGTTTCATCCCTGACACAATGCCCCAGCTGCGTGCTCAAGTTGCTCAAATGCTCTCTATGTTTGGTAGCACATACCTATGTGAACAACTTTTCTCTGTAATGAAGTTGAACAAAACATCACACAGGAGTTGTCTCACTGATGAACACCTTCACTCAATACTGAGGATTTCCTCAGCTCAGAGCCTGACCCCAAACATCGAGGAACTTGCGTCGAAGATGAGATGTCAAGTATCTGGTTCAGGCACCATGGCAAATCACAGTACAGTAAACTGAGCTTTAATGTAGCATAGGTTTAATTTTTGCACTTTTCTCTTGCTAATGTTTGGACTGTTAATTGTATGTTTGGATTTTAATTGATGCATGAGAAATTAGTGTCTTCATTTTATTTTGAAATTTGATCTGAGTTAGACTTCTTGTTTCAGATTACATATGGGTAAAACTAAGGTCGAGTTCATGTTTAGGCCTACAAATAAATAAATCTTATTGTTTGGATTTTCAATGAGAGAGGCATGATAATTAATGGCTTCTTTCTTTTATTGTGAAATTTCATCTGAGTTAGACTCCTTGTTTCAGATCATATATATGTGTGTGTGTAAAACTAAGGCTGAGTTTATGTTTAGGCCTATTACAAATAAATAGATCTTATTGCAATAGCTAATACGCCTAAGCTTTAGGCCACTTTCAGATTCAATATGGGTAAAACTTAAGTTCATAATAAATATTGAACATGTCCGGCCCTCGACTTGGACCCAGTTTTTTATTTCGGCCCACTGGGTATTTGAGTTTGACAGCCCTGACTTAAACCAACACAAATTCACTTCCTGGTTTCGGTCCTCTCCCTTCCTGCTTTCAGGAACACCTCGCATGCGTTTTTTTTATCTGTACATTTTCTGCATCTTAATTCGTCATGAACGTTTGTAATCGTTAAATAGTCAACAAGGACGACTGAGAATGACTAATGTCAGCCATAATATTTTTGCTTCACAACTCGGAAGTTGTACGTTTTTAAAGCCCGACTGTGTAAGACTGAGCCTCTCCGAGTGGATGTTTACGTCTCGGGTTGGTGGAGTTTGTATCTTTTTATGTTATTTCATTCCTGTACCAGATTTTGCTGTATTTTTTTTATTCTTCTGTCTAGTGTTGCCTTTGTTTTCTCTCTCGGTGATTTAGATTGAAAAAAAAAAAAAAGAAATCGAACCGTCTCCTCAAGGACCCTTATTGTTTTGGTTTGTGCTTTGGTTTTGCCGTCAATTGGACGCCGTTGTGAGGCAGATGGCGGTGGTCAATACGGGTCGCATCCCCACCGCTCCCCCCCCCCCGGCAATTCACTCAACCGGCGGCCGGTCCCTGCTGTCTGGTGACACCGGGCCGGGCCGTCTCGGGTCCGACTCAGCCCCATCCCAGACTTGCTCCGGTCACCTTGCGCTTGATGGGGGGGGGGCGGTCAGGTTTAGCGACAACAGCACCACAAGCTGCACACACAAACACACACACACACACACCGTATGCACACAGTTGCACACGCACACACAAACACACACACACACACACACACACACACACACACACACAGTATGCACACAGGTGCACGAAAACACACACACACACACACAGTATGCTCACAGGTGCACGCATACACACAAACACACACACACACACCGTATGCACACAGGTGCACGCATACACACAAACACACACACACACACACACACACACCGTATGCACACAGGTGCACACGCACACAAACACACACACACATACACACACACCGTATGCACACAGGTGCAGGCGCACACAAACACACACACACACACACACACACACACACACACACAGATCCTAGCATACGACGGGAGGATGAACAGGATCAGAACCACACGCGCACCGCAGTGAGTGACTGCGCGTCAACACCGCGGCCTGACGACCAAGGCTCGTTGTTCACCATGAACCCGCCATCGATCCAGACATGGGGTACAGGAACAGGAGGGAGGGCGGGGGGGGGGGGGGGGAAGGGGTTCTCGCTGCATGTCGACGAAATCTGAGTGCCTTAGTGGCATTTGAACAAGACTAGGAAATACATTACATGGGGCTTTCCCCTAAATCTCTAAAGATGAAGCCTTAATCCCGACGGGTGTTTGGAGTACGGAAGGGGAAGGCAGACATAAGGAATAAGACTTTCCCACGGCATCGCGAGGGGGAGCCCGCGGCTCCCTGTTCAATGACTGCTGTGAGATTGCGCATTTCCAGGTAAAAGAGGGTTTTTACATTTTTTTAAAAATAATAAAACATATGAATCAGCGTTTGATCATCGTTTGACCTTTGAAAAGGAAAAGTCAAACGTGTGTGTTTAAATGCATCCCTGCCACTAGACCCCTGAGTAGGCTGTCAGCAATAAAGACAAATTATGGGCCAGCTGAGATCACTTTTGTCCATAATGAAGATCAAGTGGGTGCTGATATAATTCAGTCATGAGTCAACATCAGTGAGAGAGAGAGACAGAGAGAGAGACAGAATAGAGGAAGAGAGGGGAGGATGAATTCAACAAACAGAGGGCTTGAATGCATAATTCAGGACTATTCAGGTCTAATGTGGTGGTTTTGGTGGAGGGGGAACAAGGCCCTATGGAGAGTGTTATGGCTTCTAATACTTTCTGCAAACATTCTCTCTCTCTCTCTCTCTCTCTCTCTCTCTCTCTCTCTCTCTCTCTCTCTCTCTCTCTCTCTCTCTCAATCTCTCTGGTATATATATGGTGGTCTTTAAAACAATCTTGGTTTCTCTTCACATGTGGCCAGATTAATAATATGCTGATATAACTCACTATGCTAACACACGCACACACACACACACACACACACACTAACATGGTCCCCATAGGGGACTGAGTAAGATTGGCCCTCTGTGTACACACCTCTGTGTACACATTCTACATTCACGCTCTCATTTCCTGTGCCCCAGACAAATGTGTCCCCCTCCGCCTCAGGGTAAACAAAGAAACCATCCCATAAATGGAGAAAGTATGTGTTACAGAGAGAGAGAGAGAGAGAGAGAGAGAGAGAGAGAGAGAGAGAGAGAGAGAGAGAGAGAGAAAGAGAAACAAAGATAGGGAGAGAGAGAGAGAGAGAGAGAGAGAGAGAGAGAGAGAGAGAGAGAGAGAGAGAGAGAGAGAGAGAGAGAGAGAGAGAAAGAGAAACAAAGATAGGGAGAGAGAGAGAGAGAGAGAGAGAGAGAGAGAGAGAGAGAGAGAGAGAGAGAGAAAGAGAGAGAGAGAGGGACAGACAGACAGACAGACAGACAGAGATCGGGAAAGAGAGGGACAGAAAGACAGACAGACAGACAGACAGAGAGAGAGAGAGAGAGAACACCCACACCGACCGGCCGACGTGCGCACTCACGCACACACACACTTGTGCACAAGTGTGTTCTGTCGCCCTCTCGCAAGCGCAAGGCCCGCTCGACGCGCACTTCATCAGCGCCCCCGGGGAAAGTGCGCGACCCACAATGCACCGTGTCGGCGAGGACCACCTTGCCGGCGGCGAGATTGCCAGGCGGATGGGACGCGATGAAGTGGGGTTCTGGAGGGGCGTCCGGTTTGATCAAAAACCACGGCGTGCCACTCTGGGTCTCTGACACGACCCTCCATATGCACACTCATCGAATGAACGGCCCGACATCCCAGCCTGGGAGCCCAAGTGCACTCCACCGCAGGTGCGTAAGGCAACAAGGGGGACGTACGCAGGGAGCAACGTGTCCCCGGGATGTGTTTGAGTGTGTGTGTGTCTGTTTCCATACGGAGTGTGAAAATATTCACGCCTTGAAGATGTTGGGGTTTTGTTTTCCAATTCACTTCTGCAAGCGTTTTTTTTTTTTTTTTTTTGGGAGGGGGGGGGTTTGGAACAAACAAAACTCAGCGCACACGGGCCCGGAACAGCAGGGGGGTGGGCCCGGGACGCCCTGTCACACAGGAGGGCACACCGCGGAACACGGAACACACCGGGGAACACGGAACACACCGTGCACCCTGTTTCACAGCCTGACAACCTGGCTGCTTTTGCATGGCTTATTTGTACTTTTCGTTTTTTCTTTCGAATATATACATATATACTGTACATATATACTGTATATATATATATATATATACACATACATATATATATATACACAGTATATATATTGTTGTTGTTTGTGATGTTTATTTGTGTATGTATTATTGGTTATATTACGTTTTTGGGGTGACCCTTGTTCGTCAAGCCAATAAAAGTATTGAAATTGAATTTACAGAAAGGGTTTGGGTGGTGGGAATGGGGCTGGAGGGGTACATGTTGAGTGAAGATGCCACTATTTTTTGTTGTTGTTGCCATCGTTATGAGCCTCATGTCGGTCTGTCTAATGGACTGAACATGGCAACCCTAGGACCATTTTTGGAGAATAAAGAACAGTTTTATTAATAGCCGGTTACAGTCTCACAGTTCTCAAACGGTTAGAAAGCCTCCCACGTATAATTACTGTGTCAAGTCAAACTCTTAACTCATCCATTGACTCCATCAAACAGCATCAAGGTCTGTCATCTCAGTGATACAGAACGCATCCATCCACCACCGCGAGGAGTGCCCGTTACGTTCCCAGGTCTCTCATCGATTTAAGACCACCACCAAATATGGGCACTGGGACGTCCCATTCAGCAGAGTAACAGGGGAGGGGGTGACAGGATGTGAAACACCTTTAATCAGACACACGTGCCTTGGCCTCGCTTCTTTTGGGATGAATGAGACCCAGTTACTCACAGTGCCGTTACATTTTATGAGGCACAATAAACAACAGACCATAAAATAGAAAGGGCGGCAGTCGCTCAGTGGGTAGAGCGTGTGGGTAGAGCGTGTGGGTAGAGCGGCTCGTCCACTAACTGTATTGGCAGTTCGACCCCCTTGACCCCCCCACCTCCACATGTCGAACCCCATAAATGTACTGATTGCAAGTCGCTTTGGACAAAAGCGAAATGCCCCTTTACCCCTTTACCCTTTTTATAAGAAGAGAACATATTCATTAAAAAAAAAGGGGGGGGGGGGGGGGTAGTCTGGGTTTAACTCGGCTAAACGGTACCTGGTCTGCGGCCCGGCGGTTGAGAACCACCGTGTGGCTTAGAAACTCAACTCTTAAAATGGCCACTCTGCTCTCATGAGCCCATTAGCGAATGAGCCCGATGGCTCCCCAGAGGTCAGTCCATGGGACCACCGGGACTGTGTGGGTCCCAGCTCCGCGGAGGCATTAACATATTCCCTCGGCCTCGGTTCAACGAGGAATACATTTAGCGAGTTATGGTGTCAGCGTTGGCACGTTTTAATGAGTCTGGTTCTGGTTCTGGCGGAGGGGGGGGGGGGGGGGGGGGGGGGGGAGAGTGGGGCGTGTGCGCTCAAGCTTGGCGAGGTAGTGATGGAGAAAGTTTACAGCGGCGCACTTCACGCCGCTAAGTGCTGGTGAGCGGCCTACACACGGGGTCTGAAATAGAAGCGTGACGCGCACACGCACGCACACACACACCACACACACACACAGACAGACACACACACAAAGACAGACAGACACACACACACACACACACAGACAGACACACGCACACACACACACAGACACACACACACACACACACACACAGACAGACACACGCACACACACAGACAGACACACACACATACACCAGACAGACACACGCACACACACACAGACACACACACACAGACACACACACGCACACACACAGACACACACACACGCACACACATGCACACACACACACACACACACACCAACACAGACACACACACACACAGACACACACACAGACACACACACACACACAGACACACACACACATACACACACACAGACACACACACACACACACACACACACACACACACACACACACACACACACACACACACACACATACACACACATACACACACACGTATGCACACACACACAACACTCACACACACGCACACACACATACACACACATACACACACACGCATGCACACACCACACACACACTGACTTCCAGGAGTAGTAAATGAAATGCTGTCAAGTGATTCTTCGACAGGGTGGGCTGCGTGGGTGGGCACAACGCGGATTCATTATTGGTTGTAGACAGTGCACGAACACGGAGGCTCGCATGCACATGCTCACAAACGCACGCACACACACACACACACACACAGTGCTGAGTACAAATGCTGAGCTCAAACAAAAATCCACAAAAGCCCGAGATTCAGCCCACACACATGCACACACACACACACAGACACACCTCACACACAAACACACACATACGCATGCACGCACATGCACGTACACACAAACACACACCCACACACACACGCACAGACACACAGACACATGCACATACACCCACCACACACACAACACACACGCACACACCAGCACTCACATCACACACAAAAACAACGTAGCCATGTAGCTCTTGGAAAATAGCCAATAGCAGCTCTTACAGACACAGGAGACTCCCAGTGAACAATGCTGCTAATGCCTCCCGGTATGACAGCAACACTCATCATATACTCATGACCACTACACTCAACGAGCACCTCATTACGACAATTACCTCACACAGCGCAGAGAGAACGGCAGCCGCGGGCTAAAGATGGGAAGGGAGAAATTAACTCCCGCAGATCCATAACCACCAGTTATATGTGACACTTGATGCTCTGAGATTGACGGCAGCGACCTGGTTAGCATGGAGTTGGCCAGGAAAAGGGCCACTGGCTGGGAGTGGGCCTCAACATGACAGAGACAGTCCAGCTTCAATGGGCGGAAGACCAAAAAGGAAGGGAGAGACCACAGCGAGAGCCAGTGAGAGAGAGACGCCAATCAGAGGGGACGGCACCAGAGATAGAAATACGATGACTATGAAGACTATGAAGACTACGTTGAGACAGAGTGACCTGGATGAAGAGGAGCACAGGGGGCAGAGACAAGGGGCCGGCCGGCTCATCCAGACATGCGGGTGCCCTGACTTAAATCCTGCGCAATTTCCTCAGAACTGTGTTTTGCAGTATGTAAATATGACTGTTGGATATTGTGGTATCAAAAACACAATCAAAAAGACTTGCTCAAGGGAATCAGCCTCAGGGAATCGGACTTGCGATCAGTCACAACAAAGGCCAACTCCCCGGTTACCATTACCATAATTAGTCATCAGAAACAAAAACAGATCTTGGAAATGATGAGAAGAGATGATTTCACTGAGGACTCGGGGAATCGGACTTGCGGCCCATCCAGAGCAGCAGAGTGTCGCGCTGTGTCTCACTCGGATCTCCCCCGCCCCGCCCCCGCACGTCCCCCGTGGGGGAATCAAACCAGCAACCCTGCCTGCCTGCCTGTGAGCCACCGCCGTGCGTTGGGCTCAGAGCCCTGCGTCATCGCCCAGCCATCTGAGGGAGGACGTCACGTCCCAGCTGGGTCGGGGCCCGGGCATCACCCCCCCCCCCCCCCGCCCCCCACTGTCTGGCTGGCTGCCCCCTTGTGCTCCCTGCTGAGCCGGCCGATGAGTAGACACCGCTGAGATGGGTGCGAGACTCCCCCTCAAGAAATAACACATTCATCATCGTGGTGTGTCTAGAAAAATCCATTTGGTGGCTGAGTTCTTCCCCCCCCCCCCTCCACTCCCCCTTTGGACACACGGGCAGCGGCGGGGTGTTGTGAGACATTATGCAGTTCTGTTCTGGTGCCCCCGGGGGAGGGGGAGGGGGGCGGGGGGGGGGGGGGGGGGGGGCCGTGGTCTTTAGAGAGTGCTGGGTTGTGACCCACACATCAGTCTGCTCTTTCCCCGGCTCCCTGCATACCCCCAGCCCATGTTTTCACACAGACACACACACACACACACACAGTTCACGTACACACACACACACACACACACACACACACAGGGGCACACACACACTCATTCACATGTACACACACCCAAACTCACACACACTCACTCACTCACTCACACGTACAAACACTCAACACTCACTCATGCGCACACGCACGCACGCGGGCACATGCACAGACATGCACACACGCACACACACACACACACACACACACACCACAGTTCTCAACAGGCTGCCTATGGGAGGTCCAGACTGATGTAATGCAATGAGCTCCAATGTGCTCAAACAGGACGACAAGAGACACTACAAACCACTCAACAGTGGTAACAGCTTCAACTCACACAAGACATCCTTCTTTTGATATTGAAGTCAATATCATAAAAACCACTTGAGGCTTTTTGAGAAGAGGACACCTTTACCACTCCACTTCAGGTTTCCCGGGATGCTGAAATATGTGCTGAGATAAAAGTGTGTTTTTCTCCGGTTATACCATCATTTATCAGTCCCAGGGGGGGGAAGGACCAAGAGTCCAACAGACTCAGTATTAATTTGCAGCGCGTCGATAAACATATGGCAGCAGTTTGTGGGACATCAGCTTGGAAATTGTCAGTGTATTATCTATGCAAACACACACACGCACGCACGCACACACAACACACACACACACACACACCCACACACACACACACACACACACACACACACACACACACACACACACACACACACACACACACACACCTGTGGTGTGTTGCTGTGGTAACAACAGGAACCAACAAAGCACATTACAGAGTTGACAAAAGAATCCTTTCCAGGACTTCAACGAGTTGAAATTCATGTTAGATTCACTACGATCTGAAGCCCGCTCATTTGAGGGACAATGAGCCTCTGAAGACAGTCTGTCTTCCACTTCCAACGACATGAGGGTGCCCTGACTCGAATCCCGCGCTATTTGCTCAGAACTGTGTGTTGCCGTATGTAAATATGACTGTTGGATATTGCGCTATCAAAAACAAATCAAAAAGACCTGCTCAAGGGAATCAGCCTCAGGGAATCGACTGCGATCAGTCACAACAAAGGCCAACTCCCCGGTCACCATTACCATAATTAGTCCCAGAAACAAAAACAGATCTTGGAAATGTCACATGGGAAGACTGATGAGAAGAGATGATTTCACTGAGGCCCATTTAGACAAAAACGGATTTCTGACATAAGCTACAATAAATATATTCATCATATTTCTGAATGTTATTTGATTAGCATGCAGGAGTCCGTCCGGATTTCCAAAAGCATACGTTATTAATGCTCCTTTCAACGCACAGATTTGCGCAATATAATTTGGAAATGATTTGAATGCATAACAGAATCAGACGTTTGATCTTTTCAAAATCCCTCAAACACTACAAATACATACAGCTCTACGTTCGCTCCATAAGCATTGTCTTCCACCGAAGTGCTCTGAGCAAGGCAGGGGATCACGCACAGGCACACAGAGTGAGGGTGGCGTCGGGAGTTCTGGGGAAGAAAAACTCATCACCTCGTATGTAAACACCAGGCCGGTGACGCAGCAGACGCGCGGCGGACTTAAAGAGAGCAGCAGAACGAAGCGACTGTTGGTATTCAAATCGAGAGAGAAGGTACTCGCATTCATCACCTGAGGACTCTAGGCATGAATTTGCCCACAGATTATATCTATCTCTGTTTGTTGGGACTGGAGGGAGCCTGATGAGTGACAGTTTGAAGGTGCATATATATATATACACACACACACACACACACACACACATGCAGACACACACAGACACACACACACACACACGCATAATATACAGTATATATATATATATATATATAATATATATATATATATATATATAATATATATATATATATATATATATATATTCCATCTGAATAATTCACACTTCGAATTGTCTGGCATTCCTTCCAACAGTAACTGTCAACAACCTTTGCGGTGACAAAATCAAAAGTGGCTGATCAAGGCTCAGAGCGGCGACAGCCCTGCCAATCTCACAAGCCTTTAAGCGCAGCAGCCCGCTTGGCCACTTAAATCTCCCTTCGCCATGTTTGATTAGCGCTGCTGGTCCCCTGAATAATTCATGCCACCGGAAAATAAAAAGCCCTGTCATGTATGTCGGGGCTTCTTTTGTCGTGCTAATTAGCACATCCAGATGGTTGACTCACAACACCCCCCCCCCCCCCCCCCCCCCCCCCCCCCCCCAAAAAAAAGGGGGACCTTTACTTTCTGAATCTGGAAGTGCCAAGTCCGGTGTCTTGTGTCTCCCTGCGCGCTGTTATCTCATAACTACAGCGGATCAATCAACAAATGGCGCTGCTGCTGTCAAATACACACACACACACACACACAGGCACACGCACACACACACACACAGACGCACGCACGCACGCACGCACGCACGCACGCACACGCACACACACACAACACACACACACACACACACACACACACAGACAAGACCGTCTCGGTAACACTTGCCCATTCAGGAGAGTGCTCCCGTAAGATGTCATAAAAATCTGATGATTATTATTATTATTATTATTATTATTATTATTATTATTATTATTAGGAGTGTGAGCAGGTGTGCGTGTGTGTTTGCTCGTTGGTTGCTTTCTATTAGACACACTGATCGTATTTTGAATTACATTTCTTGATTGTCTTACAGGAAATGCTCTTCCCCAAGTGACTTGTGAGTGAGTACAGATCACTGTGCCGCAGATTGGGGTTAGCAGATTGGGGTTAGCAGATTGGGGCTAGCAGATTGGGGTTAGGGTTTTGGTCAAGGATGTAAATGGGCTGCTGTAGGGATATTGGGAAATCGGATGAGATGCCAGCCTCACAGTTATCCGTAAATTACCTGCCTATTTGCCACAATACGTGACCTGAACCAGGAAGTGTTCAGTCGAAGTAACAACTTGATGAGCCTATACTAGGACACACAAAGCTGAACATAGTCACCTATGCACGTGGTCATCGCAATAAGCTTCAACTTCAAATATCACATTTATTTCATTCGCCGTCTCTCGTCCCTCTGGGGTCCCAATCTGGGTGATGATCACTCACAGCCCCCCCTCTTCCTATAGGACCCCGCCGCCTCCTCGCCCCTGAACGACAGCTCGTGCTGATGTGCCGGGCTATTCAATCTGAGCAGCAGCATGCCATGGAAACTCCTCAGGATCCCTAGTCATCTATCGCGACGACGATAGACGGAAATTGGAATCGCACTCATTCCAGTAAAGCGCTATGAGCGCCGATCGACTTGCGCATTCAGGCGTCGCGTCACCTGTCGCCCGCCAAATGTATCGCCGCAAAATGACTCCTCCATACTCGAACCTTCGCCCCCCCCCCACCCCACCCCCCAGTTATCCGGACTGTGTGTGACTGAACTCGCGCCTCTAAATGAAATGCTTGCTAAATGGTAACCCCGGAACATGCTGTGATCCTGTCAAGTAGGAACACGCTAATGAATGAAACGCTGTTTGAATCGAGAGGCGGTGCAGGCTCATGGGCGCCAATCTGACTCAACTTCAAAACGCTAATTGGAGGGGGCATCGTTAGTTTCTCTTCGTTTTGTTTTCTAATAGGCCTACGTTGGACGCGTCCGCCGTTCTGTAGGCCTATTTGAATTTCAAATACAATCCACTCCACTTCCACAGACGTGCGTAATTGGACTCGCGCGCACACACACACACACACACACACACACACACACACACACACACACACACACACACACACACACACACACACACACACACACACACAACTACTCTGGGCTCTTGGCATAGAACGGAAGGGTGACGTGGCTCAGATCGGTGATATCAAAGGCGGTGGGCTCCGCGGAGATCGCCTGCCGTTTGCTCCGGTGCTGGTCCCGGTGCAGCACGCTCTGCCGGCGCACCTGTTGCGCCGTGGCCGGTTTGATGACGGAGCGGTACTTGTCCAACTCGTTCTGGAGTTTCTGGATCAACTCGTCCTTCTGGTCCAGCTCCAGCTCGAGCTCGTCGATGAGCGCGTCCCGCTGCCTCAGTTCCTCGATCTTTTCCTGGAGCGCGTACTGGAGGTCGCGCAGTGTGCCCATGGCAACGCACGTTCGGGGACCCTCTGAACAACGTCGCGATGTTGAAATGAAATAGAGAATTGAGTAGAATATGTGTGCGTATTCTGCGGCGGTCGGTCTTAGGGATCCAGTGTTGATAGTTGCCTACCCATCAAATAAATACATATGCGAGTTGACAGAATGTAAGAATGTAATTTCTTTAAAAAAAATAAATAATAAAAATGAACCAATCTTAGAAAAAAGAAAAGTTGTACTCCTCTTCCGAGTCAGTCGACGAAACCCCCAGCGACGCGTTAAGTTAAAGTTTGAGCGGTTGGCGGGAAGTGATCTGACGGAATCTGGCGCGTCTCCCCCTCTCTCCTGTTACACCCAAACGCGTGAGACCCTGTTGACATCCGTCGCGTCTCGACGGTCCGCTTTCGGCAGCTGAGAGGTTCAGCGTTCCAGCGCTCCTCCAACCATCCCCCCTCTCTCTCTCTCTCTCTCTCTCTCTCTCTCTCTCTCTCTCTCTCTCTCTCTCTCTCTCTCTCTCTCTCTCTCTCTCTCTCTCTCTCTCTCTCTCTCTCTCTCGCACTCCCCCTCTCTCTCGCACTTGCTCTCTTTTTCTCCCAGCAATAGTCAAGCTGTTTGCAAAAACCATCCGTTGGTTTCCTCTCGCCCTCCTCCGTTATACGGTACTGTGCTGATCAAGAGCGCGCAGAGCGATGCTCGAGCCCCCCCCGGCACTGCTGTGTTTCGCCCCTTCGCGAAGGGGGGGCTGCTGCTGCCTGCTGCCCACCTGTCGAGACCGGCGCGCACGGATGCTCGTCGCGGACTCCGCGCTCGGGTCGCAGTTGTGGCTGCTACACCTGGGGCAAGGAAGGCGCAACGGTTTTTTTTTTTTTTTTTTTTCCCCGTATGAACACGCTGTCGTGTTTCGGTATCGTTGTAATGTGATATGCGGTGATATATATACATATATATCCATGGATATTTGTGTGCGTTGTTTCTGTAGGCCAATTTTGCCCCTGGAATGTGCTCAGAAAACTACATACTAATGTGTGCGTGAGTGTTTACTATAGCCTACTTTGGAATTTTTTTTTTTTTTTAATTTTTCGTCATTTCCACATATGTTAGGAAATGACTAGTTTAATATGCCATACAAACGGTAGCAATGAAATCAGTAGCCACTTCTCGTCCGCGGAGCCCCTTTGAGGTACATCTACGCCATCTACTGGTTACATTATATAATCACACGACGCTGAACCTGTGGCGTCTCAGCGTGAATCCAACAATAATTCGTTTACTCCGTACCCTGTGGATATTTTACTTTGATACTATTAAGTGTTGATCAATAGGCCTACTTGTAAAAAAAAGTCTGGCGGTCGGTCTGTTTACTTCATTGTAGGATCGTGTGTGTGTGTGTGTGTGTGTGTGTGTGTGTGTGTGTGTGTGTGTGTGTGTGTGTGTGTGTGTGTGTGCATGTGTGCGAGTGCATGCACACACACTGGGCAAATGTAATCTGCAGTGGATTACTAACATTCTGAATATTTTAGCATAATACACTTTGAAATTGACAATTGAGTCCTTGCAAATGTGCTTCCCCTGTTTATCATCAACTTTAAATGACTTCAGTGGACACTAGCAGAGGAACTGTCACATTAAACAGCTTAACAAGACAACCGCTACAGCATAATCCCACCATTTTGTGTGTGTGTGTGTGTGTGTGTGTGTGCGCGCGCTGGTTAGGAGCGCAGAGTCATGTCACAATGACAGCTCCTTAATACGCTGAGGGGAAGAGACACATGCGTGTGTGTGTGTGTGTGTGTGTGTGCGTGTGCGTGCGTGTGCGCATACGTGCGTGCGTGTGAGTGAGTCTCTAGCCCCTCAGTGCATAAAGTAGCTGTCATTGTGCTCCTAACCAACGCACCTGAATAATTTCCTTCAAAGCAGTAACGCATTGTAAAAGGTGTCTTTTTTAATTGCAGTGTTTGTAGCGGGGACATGTAGACATCTGGGGGGGGAGAGACGGGGGGTGGGGGGGGTGAGGTGGATGGGGGAGAGAACTTCATTTGAAAGTTAAATCAGGTTTTGCTCGGGCGTTTCCAAGGGAAGCAGATCTGTGCCACCATAGTGTAGAGACAGACCATGGAGCCACTACAGTGTAGAGACCATGGAGCCACTACAGTGTAGAGACCATGGAGCCACTACAGGGTAGAGACCATGGAGCCACTACAGTGTAGAGACCATGGAGCCAGAGACCATGAAAGCCACTACAGTGTAGAGACCATGGAGCCACTACAGTGTAGAGACCATGGAGCCACTACAGTGTAGAGACCATAGTGTAGAGACCATGAAGCCACTACAGTGTAGAGCCACTACAGTGTAGAGACCATGGAGCCACTACAGTGTAGAGACCATGAAGCCACTACAGTGTAGAGAACATGGAGCCACTACAGTGTAGAGACCATAGTGTAGAGACCATGAAGCCACTACAGTGTAGAGACCATGAAGCCACCATAGTGTAGAGACCATGGAGCCAGAGACCATGGAGCCACTTCAGTGTAGAGACCATGGAGCCACTACAGTGTGGAGACCATGGACCATAGTGTGTGTCTGAACCACACTAAAAGGATGTACACACACACACACATTTTGTGTGTCCCTTTCTTCATACACACACACACACACACACACACACACTGTGTGTGTGTGATTTGTGTGTATGAAGAAAGGGAGAGAGTGAATGGATTAATGTGTGTGTGCACACCTCAATACCACCCTATGAATGAAATGAACAAGTGCTCATTCAAAGAATGTGTGAGAATGTATAATCAACTAGCATTGATTATACAGAGTGAGTGTGTGTGTGTGTGTGTGTGTGTGTGTGTGTGTGTGTGTGTGTGTGTGTGTGTGTGTGTGTGTGTGTGAGTGTCAGGGATTAGTGTTAAGAGAGGTGAAGTCAACGCAAAGATTGAGAAAAGGAGGCTAGATTTCCTTTAACGTGTGTATGACAGCGAGACGTGCGTGTGCAAGTGTGTGTGTGCATGCATATACGCATATCTGTGTGTGTCTAATACGTGGGTGTTTGTGCGCGCGTGCACGTGTGTGTGTGTGTGTGTGTGTGTGTCTGTGTATGTGTGTGTGTGTGTGTGTGTGAGTGTGTGTGTGTGTGTGAGGTGACAGAAACAAAAGCCAGAGCCAGATTAAGAGTGCCAGTAGGGGTGATGCAGTGAGGCGCAGTGTCATGGAGTCTTGTTATAATCAACTCGCCGACTGTCTGCCTATGCGGCACCACGTCTATTTCTGCCGCTGCATATCTGCATGTCACTGTGTGTATGTGTGTGCGCGCGTGTGCGTGTGTGAATGCGTGTGTGTGTGTGTATGGTGTGTGTGTGTGTGCGTGTGCCTGTCTGTCTAATCAACAGCCTTGTTGACAGATCCTCCAGTGAGACGGTGTGAGTGTTATTGTTATTTTGCAGACCAAACGGTCTCGAGCTTACAGTCTGAGAACACAACACACCGCACGCACACGCACGTCATACGCGCACACACACACACACACACACACACACACAGTCACACACACACACACCCTTCCTCTAAGCCGACCCTGTACAAGTTAAAAACACTTTTACAACACCTTTCACAATGGGCTCGTATAGGGAATGAACAGAAAATAAATCATAGAAGTAGGCTATAAATAGTACAAGGGTTGAGCATCCTCCAGCCATTAGACACCTTCTAATAAGTGCTACAAAATGTGCAAGGTGTCAAAACCATCCATCCATCTATTTCTGGGTCAAAAATGCTGAATAAGTACATTCACCTGATAAGTAGGATGTGACTTATTACACCGGGCTGTTGGTTAACCTACACGTTAAATATTGTATATCTATCGAGAGGTTAACGTCAGCTCGTGTAAAATGCATAGGGAAGAATGTAAATATTATGAACAAATAGCAGCACAAAATGTATGTCTGTGTGTGTGTGTATCTAAACTATATGTGTGTGTATACATGCATGTGTGTCTGTGTATAAAAACTATATGTGTGTGCAGGGGCGAATCTAGGTTCCCAGTTTTGGGGGGGCTAAGCCCCAAGTTCAAACCTATTTTTTTTCCTGTGACCCAAAAAATCTAGGGGTGGCCTGGGTGCATTCTCCCCCATAAGAAATCTTTGAAAATATCCCTGTAAATGGTGTCATGTAGTGGGTTGTAGGAAGAGAAATTAACTAATTTAGATTTATATAATCTGGCACAACAATAAATATATTGAATACATCTTCTAATTATACTGTAGCATAATCATTTAATGAAAAGAGACAGATGAGTTGCCGAGCCTGTTTACAGAAGAAGACAGCAAAATGATACACAGATACAAACGCTATCAAGTATAAGATGTGTACCTGGTGTGCAGTTTTTATATAGCTGTCCACATCCAAGGCAGGTTTCAATGCTGCTGCCGATCGCCGATCGCCGCGAAAAAAATTAAACTGTCTGACGTACAGCCAATCACAACTGTCCGACGTATGTGACAATATGATTGGCTGTACGCTTGAATGGGAGTACATTCAAGCGTACAGCCCATCATATTGTGTGACGTCATCAGTAAACGACAGACCCCGAGCCGATATAGAAGCCGAGCCGATATGGAAGCCGAGCCGATCTGGTACCTACACCGGCATGATAACAGAGAGCCACGACATCTATAATTAACTCGTGATGATTTAACCATTTCGTTTATTTGACTTTTTTAAAAGATAATCTGTTATACCTTTATATCCAGCTGATTGTGGCAGCGCAGCTTTTACCAGCTTGGGTCATACATTCACTCCCAGTCTGTTATCGCCGTGTCTGCAGACTCGCGAGACTCACTGCCAAACAGAGCGTGGGCTTGGAACAGGCGGAATTCCTGCGCTACTCGAGACTATTTTATTTCTAATTCTAAAAATTAAACTGGATCTGTTCACTAAATCAGTTGTTAGGTGTGAATTTGACGATCTCAAAAAAATAAAAAAAATAAAAATAAAAATCTGTATATTTTTGGGGGGGCTAATGAAAGTTTTGGGGGGGCTCCAGCCCCCCCAAAATAGGGCTAGATACGCCACTGCGTGTGTGTATGTGCATGCATGTGTGTGTGTGCGTGAGCTTGTGTATTTGCCTGTACGTGTGTGTGTGTGCGTGCGTGTGTGCGTGCGTGCATGTGCATACGTGCATGCATGCTGTTGACCCAGAGCCATGAACCGCCACACGGCTCCCTTCCCTCACTCACACCCAGAACCCGGGGGAGGGGATGGGGGTCCAGCAGTAACCTGGGCCGACACGTGACCAGCGGGCCGCGGCGGCCAGGCCAGCTGCAGCCCCCGCACGCCACATCCCCCGTGTCTATTTTTAGCCCCAGTGGATCGGCGGACGCTCTTTACCCCGCCGCCGCCCTCGGCCGCACTGTCACAGGTAAGCAGCGGTACGCCGTCCTGTCCGTCTTCGCTTGCTGTCCGCGAAAAGCGACCCCCGTCAAAGGTTCTGACCCGGAGGTCATCCCCAGAGAGCCCCGGCCCAAACCGTCAAAAGGCCCGGCTGGTTCTACGGTTGGGTGTCTGGTGGGGCGTCAGCCTGGGGAGACTAGGCCCGATCCCAGGAGCTTGCTTTTCTTGGCTGTGGATCGGCGTGGCCCCCCGGGGCCCCCCATTGAACGCCTCCTCCCGAGAAACGTCAGAACGCGGGGAAAAGTGTAGCAAACCGCCCCTGCGATCCCTTTAATATGAAACACACGCATGTGACATGATTGACGGGAATCCGCACAGCGGGCGTTTGTGCTTTTGCCTCACAGGAGGAGACTGTGGTGGCCAGCTGGGCCTCGGACATGACGATGGCTGACAGAGATCTCAATGAGGCCGTGAAGGCCATCCCGTGCTCCGTCCACCATGTCATGAGTCCAGGAGCAGCTCCAGGCCAGCTGGTGACCGCGCCACTAGAGAGAGGCCCTGTAGTGTTGGGGGGGGGCCTGTAGTGTCAGTGGGGGGGGGGGGGGGGGGGGGGGCTCCAGGCCACACCGTGGACCCCGTGTCTACCAGGGCCCGGCAGGGTTTTTGCCATCAAGTTTACAGTACAGACACAACCCTCTAGTGTGGCCTGGGTCAGTGGTTACCGACCTTTGACCTCTAGGTGTACCACTAAATTGTCATCGAGGCCTTTTTTGCGTACCGAGCCATAATACTATATTTACTGAACAACATCAAACTGTAATTTATCTTCGATCGTCTTTCAAGAATAAAAACCAGCTGGGCCCGGTGGTTCTGTCATGCAGCGCTGCTGCTGGCCAGGGCTGGAAAACTCTGCTGCTTCTCACCTTGACGAGTTTTCCCCCGAGCCCAGTAGGACTCCCTGGATCTGCCTCGTGCTTTTCTTCCAGTTACTGGAACTCTGTCTCAGTTATTTCAATCCAACTTCTGACAAACACCTTACGACTCCAGGAACTGCTCGTTCAGTCGCCGCTGTTCACACTCAACAAGACACACCAGCGCCCCCCCCAGGTCTGGTGATACCATTACCCCGGTGAACATGGCCGCGGCAGAGCTCCCCACTAGTCTGAGCGATGGTTTGGCTCCGCTTAAAGGGGTAGTTCGGAATTTTGGACGTAGGACCTCATTTCCAAGTTAGCCAGTGTGTTATTTGACGTTTTCGACTAATTTAATTCAGTCCTTCTAGTTGTAGAGTTTGCTGGTGCTAGGCTAGCGCAAGTCAACGGTTTGGGCTAGCCTGCCAATAAAAACAGTCTTACCCACTCCACAGTACACCCGAGGCAAATGAATTATAATGCTAGACTATCGCTGTAAATGTCTGTGTTGATAGAATAATGTTCTAAATAAAACTAGCCTTGCATCGCATGAATCATCGCATTTTGAGGGACTAGTTTCTGCCGGGAACCTTGGTAATATCAGTCCACCGCCACTGTAGCCTACTTCCAGGAAGTATTACACTGCTGCTGAGACACAAGTCCCTCAAAATGCAATGCCATGCAAGGTGGGTTTTATTTCTAACATTATTCTATCAACACATTAAATCGATAGTCCGGCATTATAATTTATTTGCCTCGGGTGTACTGTGGAGTGGGCAAGGCTATTGGCAGGCTAGCCTAAACTGTTGACTTGCGCTATTCTAGCACCAGAGAACTCTGCAACTAGAAGGACTGAATGAAAATGGTTGAAAACGTCTCCAATGATATTCTGAACTACCCCTTTAAGACGGGGTTCGACGGGGTTCGGTTAGAGAGGGAGAGAGAGTGAGAGAGAGAGAGAGAGAGAGAGAGAGAGAGAGAGAGAGAGAGAGAGAGAGAGAGAGAGAGAGAGAGAGAGAGAGAGAGAGAGAGAGAGAGAGAGAGAGAGCATGAGCCACTCTGATTGGCTTTTCGACGGCGTTAGTTTGTGGCCGTGTTTGGAAATCAATTGCTGCCGAGCCAATGGCATACTGATCTTCATTCCGATGGCGCGCACACACACACACACACACACACACACACACACACACACACACACACACACACACACACACACACACACACACGCCTGTCAAGTTTATTTAGCTGGATAGTTAACACCAATCTTACTCAGTATAGACACAGTAATATACTTTATCAACCTCACACTTAAACACACGTGGGAAAAGCACGGTCAACTTATAGTCAAATGTTTATCACACCTTTTCCGAAATCGATGTATGCATATGAATAAAGCATGACACGGTGGCCACATTGCACGTATATGCATCCATTTCAAACAGGATAAAACAGCATATTTTTACGCCATGCATGCGCGCTGACTTTTTATCAGCAAAGGCAAACCGAGACCGTTAATGACCGTTAATTACCGGTTATTTTTCGCACGCGGAAGCTCCCCGCAGCCTACCTGTCCGTCTTGGAGTACTTGCGGAGCGTCGCCTCGCTGCTGCGGTACGCCTGGCCCGACTCCGCGGAGATGCCCTGCGCGCGTCGGGTCCGCGGCACGGCGACCTGCGGCAGCACCGACTGGCATTTGTGCAGCTTGCGCTTGAGCTCGGCGACCTCCTCTTCCCGCTCGGCCAGCCGCCGCTCCATGTCCCGGATCCGCTCGTCTTTCATCAGCAGCAGCTTCGCCAAATCCTCCGACAAGCTCATGGCCACAGACTAACCCTGAACTCCGATGCCCGGACGAGGGGACGAGTGCTGCGCACTGTGAGCGTTGGAGGAGTTGGAGTGGTTTGATTGTCAGCTGCGGGAGGATTACAAATGTTGGGACGCAGGCGAAAGTGCGCAAAAGAAATAAACTGAACTGAACTTCTGGGGGGAGTGAAAAAAACCCACGTCACTCTCAAATGGCTCTTGCCCCTGCCTCAAAGAATCGACAGTGATTAAATATTTAGATTAAATGATCCCAAACTGCGGTTTGTGGCTGATGCCCCCGATGTTAGCAGACCACCGAGGAGACGAGACGCACCGGCGGTGCAGCGAACAGCAAAGTGAGAGAAGCGACTCGTCACGCGGGAGGTGGAGACGCGACCTGTCAAGGCAGCTATGAGTCAAGATATGGTGA
>JAXIVH010000027.1:256859-259359 GCA_036785325.1 Urophycis tenuis
CTTTCAGGGACCTCCGGCTGTTTCTGTCTCTCCCTCAACGGCATCTGTCTCTTCAGCCATCATCTAACCCTGTCCCTCTCTCTCTCTCTCTCTCTCTCTCTCTCTCTCTCTCTCTCTCCCTGATCTCCCTCTGCTCCATCTCTCTCTCCCCCATCTCCCTCTGCTCCGTCTCTCTCTCCATCTCTCTCTCCCCCATCTCCCTCTGCTCCGTCTCTCTCTCTCTCTCTCTCCCCCATCTCCCTCTGCTCCGTCTCTCTCTCTCTCTCTCCCCCATCTCCCTCTGCTCCATCTCTCTCTCCCCCATCCCTCTGCTCCGTCTCTCTCTCTCTCTCTCTCTCCCCCATCTCCCTCTGCTCCGTCTCTCTCTCTCTCTCGCTCCCCCATCTCCCTCTGCTCCATCTCTCTCTCCCCCATAACCCTCTGCTCCATCGCTCTCTCCCTCCCTCCATTTCTCTCCCTCCCTCCATTTCTCTCCCTCCATCCCTCTCTCTCCCTCTATCTCTTACCCTGCATTTCTTACCAACCATTTCTCTCCCTCCATCTCTCTCACTCTCCACATTTCTCCAGGGGCGTAGCCAAGGGGGGGCCGCGGCCACCATTGGTCAGAGGATGGCCACCCCGCTGGTCTTTATGGCCTGACAGGCTGCGGGAAAACCATTGCTCAGAGTGACGCTCTTAGTTTTAAAATAGAAATTTCAAGTCAAGTGCGACCCCAAAAAAAAAGACTGGCCCGAGCTGGCGCCCCCCAGAAATGATGTCCTGGCTACGCCCCTGCCTCTCTCTCTCTCTCTCTCTCTCTCTCCATCAGCTGGGTTGGTACAGCTGTTGGTACTGAGGCTGGAGATTGCTCAGCCGTTACGTTGGGTTCCTCTGGCTTTGTCCGTCAAACTCAACCGACGGTGAAATCCAGGCGCCAATCGCCGACGAATAACACACCAAGACAAGAACGGCGGTTGGCCTTTTACATGGATGTGATCAGTTGAGAGTAAAATCAAGTTGAACTCAATACAGCAATCGGACAAAATGTCAAATGAGTCACTATCTGCCCTTATCACTCGGCACACAAAGGACAGCTGTTCTGCTCCTCGCTGTTCCAACACTGGGCCCTCTGTTTCCTCCACTGCCACCATCTGCTCAGGTCGATTTGACCGCCACGCTTCACCTGAAGCCCATCTGGGGGGGCAGGGGGGGGGGGGACCCGGTCCGGTGAGTGAAAGAATCCTCCCGTGTTTTACGTCCAGTTTTGGACGGTTGATTGCTCTCTTGTCTCTTCACACATTATTCCAGGTCGTGTTCGTTAGCGAATACAGGCGGTTGGCTCTGAAAACTGGGACAAACATTTACTTTTTTACCTTTTGATTCTCTCTCTCTCTCTCTCTCTCTCTCTCTCTCTCTCTCTCTCTCTCTCTCTCTCTCTCTCCTCTCTCTCTCTCTCTCTATCTCTCTCTCTCTCTCTCTCTCTCTATGCTGTTTCTTTTGATATTGGAACTACTTTTTGCACAGCATTGTCTCTTTTGTGAAAACCTTGTTATTTCTGATATAACAGAAACAAATACACACGCAAACACACACACACACACACACACACACACACACACACACACACACACACATGCAGGCACACACACACGCACGCACGCACGCACGCACACAGGGTTTCCCGCTGCCTTCCGACGTCCACTCTTCTTCTGCCCTGTCGCTTTAATTCGTCCGCCCGTTTCTCTTGTATTTCCCTCGATTCATCTCTTATTCATGTGTTTAGAAAAAGGGACATTTCAAAAAAGGTCAGAGAACTGGGGCAGCCAGTGTGAAGGCATCAGCCATCCCTCTAGTCTAGGACAGCAGGTTTCTGTGGACGAAGAGACGGACCACGTGGAGCCCATGACGAGGTCTCGATGTATAAATTGCGGCGCCGGGCCCAAATGGTCCTGCCTTTGTTCGCTCTGAATGGGATCATAAACCCCAACACTCATAACAGCTCTGCCTTTTTATTTTTCCCCCCTCCAGAACCGAAACAGCAAAATGCAAATGCGATGGAAATGATAATCCCGCTGATTGGCCGTGCTCCGCTGCGATTGGTTCGGTCTGACATCCGATTACGGTGTGCGTATCTCATACGTGACGACAGGACGGACGGAGAGGCAGAGTGTTTACGTGGTTTGGCCACTGATGGAGGGGTGATGCCCCTGAAGTGTTTGCATAATGAATGCATTAACGCACATTGGCAGTCGGGTAGTCTAGCGGCGATTGCGTCTGACTCCCCGCTGAAAAGGTTGCGGGATCAAACCCCAGTGGTCCACATTCGTACCTCTGGCAGCCGAATGTCGAACCAAACCGTAACCTTAATGAAAAAAGCGTTTGCTGAATAACATATGACTAAATAGTGCAATCATGTGTCTGGTATGGTGGACGTTCAGCTACACCGAATACGTGAATGAACCTCTATTATTTTCTCTGTGACAGGTGTAAACCATGCGAGCAGACTGCCAGCCTGTGGAGG
>JAXIVH010000027.1:265773-273273 GCA_036785325.1 Urophycis tenuis
AAGTTGAGCCGAGCGTTTTTTCTGTGTTTTTGCAGCGTTTCTTCAAAAGAGCGGCGAGAGCGTTTTTTTTTTAAAAATTTTATCGCTTAGCAACTCGACATTACTAGTAGCTACATCAGAGACGGTTGAGGATCTTTGGCTACATCGTCGTTACAAAATGGCAAACAGACGATTGGCACTTGCGATGGCACTAGCTGAAGTCGAGGAGAATCGTGTGTACCTGCACGTTTGTGGCATGCACGACATCACTCGACGAAGGCAACATCAAGGTGCCTACCACAATTTAGTTCAAGAGCTCCGTTTTTGATGATGCGCGATTTGCTGCATACGCTTGTGATTGGTCAGTTGTCAAAAAACGCCTGACGTCGGCCGCTTTTTTTTTACGCTCAGTGCGGGAGAAAAAAAAGAAACGCCGAGAGGAGGCGTTTTAAAAAACGCAGGGGGCTTTTTCCAAAAACGCTCTGCTACATAGGAATATAATGTAAAAAGAGCGCTGGCAGAAAAAAAAGACGCTTGGTCTGAACACCCCCTAAAGCAAGTAATGTTCCACAGCGTGTCTGTAGGGTCACAGTTGTAGTAGCGCAGTAAAGGCCTCCACACACACACACACACACACACACACACAGAAGTTCCAACGGAAGCCTGAACTCTGTTGAAGTGTTGAAGTTTTGTCTGTTACACACCTGGCGGCACGTTGGCTTCCACGCGGACTCACTCAACCAGGCCGCTTACAAAAGGAAACTGCCTCACAGTGACAGTCGGGGGGGCGGAATAAATACCCCCATGACAGCACCAGACCTGGAAGCACTGCGCCGCAGAGACGAGAAGAGAGAGAGAGAGAGAGAGAGAGAGAGAGAGAGCGGGGGGGGGGGGGGGGGGGGGGGGCTGCTGAGTGAGTGGGCTTGTTTTTTGTCACCAGACACTTTTCATCCAAACTCATTTCCGGTGAATTCAACTGTTGTGTTGTGTGTTGTGTCGTGTTGTTCAGGAGCACAGTTATGGGTGTCGGGGGCAGCTTGCTCAATGGCACCCAGGGCAGTGTGCGCATACTGTGGATACCACTGCGGGATCAACCCCCCCGGGTTCACTCTGATGTTGGGAGTCGAACACAGCGAGCGACCACGCCAGGCGGTCGCCCTTGAACTAAACCGCGAGCTCAACTTTTCTTTTTAACTTCTCTGCCAATAAATGTAAGGCGCTATAAAATATCTTTTTTCTGTGACTTCATTAGGAATAACTGCCAGAGCGACAGCGCCAACGACTAAATCACCGACTGGAGTGTGAACGGACGCGTAATAGGCGAGTGATGAATATGAAACAGATAAAACAGAACTGCCACTCATTAATAACGTTAATCATTATTCATCATTTCCTTCAGGCCTCCCCCCCAAAGCCCCGCCCCCAAAACAGGTGACTAGCTCGCTAGCTTTAGCAAACATGTCTGCTAGCCTCGTGGAAGACTCATGGTCATGTGCAATGAGCGCACAGGCAGATTGTGCACCGGTGGCCAGGTAGGTAGGAAGACTGACACGTAGGCCATCCAATAATTTCCTTCAGGCCGAATGAAATGATCGAATGGGTTTATTTACACACCTGCGACAGCCCCAAATACTGGACATATACTTATTTCTTCTTTTGGTCAGAGCTTTTGAATTATTGATTGCTGTCGCGATGAAAAAATAACTTGCAAAGAGAAATGCATCTGAATAAACGGAGAGAGAGAGAGAGAGAGAGAGAGAGAGAGAGAGAGAGCGAGAGTTTTTACCTTCCATGACATAGACCAGGGAGCCCACATCTCCCTCCTTGATGATGCAGGAGTCCTTCTCGTACTCCACGGGGTACATGCAGTCCACGATCTCCTGGATCTGGGACAGCTCCAGGTTCTTCATGAAGTCATTGTCCAAGATGGCCTCCTTGATCAGCTCCTTAGACTGCGGGAGAGAGACGGGAATACGGACGTTTAGATTAGATAGTACGAGATTAAAGTGAGTGTGTGTGTGTGTCTGTGCATGCACAACGTCTGTTCATTTCCAATTATGGTTGAATATTGTGAACCAAAGGGAACATAACTCTCATGAAGACGCACTGCTCATTACAACAAACACCATTCCAGTGGAAGATAAAGGAAGCAGACGACTGAAGAACCCCAAACAGCAAAACAGCATCATGCAAAATTCAGAATTTGGAGACAAGATTGTGTTATGGTTTGCAATTAAAAAGCTGTTACGCTCCTGGATCATAGACGCACCCTGAAGTATTGCTGTCCATCACGGCGGAGAGAGACACACACACACAGACACAGACACACACACACACACACACAGACACACACACACACACACACAGGAACATGATATCTATATCTATATATATATATATATATATATATATAATATATATATTATAATATATATATAGAGAGAGAGAGAGAGAGAGAGAGAGAGAGAGAGAGAGAGAGGGAAGAAGCAATCAGAGTTGGGGGAGAGGTAGGAGTGAGAGTAATGGGAGGCACAGGGAGGAGGCCAACAATAACATTGAAATGAGGGAGAGACAGAGAGAGAGAGCGAGAGAGAGAGAGAGAGAGAAAAGAGAGAAAGCGAGGTAATACAAGGAATGTATGCTGTGTTGTGTGTTTGCTGAGGACATCTGTTCACCCTGCAGGCTGATGTAGTGAGGAGATGGAGATATAATAGAAATAAGCTGCTTGGCAGCAAGAACAATCACCCTCTGGGTAAGAACCTGTTGCATCCTGTGAGACGTAAAATATCATCCACTGCCAAAGTTAACTGAACCCATTTTATTAGATTCAACTCTAATAAGTGGATTAATTTCTGGTTCAATAGTCACGACGTTAATTGTATTTTGTTCCCCCTATTCAAGCTGGCCTGTGATTTTTTCCCCCCGAAGTGAGGGAGACATGGGGAGACATGGGTGATGCAATAGAGAGCAAAACCGAAGCGCAGTCACCCGCTAAACTATGTCGCTTCGCGCTGCGTGTCCAACGCCGCCCAGGGCTGCGACGTTGACGCAAGCCGCTAACTAACAACCCGTTAGCTAGCGAGCTAGCGAGAGAGAGCTCACCTTGCGTTTGATGTAGGATATAACTATCACGTTGCATTGCGGTTTTCTATACATCACACGCAGCCGATAATGGTGGCTCACAGGTCAGGGTGAGTTCAAGTCTGGTCAGAGGGATGGTCGTGTGAAATCGTTTGCAGTGCTTAGCGCTGGCGCCAGAGGCTGGCGCTATAGGCCAGACCACGTCGGGCCACCTGTTGACGATGCACAACTGACAACCGCGTAGCAGCCGCCCCCAAACAAACTCTGCCCACTAAAACCATGCAAACAGGGACCACACACATCGGAAACAGTCGTTTAACCAAGGGGTTCTTCGACTTTACTTAAACCATACCTGTCAAAGTCAAGGCCCGCGGGCCGTGTAATTCAATTTGGCCCCCCAGATAATATCTAATGTCTATCAGAACTGGCCCGCCGGTCTATCGCATTTCAGCATTAAAACTACAAGTCCACAATGCACTGCCGCCTAGTGGCGCTCTAGATCACGGGTTCCCAAAGTGGGGGTCGCGACCCCCCGGGGGGTCACGGGACGCCAAGGGGTGGTCGCGGAATGATTTCCATAAATCAAATACATTTGAAAAAATACAATACAGAAAATTTGTCAACCACATTAAATCGCGTCCCAATAGGGATGTGCATTTCTGGCAAAAAATATTATTCAATATTCGCTGATAAGAATTATTATTCGATAAGAATATTATTCGAAAATCGGTCAATCAAGAACGTACCGCACGCACGCACGCACACACAATGACATCGTAGACACGCACACACAATGACACGGAGAGGTTTTTTATGATTTGTATGAAATCAATTTGTTTAATTCAACAACCGCGCCATCAACATCAAATTATTTCAAATAGGCTTATAGGCAGATATGCCTACATGCGCGAAAACAGATCACTTTATTTATTTATCTTTTACTGAACGCAGCCTGCATGACTGAACTAGACACGTCTTTAGCCTATGGAAATAATGGCCTATCGGAAACTGTTCAGAACATTTTAAATTTAGAAACAAATCATCTTCAAAACTGTTAATTTCGTGTTGCCTCAAGCATTAATGCATTAGTCCAGCTGCGGAGAACACACGTTCTGGGCAAATCTAATGTGTTACAGAAACACGTCTGCCTTTCTAGTTCTTGTTTGTTTTTTTTCTTGAGTTTCTTTAGTAGTGGAAATAACGATAGTCGCATTCATTATTCGATATTCTCCGTGACTCCGACCATTCGACCATTCGACGATCGTTGCCCATCCCTACTCAACACCAGGCTGTTTGCCACTCTCTGCAATGAACTGGGATCGCATCATGAGGGGCTGCTGTTCCACACAGAAGTCAGATGGCTTTCGCGGGGAAATGTTCTCAGCCGCCTGTTTGAGCTGCGGGACGAGGTGCGCTTATTTCTGATGGAGCATGGGTCCAGCTCGCTGACCACCCGACTGGCCCTGACTAGTTAACAAGGCTAGCGTATAGGTCTTGCATTTTCGACAGACTGAATGGACTTAACCTGTCATTGCAAGGTGCAAGCATCATGTCAATGAGTGATAAATCCGCGCATTCAAGAGAAAAGTGGATCGCTGGACTGCACAAGTTGAAATGGGCACTGTAACCACCGCAAGTCATCTGTCAGCGGCACGGAGGACGCACTGATTGAGCTGTCATGTGACCGCACTTTAAAGACAGATTTTAATTCCAAGACGCTGTTTGGCTCCACATACCTGTGCGAAAAAACTTTCTCTGCACTGACATATATTAAAAATAAATACAGATCACGTCTAAATGTGGAGGATGATCTCCGTAGTGGCCGTCTCCACAATTAAACCGAGAATGGACTTGCTGTGTTCCGCCCATAACGTGCATCCATCTCATTAGATGAGATTAACGCTGAAACATAGTTGCCAGCAACAATGTACATATGTTTACAACAGTTTGTGGATATTACCCTGACTGAGATATTCTTCTGTTCAAATGTAAATGAAAATAATGTTTCAAAGTTAAGTTTGCACATGACAGCAATACTGTGCACTCATGTTACATGGATATTATTTTGACTGAGGTATTCTGCTTTTTATCAAACAGTACATTTCTATATGTAAAATCATAACAGGCAGCTCTTTTCTTTTGTGTTGTCGTTAAGCCCTGTGTTTGGATAAGCCTAGTGCTCATGGCCTGTGCGTACATTTTATTTTATTTTTTCAGTTACATCCGGGGATAGTGGGGGTTGCCAGTCTCTGGCACCGTTATTTTGGGGGTCGCGGGTTGAAAAGTTTGGGAACCCCTGCTCTAGATGATTACCGTTAACGTTAATCAGCAGCCTCATACTGTTGTTTATCATCTGAAGTAGCCTAGGTTTTTTAGCAAACTTTTTGTCGCTTTCCCCGAAAAAAAAAGGCTAAACGGAAGGTGGACAGTGAGAACAGGGGTTTTCAAGAGAGGTGGAGGCTGACTACATGTTCACCGATATGAAGGGCAAACCCATCTGTCTTGTGTGCGGTGCCGATGTGGCTGTCACGAAAGAGTACAATTTAAGACGGCACTACGAAACGAGACATAAAGACAAGTACAAGGATATGAACTTTCAACAGAAGCTCCAGAAGGTAGTGGAGTTTAAACGAAGTTTGGTGTCACAGCAGACTATGTTTGTTAAAGACAAAATACAAAGTGATGCTTCTGTAAAGGCTAGTTTCATTGTGGCGGAGGAGATTGCTAAATCCGCCCGGCCCTTTACCGAGGGAGAATTTCTAGAAAACTGCATGGTAAAAGTTTGCGATGTTGATAAAAGACAAGCCTTTTTAAACGTGAGTCTGAGCAGAAAACACCGTTGCTGATCGTGGTATGTGAGCTCTCCACCAATTTACAACAACAGCTGATGGGAAAGGGAAAACAATTCATTGCATACTCCCTCGCTGTGGATGGGAGCACCGACGCATTAGATACGGCCCAGCTGTCAATCTTCATCCCGCGGAGTTGACTCGAACTTTTAGGACTGAAATCAATGCATGGCACAACTACCGGGAAGGATCTCTTTGAAGAGGTGTGCACATGTGTTAATGAAATGGGTCTGCCCTGGGATAAACTTGTGGGACTAACAACGGACGGGGCGCCTGCGATGTGTGGGCAAAAGAACGGATTGGTGGGCAGGATTCGGGAGAAGATGCTGGAGGTGAACGGCGCAGGTGAGCTGACAGCGTATCACTGCATCATACACCGGGAATCGTTGTGTGGCAAAGCTTTGAAAATGGATCACGTAATGATTACTGTAACACAAGCAGTTAATTTCATTAGAGCCAAAGGTTTAAATCACCGTCAATTCAAGTCCTTTCTGGTGGAGATTGGTTCGGAATATGGTGATGTGGTCTATCACACAGAGGTGCGGTGGCTAAGCCAGGGGAGGGTCCTGAACAGATGTTTTGAGTTGCGCAAGGAAATATGTCAGTTCATGGAAAGCAAAGGAAAGACACAACAGAGCTCGGGACAAAAGGTTTTGGTGCGAATGGACGTTTCTGTGTGACATTACGAGCCATCTCAATGCGCTCAACCTGCAGCTTCAGGGGCGGGACCATGTGATCACTGACATGCACGCTGCGGTGAAGGCATTTAAAACCAAGCTGCGCCTGTGGGAGATGCAAGTCCTGCGAGAAAACCTGGGCCATTTCCCGTGCTGCCAAACTATGAAAGAGCAGGTCTCTGTGTTCCCAAGTTCACAATTGCTGAAAAGCTCGGCATACATAGCGCCGACTTCACACGCCGATTTGCCGACTTTGAAGCCCAAAAGAGTAGGTTTGAACTGCTCAGTAATCCGTTTGCCGTTGACGTGGAAAGCGCACCAACCAACCTCCAAATGGAGCTGATCGAACTCCAATGTAGCGACACACTCAAGTCGAAGTATGACTCTGTTGGTGCTGCACAGTTTCCACGTTTCATCCCTGACACAATGCCCCAGCTGCGTGCTCAAGTTGCTCAAATGCTCTCTATGTTTGGTAGCACATACCTATGTGAACAACTTTTCTCTGTAATGAAGTTGAACAAAAACATCACACAGGAGTTGTCTCACTGATGAACACCTTCACTCAATACTGAGGATTTCCTCAGCTCAGAGCCTGACCCCAAACATCGAGGAACTTGCGTCGAAGATGAGATGTCAAGTATCTGGTTCAGGCACCATGGCAAATCACAGTACAGTAAACTGAGCTTTAATGTAGCATAGGTTTAATTTTTGCACTTTTCTCTTGCTAATGTTTGGACTGTTAATTGTATGTTTGGATTTTAATTGATGCATGAGAAATTAGTGTCTTCATTTTATTTGAAATTTGATCTGAGTTAGACTTCTTGTTTCAGATTACATATGGGTAAAACTAAGGTCGAGTTCATGTTTAGGCCTACAAATAAATAAATCTTATTGTTTGGATTTTCAATGAGAGA
>JAXIVH010000027.1:280773-285773 GCA_036785325.1 Urophycis tenuis
CACACACACACACAGGGGCACACACACACTCATTCACATGTACACACACCCAAACTCACACACACTCACTCACTCACTCACACGTACAAACACTCAACACTCACTCATGCGCACACGCACGCACGCGCGCACATGCACAGACATGCACACACGCACACACACACACACACACACACACCACAGTTCTTACAGGCTGCCTATGGGAGGTCCAGACTGATGTAATGCAATGAGCTCCAATGTGCTCAAACAGGACGACAAGAGACACTACAGACCACTCAACAGTGGTAACAGCTTCAACTCACACAAGACATCCTTCTTTTGATATTGAAGTCAATATCATATAAACCACTTGAGGCTTTTTGAGAAGAGGACACCTTTACCACTCCACTTCAGGTTTCCCGGGATGCTGAAATATGTGCTGAGATAAAAGTGTGTTTTTCTCCGGTTATACCATCATTTATCAGTCCCAGGGGGGGGGAAGGACCAAGAGTCCAACAGACTCAGTATTAATTTGCAGCGCGTCGATAAACATATGGCAGCAGTTTGTGGGAACATCAGCTTGGAAATTGTCAGTGTATTATCTATGCAAACACACACACGCACGCACGCACACACACACACCCACACACACACACACACACACACACACACACACACACACACACACACACACACACACACACACACACACACACACCTGTGATGTGTTGCTGTGGTAACAACAGGAACCAACAAAGCACATTACAGAGTTGACAAAGAATCCTTTCCAGGACTTCAACGAGTTGAAATTCATGTTAGATTCACTACGATCTGAAGCCCGCTCATTTGAGGACAATGAGCCTCTGAAGACAGTCTGTCTTCCACTTCCAACGACATGAGGGTGCCCTGACTCGAATCCCGCGCTATTTGCTCAGAACTGTGTGTTGCCGTATGTAAATATGACTGTTGGATATTGCGCTATCAAAAACACAATCAAAAAGACCTGCTCAAGGGAATCAGCCTCAGGGAATCGGACTTGCGATCAGTCACAACAAAGGCCAACTCCCCGGTCACCATTACCATAATTAGTCACCAGAAACAAAAACAGATCTTGGAAATGTCACATGGGAAGACTGATGAGAAGAGATGATTTCACTGAGGCCCATTTAGACAAAAACGGATTTCTGACATAAGCTACAATAAATATATTCATCATATTTCTGAATGTTATTTGATTAGCATGCAGGAGTCCGTCCGGATTTCCAAAAGCATACGTTATTAAATGCTCCTTGCAACGCACACGTTGCGCAATATAATTTGGAAAATGATTTGAATGCATAACAGAATCAGACGTTTGATCTTTTCAAAATCCCTCAAACACTACAAATACATACAGCTCTACGTTCGCTCCATAAGCATTGTCTTCCACCGAAGTGCTCCTGAGCAAGGCAGGGGATCACGCACAGGCACAGAGTGTGAGGGTGGCGTCGGGAGTTCTGGGGAAAAAACTCATCACCTCGTATGTAAACACCAGGCGGTGACGCAGCAGACGCGCGGCGGACTTAAAGAGAGCAGCAGAACGAAGCGACTGTTGGTATTCAAATCGAGAGAGAAGGTACTGCATTCATCACCTGAGGACTCTAGGCATGAATTTGCCCACAGATTATATCTATCTCTGTTTGTTTGGACTGGAGGGAGCCTGATGAGTGACAGTTGAAGGTGCATATACACAACACACACACACACACATGCAGATACACACAGACACACACACACACACACACGCATAATATACAGTATATATATATATATATATATTCCATCTGAATAATTCACACTTCGAATTGTCTGGCATTCCTTCCAACAGTAACTGTCAACAACCTTTGCGGTGACAAAATCAAAAGTGGCTGATCAAGGCTCAGAGCGGCGACAGCCCTGCCAATCTCACAAGCCTTTAAGCGCAGCAGCCCGCTTGGCCACTTAAATCTCCCTTCGCCATGTTTGATTAGCGCTGCTGGTCCCCTGAATAATTCATGCCACCGGAAAATAAAAAGCCCTGTCATGTATGTCGGGGCATCTTTTGTCGTGCTAATTAGCACATCCAGATGGTTGACTCACAACACCCCCCCCCACCCCCCCCCCCCCCCTCCCCCCCCCCCAAAAAAAAGGGGGACCTTTACTTTCTGAATCTGGAAGTGCCAAGTCCGGTGTCTTGTGTCTCCCTGCGCGCTGTTATCTCATAACTACAGCGGATCAATCAACAAATGGCGCTGCTGCTGTCAGATACACACACACACACACACACAGGCACACGCACACACACACACACACAGACGCACGCACGCACGCACGCACGCACGCACGCACACACACACACACACACACACACACACACACACACACACACAGACAAGACCGTCTCGGTAACACTTGCCCATTCAGGAGAGTGCTCCCGTAAGATGTCATAAAAATCTGATGATTTATTATTATTATTATTATTATTATTATTATTATTATTATTATTATTAGGAGTGTGAGCAGGTGTGCGTGTGTGTTTGCTCGTTGGTTGCTTTCTATTAGACACACTGATCGTATTTTGAATTACATTTCTTGATTGTCTTACAGGAAATGCTCTTCCCCAAGTGACTTGTGAGTGAGTACAGATCACTGTGCCGCAGATTGGGGTTAGCAGATTGGGGTTAGCAGATTGGGGCTAGCAGATTGGGGTTAGGGTTTTGGTCAAGGATGTAAATGGGCTGCTGTAGGGATATTGGGAAATCGGATGAGATGCCAGCCTCACAGTTATCCGTAAATTACCTGCCTATTTGCCACAATACGTGACCTGAACCAGGAAGTGTTCAGTCGAAGTAACAACTTGATGAGCCTATACTAGGACACACAAAGCTGAACATAGTCACCTATGCACGTGGTCATCGCAATAAGCTTCAACTTCAAATATCACATTTATTTCATTCGCCGTCTCTCGTCCCTCTGGGGTCCCAATCTGGGTGATGATCACTCACAGCCCCCCCTCTTCCTATAGGACCCCGCCGCCTCCTCGCCCTGAACGACAGCTCGGTGCTGATGTGCCGGGCTATTCAATCTGAGCAGCAGCATGCCATGGAAACTCCTCAGGATCCCTAGTCATCTATCGCGACGACGATAGACGGAAATTGGAATCGCACTCATTCCAGTAAAGCGCTATGAGCGCCGATCGACTTGCGCATTCAGGCGTCGCGTCACCTGTCGCCCGCCAAATGTATCGCCGCAAAATGACTCCTCCATACTCGAACCTTCGCCCCCCCCACCCCACCCCCCAGTTATCCGGACTGTGTGTGACTGAACTCGCGCCTCTAAATGAAATGCTTGCTAAATGGTAACCCCGGAACATGCTGTGATCCTGTCAAGTAGGAACACGCTAATGAATGAAACGCTGTTTGAATCGAGAGGCGGTGCAGGCTCATGGGCGCCAATCTGACTCAACTTCAAAACGCTAATTGGAGGGGGCATCGTTAGTTTCTCTTCGTTTTGTTTTCTAATAGGCCTACGTTGGACGCGTCCGCCGTTCTGTAGGCCTATTTGAATTTCAAATACAATCCACTCCACTTCCACAGACGTGCGTAATTGGACTCGCGCGCACGGACACACACACACACACACACACACACACACACACACACACACACACACACACACACACACACACACACACACACACACACAACCTACTCTGGGCTCTTGGCATAGAACGGAAGGGTGACGTGGCTCAGATCGGTGATATCAAAGGCGGTGGGCTCCGCGGAGATCGCCTGCCGTTTGCTCCGGTGCTGGTCCCGGTGCAGCACGCTCTGCCGGCGCACCTGTTGCGCCGTGGCCGGTTTGATGACGGAGCGGTACTTGTCCAACTCGTTCTGGAGTTTCTGGATCAACTCGTCCTTCTGGTCCAGCTCCAGCTCGAGCTCGTCGATGAGCGCGTCCCGCTGCCTCAGTTCCTCGATCTTTTCCTGGAGCGCGTACTGGAGGTCGCGCAGTGTGCCCATGGCAACGCACCGTTCGGGGACCCTCTGAACAACGTCGCGATGTTGAAATGAAATAGAGAATTGAGTAGAATATGTGTGCGTATTCTGCGGCGGTCGGTCTCAGGGATCCAGTGTTGATAGTTGCCTACCCATCAAATCAATACATATGCGAGTTGACAGAATGTAAGAATGTAATTTCTTTAAAAAATAAATAAATAAAAATGAACCAATCTTAGAAAAAATAAAAGTTGTACTCCTCTTCCGAGTCAGTCGACGAAACCCCCAGCGACGCGTTAAGTTAAAGTTTGAGCGGTTGGCGGGAAGTGATCTGACGGAATCTGGCGCGTCTCCCCCTCTCTCCTGTTACACCCAAACGCGTGAGACCCTGTTGGACATCCGTCGCGTCTCGCGTCTCGACGGTCCGCTTTCGGCAGCTGAGAGGTTCAGCGTCAGCCGGTTCAGCGTTCCAGCGCTCCTCCAACCATCCCCTCTCTCTCTCTCTCTCTCTCTCTCTCTCTCTCTCTCTCTCTCTCCTCTCTCTCTCTCTCTCTCTCTCTCTCTCTCTCTCTCTCTCTCTCTCTCTCTCTCTCTCTCTCTCTCTCTCCTCTCTCTCTCTCTCTCTCTCTCTCTCTCTCTCGCACTCCCCCTCTCTCTCGCACTTGCTCTCTTTTTCTCCCAGCAATAGTCAAGCTGTTTGGCAAAAACCATCCGTTGGGTTTCCTCTCGCCCTCCTCCGTTATACGGTACTGTGCTGATCAAGAGCGCGCAGAGCGATGCTCGAGCCCCCCCGGCACTGCTGTGTTTCGCCCCTTCGCGAAGGGGGGGCTGCTGCTGCCTGCTGCCCACCTGTCGAGACCGGCGCGCACGGATGCTCGTCGCGGACTCCGCGCTCGGGTCGCAGTTGTGGCTGCTACACCTGGGGCAAGGAAGGCGCAACGGTTTTTTTTTTTCCCCCGCATGAACACGCTGTCGTGTTTCGGTATCGTTGTAATGTGATATGCG
>JAXIVH010000027.1:288273-303273 GCA_036785325.1 Urophycis tenuis
AGTGTGTGTGTGCATGCATATACGCATATCTGTGTGTGTCTAATACGTGGGTGTTAGTGCACGCGTGCACGTGTGTGTGTGTGTGTGTGTGTGTGCGTGTGTGTGTGTGTGTGTGTGTGTGTGAGGTGACAGAAACAAAAGCCAGAGCCAGATTAAGAGTGCCAGTAGGGGTGATGCAGTGAGGCGCAGTGTCATGGAGTCTTGTTATAATCAACTCGCCGACTGTCTGCCTATGCGGCACCACGTCTATTTCTGCCGCTGCATATCTGCATGTCACTGTGTGTATGTGTGTGCGCGCGTGTGCGTGTGTGTGCATGCGTGTGTGTGTGTATGGTGTGTGTGTGTGTGCGTGTGCCTGTCTGTCTAATCAACAGCCTCGTTGACAGATCCTCCAGTGAGACGGTGTGAGTGTTATTGTTATTTTGCAGACCAAACGGTCTCGAGCTTACAGTCTGAGAACACACCGCACCGCACGCACACGCACGTCATGCGCACACACACACACACACACACACACACACACACACACAGTCACACACACACACACCCTTCCTCTAAGCCGACCCTGTACAAGTTAAAAACACTTTTACAACACCTTTCACAATGGGCTCGTATAGGGAATGAACAGAAAATAAATCATAGAAGTAGGCTATAAATAGTACAAGGGTTGAGCATCCTCCAGCCATTAGACACCTTCTAATAAGTGCTACAAAATGTGCAAGGTGTCAAAACCATCCATCCATCTATTTCTGGGTCAAAAATGCTGAATAAGTACATTCACCTGATAAGTAGGATGTGACTTATTACACCGGGCTGTTGGTTAACCTACACGTTAAATATTGTATAACTATCGAGAGGTTAACGTCAGCTTGTGTAAAATGCATAGGGAAGAATGTAAATATTATGAACAAATAGCAGCACAAAATGTATGTCTGTGTGTGTGTGTGTGTGTGTGTGTGTGTGTGTGTGTGTGTGTGTGTGTGTGTGTGTGTGTGTGTATCTAAACTATATGTGTGTGTATACATGCATGTGTGTCTGTGTATAAAAACTATACGTGTGTGCAGGGGCGAATCTAGGTTCCCAGTTTTGGGGGGGCTAAGCCCCAAGTTCAAACCTTTTTTTTTTCCTGTGACCCAAAAAATCTAGGGGTGGCCTTGGTGCATGCTCCCCCATAAGAAATCTTTGAAAATATCCCTGTAAATGGTGTCATGTAGTGGGTTGTAGGAAGAGAAATTAACTAATTTAGATTTATATAATCTGGCACAACAATAAATATATTGAATACATCTTCTAATTATACTGTAGCATAATCATTTAATGAAAAGAGACAGATGAGTTGCCGAGCCTGTTTACAGAGGAAGACAGCAAAATGATACACAGATACAAACGCTATCAAGTATAAGATGTGTACCTGGTGTGCAGTTTTTATATAGCTGTCCACATCCAAGGCAGGTTTCAATGCTGCTGCCGATCGCCGCGAAAAAAATTAAACTGTCTGACGTACAGCCAATCACAACTGTCCGACGTATGTGACAATATGATTGGCTGTACGCTTGAATGGGAGTACATTCAAGCGTACAGCCCATCATATTGTGTGATGTCATCAGTAAACGACAGACCCCGAGCCGATATGGAAGCCGAGCCGATCTGGTACCTACACCGGCATGATAACAGAGAGCCACGACATCTATAATTAACTCGTGATGATTTAACCATTTCGTTTATTTTACTATTTTAAAAGATAATCTGTTATACCTTTATATCCAGCTGATTGTGGCAGCGCAGCTTTTACCAGCTTGGGTCATACATTCACTCCCAGTCTGTTATCGCCGTGTCTGCAGACTCGCGAGACTCACTGCCAAACAGAGCGTGGGCTTGGAACAGGCGGAATTCCTGCGCTACTCAAGAGCTACTATTTCTAATTCTAAAAATTAAACTGGATCTGTTCACTAAATCAGTTGTTAGGTGTGAATTTGATGATCTAAAAAAAATAAATAATAAATCTGTATATTTTTGGGGGGGCTAATGAAAGTTTTGAAATAATAGGGCTAGATACGCCACTGCGTGTGTGTATGTGCATGCATGTGTGTGTGTGCGTGAGCTTGTGTATCTGCCTGTACGTGTGTGTGTGTGCGTGCGTGTGTGCGTGCGTGCATGTGCGTGTGCATACGTGCATGCACGCTGTTGACCCAGAGCCATGAACCGCCACACGGCTCCCTTCCCTCACATCACAGCCAGAACCCGGGGGGGGGGAGGGGGGGTCCAGCAGTAACCTGGGCCGACACGTGACCAGCGGGCCGCGGCGGCCAGGCCAGCTGCAGCCCCGCACGCCACATCCCCCGTGTCTATTTTTACCCCCAGTGGATCGGCGGACGCTCTTTACCCCACCGCCGCCCTCGGCCGCACTGTCACAGGTAAGCAGCGGTACGCCGTCCTGTCCGTCTTCGCTTGCTGTCCGCGAAAAGCCACCCCCGTCAAAGGTTCTGACCCGGAGGTCATCCCCAGAGAGCCCCGGCCCAAACCGTCAAAAGGCCCGGCTGGTTCTACGGTGGGTGGTCTGTCAGCCTGGGGAGACTAGGCCCGATCTCAGGAGCTTGTCTTATTTTCTTGGCTGTGGATCGGCGTGGCCCCCCGGGGCCCCCCATTGAACGCCTCCTCCCAAGAAACGTCAGAACGCGGGGAAAAGTGTAGCAAACCGCCCCTGCGATCCCTTTAATATGAAACACACGCATGTGACATGATTGACGGGAATCCGCACAGCGGGCGTTTGTGCTTTTGCCTCACAGGAGGAGACTGTACGGTGGCCAGCTGGGCCTCGGACATGACGATGGCTGACAGAGATCTCAATGAGGCCGTGAAGGCCATCCCGTGCTCCGTCCACCATGTCATGAGTCCAGGAGCAGCTCCAGGCCAGCTGGTGACCGCGCCACTAGAGAGAGGCCCTGTAGTGTTGGGGGGGGGCCTGTAGTGTCAGTGGGGGGGGGGGGGGGGGGGGGCTCCAGGCCACACCGTGGACCCCCGTGTCTACCAGGGCCCGGCAGGGTTTTTGCCATCAAGTTTACAGTACAGACACAACCCTCTAGTGTGGCCTGGGTCAGTGGTTACCGACCTTTGACCTCTAGGTGTACCACTAAATTGTCATCGAGGCCTTTTTTGCGTACCGAGCCATAATACTATATTTACTGAACAACATCAAACTGTAATTTATCTTCGATCGTCTTTCAAGAATAAAAACCAGCTGGGCCCGGTGGTTCTGTCATGCAGCGCTGCTGCTGGCCAGGGCTGGAAAACTCTGCTGCTTCTCACCTTGACGAGTTTTCCCCCGAGCCCAGTAGGACTCCCTGGATCTGCCTCGTGCTTTTCTTCCAGTTACTGGAACTCTGTCTCAGTTATTTCAATCCAACTTCTGACAAACACCTTACGACTCCAGGAACTGCTCGTTCAGTCGCCGCTGTTCACACTCAACAAGACACACCAGCGCCCCCCCCAGGTCTGGTGATACCATTACCCCGGTGAACAGGACCGCGGCAGAGCTCCCCACTAGTCTGAGCGATGGTTTGGCTCCGCTTAAAGGGGTAGTTCGGAATTTTGGACGTAGAACCTTATTGTCAAGTTAGCCAGTGTGTTATTTGACGTTTTTCGACAAATTTAATTCAGTCCTTCTAGTTGTAGAGTTTGCTGGTGCTAGGCTAGCGCAAGTCAACGGTTTGGGCTAGCCTGCCAATAAAAACAGTCTTACCCACTCCACAGTACACCCGAGGCAAATGAATTATAATGCTAGACTATCGCTGTAAATGTCTGTGTTGATGGAATAATGTTCGAAATAAAACTAGCCTTGCATCGCATGAATCATCGCATTTTGAGGGACTAGTTTCTGCCGGAAACCTTGGTAATATCAGTCCACTGCCACTGTAGCCTACTACCAGGAAGTATAACGCTGCTGCTGAGACACAAGTCCCTCAAAATGCAATGCCATGCAAGGTGGGTTTTATTTCTAACATTATTCTATCAACACATTAAATCGATAGTCCGGCATTATAATTTATTTGCCTCGGGTGTACTGTGGAGTGGGCAAGGCTATTGGCAGGCTAGCCTAAACTGTTGACTTGCGCTATTCTAGCACCAGAGAACTCTGCAACTAGAAGGACTGAATGAAAATGGTTGAAAACGTCTCCAATGATATTCTGAACTACCCCTTTAAGACGGGGTTCGACGGGGTTCGGTTAGAGAGGGAGAGAGGGAGAGAGGGTGAGAGAGAGAGAGAGAGAGAGAGAGAGAGAGAGAGAGAGAGAGAGAGAGAGAGAGAGAGAGAGAGAGAGAGAGAGAGAGAGAGAGCATGAGCCACTCTGATTGGCTTTTCGACGGCGTTAGTTTGTGGCCGTGTTTGGAAATCAATTGCTGCCGAGCCAATGGCATACTGATCTTCATTCCGATGGCGCGCGCGCGCGCACACACACACACACACACACACACACACACACACACACACACACACACACACACACACACACACACACACACACACACGCCTGTCAAGTTTATTTAGCTGGATAGTTAACACCAATCTTACTCAGTATAGACACAGTAATATAGGCCTACTTTATCAACCTCACGCTTAAACACACGTGGGAAAAGCACGGTCAACTTATAGTCAAATGTTTATCACACCTTTTCCGAAATCAATGTATGCATATGAATAAAGCATGACACGGTGGCCACATTGCACGTATATGCATCCATTTCAAACAGGATAAAACAGCATATTTTTACGCCATGCATGCGCGCTGACTTTTTATCAGCAAAGGCAAACCGAGACCGTTAATGACCGTTAATTACCGGTTATTTTTCGCACGCGGGAGCTCCCCGCAGCCTACCTGTCCGTCTTGGAGTACTTGCGGAGCGTCGCCTCGCTGCTGCGGTACGCCTGGCCCGACTCCGCGGAGATGCCCTGCGCGCGTCGGGTCCGCGGCACGGCGACCTGCGGCAGCACCGACTGGCATTTGTGCAGCTTGCGCTTGAGCTCGGCGACCTCCTCTTCCCGCTCGGCCAGCCGCCGCTCCATGTCCCGGATCCGCTCGTCTTTCATCAGCAGCAGCTTCGCCAAATCCTCCGACAAGCTCATGGCCACAGACTAACCCTGAACTCCGATGCCCGGACGAGGGGACGAGTGCTGCGCACTGTGAGCGTTGGAGGAGTTGGAGTGGTTTGATTGTCAGCTGCGGGAGGATTACAAATGTTGGGACGCAGGCGAAAGTGCGCAAAAGAAATAAACTGAAGTGAACTTCTGGGGGGAGTGAAAAAAACCCCACGTCACTCTCAAATGGCTCTTGCCCTTGCCTCAAAGAATCGACAGTGATTAAATATTTAGATTAAATGATCCCAAACAGCGGTTTGTGGCTGATGCCCCGATGTTAGCGGACCACCGAGGAGACGAGACGCACCGGCGGTGCAGCGAACAGCAAAGTGAGAGAAGCGACTCGTCACGCGGGAGGTGGAGACGCGACCTGTCAAGGCAGCTATGAGTCAAGATATGGTGAAGTCTCCCTCTCCACTTTCTCGCTCTCTCTACCCCCCTCTCCCTCTCTCCCTCTCTAACCCCCCTCTCTCCCTCCCTCTCACCCTGTCTCCCTCCCCCCCCCCTCTCTCTCTCTCTCTCTCTCTCTCTCTCTCTCTCTCTCTCTCTCTCTCTCTCTCTCTCTCTCGTTCTCTCTAACTTTCCCACTCCCTCTCTCTTGCTGCCTGTATTACTCTCTCTGTCTCTCCCTCTGTCTCTCTTTCCCTCTACCTCTCTCTCTCTCTCTCGCTCTTTCTCCCTCTCTCTCTGCCTCTGCCTCTCGCTGTCTTTCTGCTGTCTGTAATAGTTTTTTTCTCTCTCAAAAAGTGAGCACTTCGACGGCGCGCGTGTCACAGACGAGCACGAGCGTACATAATTCATAACCTCCCATTCACTCTAATCCGTGCAATCAGTCGTTTATATACGTTGATGCGTGCGCTTTATTTTCCCTAAAAGGACCGTTCCGTCGCTCGTTAACACGCCGCACACAACGACGCTGACTCAATTAGCATATGATTGGGGCAGTGACGTTGCGTTTTGTAACCTGAATCATCATTCATCATTATAAAATACCTGGGGACCCGTTTATGAATCAAACACTCTGGGTGAAAGAGTTGCAGGGCAGACTTTATTAGAGTGTGTGCGTGTGTGCGCGCGTGCGGGTGCGTGTGTGTTTGTTTATGTGCTCTTGCACTCAATGACTTTAGTGTTGGCTGCATGTACAGATTTCTTTATCACAGAAATGCACAAACTCTCTCTTGCTTTCTATCTTCCCCTCTCTCTGTCTCTCTCCACCTCTCTCCCCCTCTCGCTCGCTCGCTCTCTCATACGCACATCCACGCAGGCATGCACGCAGGCACACACACACACACACACACACACACACACACACACACACACACACACACACACAAGCCACACGTGCACACAGACACACACGCCAAACACAGTCAGTCTTGTGAAGGATCACTTTGTGTAAAAGAAAATAAGGAAAAAATATGCAGGGAGTTTCCCGTCAGGCTTCAGAAAGACCCAAAGTTAATATTTGCTGAACTAGAATAATCTGTGAATCATCTGGGTGGTTTTTCTTGAGTGCTAACTTAGATATATTCAATTAATGAACATTTGTAAATATGTTGCAAACGGTCTTGAGGCGGACAGATATATAGATGTGGAAATCCCAGGTGTGTGTGTGTGTGTGATTGTGTGTGTGTGTGTGTGTGTGTGTCTGTGTGCATAATTCAAGTGTGTGTGTGTTTGTGTCTGCGCACACACATGCATGCTTGGCACTGTGCACGTGTATATATGTGTGTGCGTGCACCTGTGTGCCTTCGTTGTATGTGTGCCAGTGTGTACGTGTGTGTGCCAGTGTGTGTGTGTGTGTGTGTGTGTGTGTGTGCCAGTGTGTGTGTGCATCTGTGTGTGCGTGTGTGCCAGTGTGTGTGTGCATACATGTGTGTGTACGTGTGTGTGTGTGTGTGCGTTTGTGTCTGTCACAACACACAGCTATTAGGTGACATTCTGTTGCATTAGCGGCAACACCTGCATCGTTTACCCTCCTCTTCCTCACCCCTGACGCCTCACCTCGGATACCTGCATCCCTCTGATGTCACCTTCCTCATCATCATCATCATCATCATCATCATCATCACCATCACTTTCATCCCGATCGCCGACACGTCGTCGCCGCCCCGCCATTCGGGTCAGCATCATCACAACGCGGTGTCATCACCAGCGTCTTCCCCGAGAGACACGCCTCCCCCAGGGGTGTGTCCCCGTGACTCACCCACATCATCATCATCATCATCATCATCACCACACCAACCGCCGCCGCCAATCCCGGTACACAAAAGACAACGTGATAATGGCCAAACCACACAGGGTACAAGAGGACCCGGCTGCCGGGACGAGTAGAGGGAGGCCGCCTCCCACCCCGCAGCGGGACGTTTTAACACGCTGCCGTCGCCGTGACGACTCTCCTCCTCCTGACTCTGTCGTGTTCTCCTACCCCCCCCCCCCCCCCCCGTGTTCCACTCCCGTGCTTCCTGCCTCCCCACCGGACGCGCGTCTCCTTCCTCCTTCCTCCCGTCTCTCTCTCTCTCCCTCCCACGCTCCGTTAAGTCAGCTGACCCCCCGTGGGCCCCGCCTCCTCCGTACCTCCCCATCGCCGCCCGGCCTCCCGGAGCCCGCTCCTCCTCGCCTCCCCTTCCTCCCCTCCGTCCGTCGTTTCTCCTCGTCACTCAATTCCTCCCCGCCCCCCCCTCCCCCCTCTCCTTTTCGCTCCTCCTCTTGTCTCCGATCAAGTCTCTCCCCCTTTCCTTCCCTCCCTTCCTCCTGTCTCACCCCCTGTACCTCTGCCTACATAACTATCACTATGAGCACTGCGTGACCTCCATGGAAGGCATGCCACTGCACACTGACACACTGACATGCATGCACGCATGCAGACACACACACACACACACACACACACACACACTCACATACACATGTATAGGGTTGCAGAGGGAGATGCTTATACACACACAGGCGCACACACACACACACACACACACACACACACACACAAACAGAGGCATGCGCACATACACATGTATAGGGTTGCAGAGGGAGATGCTTGTACACACACACACACACACAGCATAGGGATGCCGAGTTAGATGTTTATGTGTGTGTTCTTCGCGGTGTTTTGAGCGATGGACCTCGGATGAATTCATCACGGCGTGCATTACAATTTCCCTGTGGGTTCACAGATGAAGGGCTGCTTTCCACGGCTCCGTGACCCTACTCACTGTGGGTCGGTTTTCCTTGAGTGCTGGGTGTGTTTCTGCCCTAACGGGTCACGCTCAGCCATCAGCATACAGAACATCACTCGTTTAAGGCTAAGAATAGATTCATATCCCTCCATCATTTTAGGGATGTATTGATCCCCGCAGGCTTTTAAGTTAAGTGCTTTTAAGGCTCGCAATATATTTAGGATTGCTGATTGATTAGAGAGCGAGGACAACACGAGATGGTTCTAGTGTTGTCGTCGTGTATTTGATGTTGCTAATGTAGCCTTAGGTGTTCCCTCTGCGGTTCCCCAGCAGGGAACCGCTGGGGAACCGCAGTCAATTATACACACGGTGAACAAATAGTGCAAAGTCAGCCAGAAAGCTGTTAATCAGTATGTTGTAGTGTATGTTCTTTTACAGTGTATTTTTTTCTATCCCATAAGATCGCCAATTTCGCCGTATACAAGGAAACAAGATCAACAGTCCAATGTGGCCCTCCTCTAAAATTGGTGTCGACATCGCAGACTTTGAGCAGGGATTGAAGTAAAGTGAAAAGTGATATAGATAACAGATGGCAGTGAACATCACGTCAAATGTCGACGCCAGTGCGTCTGAGAAGCTAGCTCAGTGTTTTAAAGTCGAAATGCTGTGAATCAAAGCACGGTCGGCACACAGGTCAGTCTCTGAACTATTGCTAGAGATGCACGCCATAATTAAGTGCTCAGAACAAATGGCGCTGAGCCCGGCCTCGTCATGCTAAGTATCACCACGCAGGCTAATGGGGCTAAAGGATGCTAGTGGATGAGGGGGGATATATTTAGAGAGTTTCTCTCACTTTGTTGCGTTTCTCTTTCCCGCTAGCACATTTGTGTCTCGCTAATTCTCTGGGGAAGAAACAGATGCCTTGTCTCCTGACATCACACACACACACACACGCACGCATACACACACACACACATGCACACACACACAGGCATGCGCACACATAACCCCACACTTACGTTTTGCAAACACAACTGTTTTCAATTACGCTTGTGCTGTGGACACACACGCGCACACACACACACACACACACACACACACACACACACATTTACAGAATAGTTTCGTTCAATGATTCTTTCCTGTCTTTATTTCAGTCAGCATTCTTCTTGCAACCAAACTGCTATACCCGTTTTTAATTCAAAATATATACACACAAAATATATCTTGACATTTATTTATCATTTATTTGCACAGATACTGTGCAAAAGTTGACGCAAATCAATAGTCTAATGCCTGCAAATAAGAAGGTCGTAGTAGTAGTAGTAGTAGTAGTAGTAGCAGTAGACCTAGTAGTACACAGAACAGTAATCAGGACTGTACATCCATACATGGTTGACATGCGTCTTACACGTCAAGCTCTGCCGGCACATGACGTTAGCATGCCCTGCGGCGTTGACAAACTTAATAGACTCATCAAGAGGGCCGGCGACGTTGCGGGGGAGGAGCTGGACACCCTGACGACCGTGGCAGAGAGGAGGATGCTGTCCGGGCTGCGGTCCATCCTGGACAACGCCTCTCACCCTCTCTCTGCCACACTGGCCCAGCGGAGGAGCACCTTCAGCAGAAGACACAGGAAATCGTTCCTGCCCGTGGTCATCAAACTACACAACACCCTCCCTCAGAGAGTCACCCACCCCCTCTCTTTAAGTGGTCACTTATCACACTATTGTCACCTTTACATTTTCTCATTTCTATTTATTGTATGTATGCACATCGTGCACACTATTTATTTTCTATTGTGTATACCTAGATTTATGTATATTTATGTATATGTTTTTATATTATTATATTATATACATATATTATATACATATTTTTATATTAAATATTTATATTTCCCTGTGAATACTCTATACTGTCTTTCTTTTCCCTTTTACCATCTTACCATCCCACTGGAGTGTTTGTAACTAAAGCCATTTCCCTCTGGGATTATTAATGTATTTCTGTCTGTCTGTCTGTCTGTCTGTCTGTCTGTTAACCACACTCAATCATTCTAATGTGGTTAGATTCGGATAGGCTGCCAAGGGAAGGCGGAGGGTTGATGGAGAGGTGATGGAGGTGGAGATAGCTGAGAGGCCGCTGAGACCCTGAACAGGTGGTGGAGGTGCGCTTATGCCTTGTTAGTTGGCCTACTTTCAGGGACCTCCGGCTGTTTCTGTCTCTCCCTCAACGGCATCTGTCTCTTCAGCCATCATCTAACCCTGTCCGTCTCTCTCTCTCTCTCTCTCTCTCTCTCTCTCTCCCTGATCTCCCTCTGCTCCATCTCTCTCTCCCCCATCTCCCTCTGCTCCGTCTCTCTCTCTCTCTCCCCCCCATCTCCCTCTGCTCCGTCTCTCTCTCTCTCTCTCTCCCCCATCTCCCTCTGCTCCATCGCTCTCTCCCTCCCTCCATTTCTCTCCCTCCATCCCTCTCTCTCCCTCTATCTCTTACCCTGCATTTCTTACCAACCATCTCTCTCCCTCCATCTCTCTCACTCTCCACATTTCTCCAGGGGCGTAGCCAAGGGGGGGCCGCGGCCACCATTGGTCAGAGGATGGCCACCCCGCTGGTCTTTATGGCCTGACAGGCTGCGGGAAAACCATTGCTCAGAGTGACGCTCTTAGTTTTAAAATAGAAATTTCAAGTCAAGTGCGACCCCAAATAAAAGACTGGCCCGAGCTGGCGCCCCCCAGAAATGATGTCCTGGCTACGCCCCTGCCTCTCTCTCTCTCTCTCTCTCTCTCTCTCTCTCTCTCTCCCTCCATCAGCTGGGTTGGTACAGCTGTTGGTACTGAGGCTGGAGATTGCTCAGCCGTTACGTTGGGTTCCTCTGGCTTTGTCCGTCAAACTCAACCGACGGTGAAATCCAGGCGCCAATCGCCGACGAATAACACACCAAGACAAGAACGGCGGTTGGCCTTTTACATGGATGTGATCAGTTGAGAGTAAAATCAAGTTGAACTCAATACAGCAATCGGACAAATGTCAAATGAGTCACTATCTGCCCTTATCACTCGGCACACAAAGGACAGCTGTTCTGCTCCTCGCTGTTCCAACACTGGGCCCTCTGTTTCCTCCACTGCCACCATCTGCTCAGGTCGATTTGACCGCCACGCTTCACCTGAAGCCCATCTGGGGGGGCAGGGGGGGGGGGGGGGGGGACCCGGTCCGGTGAGTGAAAGAATCCTCCCGTGTTTTACGTCCAGCTTTGGACGGTTGATTGCTCTCTTGTCTCTTCACACATTATTCCAGGTCGTGTTCGTTAGCGAATACAGGCGGTTGGCTCTGAAAACTGGGACAAACATTTACTTTTTTACCTTTTGATTCTCTCTCTCTCTCTCTCTCTCTCTCTCTCTCTCTCTCTCTCTCTCTCTCTCTCTCTCTCTCTATGCTGTTTCTTTTGATATTGGAACTACTTTTTTCACAGCATTGTCTCTTTTGTGAAAACCTTGTTATTTCTGATATAACAGAAACAAATACACACGCAAACACACACACACACACACACACACACACATGCAGGCACACACACACGCACGCACGCACGCGCGCACACAGGGTTTCCCGCTGCCTTCCGACGTCCACTCTTCTTCTGCCCTGTCGCTTTAATTCGTCCGCCCGTTTCTCTTGTATTTCCCTCGATTCATCTCTTATTCATGTGTTTAGAAAAAGGCATTTCAAAAAAGGTCAGAGAACTGGGGCAGCCAGTGTGAAGGCATCAGCCATCCCTCTAGTCTAGGACAGCAGGTTTCTGTGGACGAAGAGACGGACCACGTGGAGCCCATGACGAGGTCTCGATGTATAAATTGCGGCGCCGGGCCCAAATGGTCCTGCCTTTGTTCGCTCTGAATGGGATCATAAACCCCAACACTCATAACAGCTCTGCCTTTTTATTTTTCCCCCTCCAGAACCGAAACAGCAAAATGCAAATGCGATGGAAATGATAATCCCGCTGATTGGCCGTGCTCCGCTGCGATTGGTTCGGTCTGACATCCGATTACGGCGTGCGTATCTCATACGTGACGACAGGACGGACGGAGAGGCAGAGTGTTTACGTGGTTTGGCCACTGATGGAGGGGTGATGCCCCTGAAGTGTTTGCATAATGAATGCATTAACGCACATTGGCAGTCGGATAGTCTAGCGGCGATTGCGTCTGACTCCCCGCTGAAAAGGTTGCGGGATCAAACCCCAGTGGTCCACATTCGTACCTCCGGCAGCCGAATGTCGAACCAAACCGTAACCTTAATGAAAAAAAAGCGTTTGCTGAATAACATATGACTAAATAGTGCAATCATGTGTCTGGTATGGTGGACGTTCAGCTACACCGAATACGTGAATGAACCTCTATTATTTTCTCTGTGACAGGTGTAAACCATGCGAGCAGACTGCCAGCCTGTGGAGGTCTTCATTCAGGACCCCCCCGATCGGACCCGGCTGTTTTATCTCCCAAGCTCATCCAGCCCGCGTGTTCCTCTACTGGGAATGTAAAGTGTGAGTGAGAGTGCATTTATGTAGTTAACGAGTTTTAAAAGGCTTTACAGGCCCACATTAAACACACACACTAACACAAGCACACACTAACACACACACACACACACACACACAGTAACACAATCATACACTAACACATACACACACACACACACACACAGTATAAGAGAACAGGTATTACCATCTAAGGTTATGTCGTTTGATGGTAAAATCCAGAAAAGCTCCCAAACTAAATAATCTTTACAGGGGATTTGAAAAGGTGACATGTAGTGTGTGTGTGTGTTTCTGTGTGTATGTGCATGTGTCTGTTAGTGTGTGTGCGTGTGTTTGTATGAGAGTGTGTGTCTGTTAGTGTGTGTGTGTGTGTGGGTAGAGGGGAGAGCAGTGCAGAATGTAAATAGTCATGAAAGGCTTTACAGTAGGGGCCCTACTTAAGGGGACTTTCTGCTTACAGCGTAAAAATAATTTATTGTGACCGTTGCCCTCGATGTCCTCCCTGTGGCCATGCGGGGCGGTCAGCTTACGTAACACATCTTACTGACTCTCAGCAGGATCAGCGTCAACAGCACAGCGCCATAGCCATGCCCCCGCCGCTGTATCGAACTCCAGCCTCACGCCGAAGAGGATGGAAACGGACCGCCAACGGAGGGGACGAAGACTCCCTCGGACCCCGCGCGTCGAACCTCGGACTGCCCAGCGACGTCGAGATGCGAGGAGCCCTGACTCCACGAATGTACAGAGAGAACGGGCTCCACTCCTGACGACATCCTCGACCAATATCTGTAGGGTTAGGGTTAGGGGGTTAGGGTTAGGGTAAGAGTTTGGGGGTTAGGGTTAGGGGGTTACGGTTAGGGTTAGAGTTTGGGGGTTAGGGTTAGGGTTAAGTTAGGGTTAGGGGGTTAGGGTTAGGGTTAGAGTTTGGGGGTTAGGGTTAGGTTAGGGTTAGGGTGTGGATTAGGGTTTGGGGGTTAGGGTTAAGGTGTGGGTGCTAGGGTTGGCGTTAGGGTTAGGGTTAGGTTAGGGTGTGGATTAGGGTTTGGGGGTTAGGGTTAGGGTTTGGGGGTTAGGGTTAGGGTTAGGGTGTGGGGGTTAGGGTTAGGTTAGGGTTAGGGTGTGGATTAGGGTTTGGGGGTTAGGGTGTGGGTGCTACATCTGTAGAGCACCCACAGCCTGCCGACAAAACCCAGACAACAGCGGAGCGGGCCTCTTTCCGTGGCACGGCCCAACAGCGGAGCGGGCCTCTTTCCGTGGCACGGCCTAATCATAACACATGCACACTTGTCACACTGTAACTCAGTAAACAGGAAATTGGCAGCTTGCGCTTCCTGGTGGCTTCCTGTCTGGTGCGGAGCCCACTGGAGAGGTGGCGTTATCAGCCAGGGAGACGGACAGCTGTGATTGATGGGCCGGCCGCATTTAGAACCGGGCCTATTCTCTGACGCAAAAGCCTCGCTCAGTTGCTGTGACAACAGCGGAATTTGTGTTGTGTGATGCGGAGGCCGGGCTAAGTACTGTACGTCCACCAGCAAGCAGCGTTCGCCTCCCGCTATCTCTCCATCGCCCCCTGATTGGTTGAAATATAATGTTGCCGGTCAGCGCGGCTTCCTGCTGCTGATATGAAATGCATATGGTCTGCTTCCCGTCAGCCCTCTGCTAATACACTTGTGTGTATGTCTCTCTCTCTCTCTCTCTCTCTCTCTCTCTCTCTCTCTCTCTCTCTCTCTCTCTCTCTCTCTCTCTCTCTCTCTCTCTCTCCCTCTCTCTCTCTCATATATATACACTATCTCTCTCTATCAAGGAAACAACCATTTTTGGTGTACAACTCAATGTTTTTGTGGCAATAACTCTACCGTTGAATAACAGGAGCTTGACTACTTTGTAGCATTTTAGCAGCTAACAGAATGATTAAGTGTTTCTTTGATTCATGTCGTGACGGAAATAAAGGTTCAAGATAGAAGGCCACCTATAAATAGCACTTAGTGTAAAATACGTTACGATTAGAAAAATGCAATGTAATGTACAGTTCAATCAACACATCAACACAGACAATGGACTGAAGCAGGCCCAGCATTCAGTCCAATCCGACTTTTGGTCTTTTATAACCAGGGAAAGAAAAGTAATTTGAGATCCACTGTGTTGAATGTGATATGTATGTG
>JAXIVH010000027.1:308273-313273 GCA_036785325.1 Urophycis tenuis
GGGCAGCCTGCTCATATTTGGTCTTCATCGGCACGGCATGCGTTGAGATTAAGTTAAGAGGAAGCTCTGTTTGGACGCTGTGGCAGAGGATACATAAACTAAAGGCTGGCCTGCTGTGTGTCTCCAGGCTTTGGTCAATACAAAGGTAGCGTACTGATCACATTCTTCTGATAGCAGCCGCACACAAACGCACACACACACACGGACACACACACACACACACATGGACGCACACAAACACACACACGCACACACACACACACACACACACACACACACACACACATGGACGCACACAAACACACACACGCACACACACGCACAGACACAGACACACACACGGACGTGGACACACGGATTCACACACACACACACGCACACCTAATACTCTCTCTCTTGCTCACTCATATGCTCACACACACACACACACACACACACACACACACACACACACACACGCCAAGCTGTCCAGTGACCCTGTTTATGCATCAGGCAAACTGTAACTAAGTTCCCTTTAAGAGCAGAGAGCCCAAGGGTTGAGAGAGAGGAGAGAGAGAGAGAGAGAGAGAGAGAGAGAGAGAGAGAGATGAGAGAGAGAGAGAGAGAGAGAGAGAGAGAGAGAGAGAGAGATGGGAGGAGAGAAATAGAGAGCGTGAGAGAGAGATGGAAGAAGAGAAGATAGTGAGAGAGAGAGAGAAGGGAGAGAGTGATAGGAGAGCAAGAACGAGAGAGAGGGAGAGAGAGAGAGAGACAGACAGACAGACAGACAGATGGATTCAAACAGAACGATATATACACAGAGCGATGGCTGGGCTCTTTATTCAAACACACACTGTTGTTACAGTCCTGGGACCACAGCTCGTATAAGCTGCGTAATAACCCACCAAGTAGCATTCAAAGCAGAGACCCCCACTGGGGTAAACACACAAACACAACCCCCAATAACCACTAACTACTGCAGCCTCAGACAGACAGGCAGACAGATAGACAGGCAGGCAGGCAGACAGACAGGCAGACAGACAGACAGACAGACAGACAGGCAGATTGAGAACAATTCCCTGTTGACTTATTTGTGTGTTAATGCCGTACCAGCAATATGGAGCATAGCTATGTTTTCTGCTCTCTGTATGACTCTGTCTATTCTACCTGTTGGGCGTGAATGGCAATTTCTCCATTATGTCACCGTAAACACATCCTAACATTATTCCTTTGTGTTAAATATTGTGTGTTTGTTCTACTGCACATCACTACAACATACATTCATGTGTGTGTGTGCGTGTGTGTGTGTGCATGCACTTACGTAAGTGTGCCTGTTGCGTGCATGCGTGTACTTACGCAATCGTAGCATGCGTGAGTGTGTGTCTGTGTGCGTGCGTATGTATGGCTTTATGTGTCGTGCGAGTGTGTGTGTGTGTGGGTGTGTGTGCGTGCGTATGTATGGCTTTATGTGTCGTGTGAGTGTGTGTGTGCATGTGTGTGCACACCAGGGTGTCTGTTAGTGTCTCTGATGGATAAACACTTCAAGGTAAAAAGAAACAATTTGTTTCCAGTCCTGATCATTATGACAGCATCATCCCCTCTGTGATTGGCTGCCGAGATTGTTAGTGATTGAAGTGCTCCTTATCGCCCGTGAACTTTGACCTTTCCCACTGTGTGTGTGTCCCCCCCCCCCCCCCCCCCACACACACACTTTTCTGTCTCTCTTTTCTTCGTTCTGCCCTCCTCACTCCCCCCCTCCATCTATTGCGGTGTGTTTACCCTCCCCTCCTCGTCTTGCCCCCCCTCCCCTTGCAGTCTCTCTCTCTCTCTCTCTCTCTCTCTCTCTCTCTCTCTCTCTCTCTCTGTCTCTCTCTCTCCTTCATCTTCTCTTCTTGCTCCGCTCCGCAATCTTTGTTCTGTCCTCCTGCGTCTCCTCTCTGATCTCCAAGTGGCTTCACAACATCTCTTTGAACTACTGTGGACAAAGAAAGACACGGTGTATGTATGTGTGTGTGTGTGTGTGTGTGTGTGTGTGTGTGTGCGTGTGCGTGTGTGTGTGGTGATGATTTATTATCATGTGAATGGAGGCAGTGAAGAAGTAGCAATAATAAGGTGCTTAGCATTGTGTCGATTCTATCAACCTTTCACTACAGTTCAAAGGGTGAGCTTAAAAGTAGCCACTTACAGTTTCTCGGTTTGCAATGAATTTCATTGCATTAATTTAAGTACGGAATTGTAATTTTCCCCCAACTAAATAAATTGCTAAATAATGCGAAAGATTATGCCGCAAGGTTGAGAAGTATATTGAAAAAATGACAGCAGCCCCCCCCAAAAACCCATTGTCAAAGGTCTGTAATACGACATATTGTTCACTAAAGGTTGAACTGAAGTATTCCCAATGACCAGCAGCCCGATGTTGATGCACACAATAGATCACTACACTGGATTTGGAGTGTCTTTCGATGTGCTTAAGCAAACGAGGATGCAGACTCCAGCGGTTCACAGCACCGCAAAAGCTACGAGTGAGCGTAAGCTGGGCTTGAACGGGTCCGTTAATGATTACCCTGCAGACCTTGACCCATCATCCTTCGCCGGCTCTGAACAAGGTACATGGCTCGGCTACAACCCATCTGTCAGTCTCCCTGAGCCACTGGGTTAGCTACTACCAGAGTTAGCCAACAACAGATCTACCGGTGTTGATGGTACATGCTAGCATGTTGGCTATAGTCACCAAAATTGAAACAGGCTTTTTTTAATTTCTTTAGCTTTTCTTTATAAAGTTACGGAAATGTTACCCAAAAAATGCATGACTACCAAATAAAAAAGAATAACAAAAAAGCAGAGCAAAACCTGTGTATTTACTGTTGACTTTTAGGAGTATGGGGTTGTATTTGTACTAAGTACCTGTAGGCCTACAAAAAAATGTAGGCCTATTGACATAATGAAGGTACAACAACCTTTATTCGTTTTTCTTTTCTGCTTTGTGGTGATAATGAATTGTTTGTAGGAATTGGAGCTTTTTGTGATGTTGTACCCTACATTTGTCTCATGAATGAATCAGACAACCTTGAGGTCCAAAATGGTGGACTCAGTGAGAGGCCAAGTCTAGCACATCTTTGAGCTTGATGCTGTTGTGTCCCATGTGACAGAGTGGATTAATGTGTTTGTGTGTATGCCGGGTGTGAAGGCTATGAGATTAGGAAAGTCTGCCATTTGAATAAGTATTTCATCTGAAACTCGCTGCATTCCCAGTGCCCTCAGACAAAACAGAACCACAACAGAGTGCTTGAAAGGACATGGTTGTTACGGGGAAATTAGCATGAATTTGATTATCTAGACTCCAATGACAATTTCTAGGACTAACTGAAACCATTTCTACACAACAACAAATGTTTTCACATTTATATTTGACCAAATAAACTGTACATTGATGGTATTTTTGGTGTAGCCTCCTAGAGATGTACATACACCACCAGTCCAGAAACAGCCTATACGTGTTTGCAACTGTCAAAGCAACGGAGGGTGGGGAGATGTGTATCTCAATTAATTTCCATCATCTTTAAAATACAACATGCCGTGAGGACTGTCTTACCCCTTTATTGAGTGATTTAGAGCGGGAAGAATAGTAGGCTACCTAAATCATGCTAACAGCTGTGCGTTGCAGCTGTGTGTTAGCCAGAGCAGAATGAGTTGGCATTTTTGATTGCCACGCACACAGCCCAACAGCAGGGACTAGTTAGTTTGATCTCATTACGCTGATATAAAGGCACAATATGTAACACAGCTACTGTACTTAACGGTAAAATTACCATCATATGTCATCAGAGATTATGGAGAGATAATCCGACATCTCTTACAATGCCACAATGTCTTTGACATTGAGAGTTTGGGGGCGGAACATTTGGTTTTGTTTTGGCCTGTGTGTTATGATCCACTGTTCTCTGAATACCCCAGGTTGCCAGATATGAAACAAATGGGCACACAAACACAGCGCTGGCAGCCATTGACAGATCAACTGAGATTGTGCTCTTTTCTGTCAAACCTTAAAAGCCTCATCCTGAGACACGCTCAAACACAGATATGTTCCCTTTGAAAGATGGAGACAGCCCAGAGCCCAGAGGGATTCTAAGACAGATGCCACATGAGGTGGTTCATAATTAGCCAACAATAGATGCATTGCAATCTTACACTGTGGGACTCGCTGTCGCTGGTCACTGACAAGTAGAATTATTGAGCTCGTCTCAGATACTTTGCTCGTCTTGTGCTAGCGTTCATTCAGTGTCCTCAGCCTGGCAACCCATGTGAGCTTGGAGTCCTCTGGGGAGGAGACAACTATCTCCAGCGATGTGAATTTGAACAAGAGCTGGATGAAGGTCTCATGGTGTCTGAGAGGAAGCTGCTGTGTGATGTCACAATGTGATGTTGGCCATGTTTCTATCGACTGCATGTGTCACTTAATTGTACAGTATGCGCTTCGTACACCGCCTGCACACAGAATGACCTTCAAGTCGTGTTCATCCTTCTGTGTTTCAGTGAGCACCCCTAATTTCCCTGATTTACATATCGCTGTCAATCACACCCAATGGAATCCAATCAGAAAGCAGGGGATGACCTGGCCGGGACCCAGAAGGAGGTGGCCCTCAGGGCCCTGATACAACGCACAGGATATCAGCTGCTCCAGGTGTGTGTTATGCAACTTCCCTCAGGGATCATTAAAGCATTTCTCTCTGTCTGTCTGTCTGTCTGTCTGTCTGGCTGTCTGGCTGTCTGAGTGTGAGTGCATGAGCGGTGAGTGACTGTATGTGTGTATGTGTGTGTGCACATGTACATGTCTGTCTGGGTGCATGGCTCTGTGTGTGTGTGTGTGTGTGTGTGTGTGTGTGTGTGTGTGTGTGTGTGTGTGCGAGTAGGTGAGTGTGTGCATGTGTGTGCGTGAGTGAGTGAGTGAGTGAGTGTGTGTGTGCGTGTGTGTGTGTGTGTGTGTATACATGTCATGTGTGCACTAGCATATATTCAAGCAT
>JAXIVH010000027.1:315773-325773 GCA_036785325.1 Urophycis tenuis
AAATATACAATGCATTCACTCGTTCTACGTCTTCACTGTCCTGTCCACAACGAAAGTCCATGAAAAACAGAGACGGAGAAACAATGTTACGAACGTGTCGATGACCAATATCCCGTGACATCTGTGATGTCACAAATGCTCCATCAACGCATTCACCCGGTGTTTTCAATTCAGCGTCGGACGAACGACGAACGACCCGAACGTCCTTTCACCCACCGACACAAACAAACGAGTCCCGCCGTGTCTTTGCCCGTCCGCAGGAACGGCCGTCTGCTGGGCGTGTGCGCCAGCGTGGACAACTGCCGCCTCTTTGTGGGCGGGATCCCCAAGACCAAGAAGCGCGAGGAGATCCTGACGGAGATGAGGAAGGTGACGGACGGCGTGACCGAGGTCATCGTCTACCCCAGCGCCGCCGACAAGACCAAGAACCGGGGCTTCGCCTTCGTGGAGTACGAGAGCCACCGCGCCGCCGCCATGGCTCGCCGCAAGCTGCTGCCCGGTAGGAGGCGGCCATGTTGGATCGAGCTAACGCTAACGCGCCGGATAGAGCTTCCGCTAAATGTCCGCCATTTTTTTTTACGATGCAGTAACGAGCTCCAAAAAAGAGATTGTTTTGCCATGTCAACGAAGAATAATTCGTTTATGCCCAAATCTTAATGGCAAAAAAACAACCGAAAAACCTTTAAAGTATTACGTTTTCAATGATATGAGTCTCAGTGAAGAATGTGATGTAATGGCCACATGCTACACGAGTCCCTAGCCCTCATGGACTCACCTCCATTCCTAGATAATGGTCTGAAAGTAGGGAAACCATCCCATGATAAGATGTGGCTCAGATAAGCTAGTAGGTATAAAAGACATAGATGTGGCATAGGTGTCACCCACATCAGTCCCTTATCAGAAACGTTGCCGGGGGAACACTTTGATTATTAACTTTGTAATCTTCAATAGTATCTGCAACATGTTTCTTTGCTTTGTTTAGCTGGACTGGTGATTAGGTCAAAATTCGCTTCACTTCTGTTTTATTTGCACCGCGCATTCCGATACAAACAGCATGTAGCTCAATTAGTTTTTTCGTAAAAAAATTACAATAAAACAGTAAATAGCATTTATCAAATGTGAGGTGCGAAAGAAAAGGTTATAGAAAAAGTGCTCACAGTTAAAGAAGAGATGAACAGTTATTAAACAGGAAGGAAGAATCACAAAATCAGATAACGCATTAATAAAACAATAAAAATTAGCTAGCGGTGATGAAACCTCGTGTTTCCTGTTGAGATGCTAAATGCTTCCTTTTATTCCAGGGCACGCAGTGAACTGTAACTGTAAGTGATTTTACATAACGAAAAGGGAAAAGTATTTGTCAGTTACAGCCACACAACCTCTGTAGTGTTTGAGTGTCACCAGGAAGATGGCGTTTTTGTCGACAAATCTGCTGATTCTGTGTTTTTTCTTCCACTGCATGCCTCCATGTACAGTATGCGTCGCGAGACTGCTCTCACCTGATTTTACGTGACATCTCTGTCACATTTCATCTCCTCAGGCCGCATTCAGCTGTGGGGGCACGCCATCGCCGTGGACTGGGCGGAGCCTGAGGTGGAGGTGGATGAGGACACCATGGCAACCGTCAAGATTCTCTACATCCGGAACCTGATGCTGCAGACTGCAGAGGAGACCATAGAGAAAGAGTTTAACAGCATTAAGCCAGGTAGACACTACAAATACTGTATTACTAGTAGTAGTGTAAATACCACCGGTGACTCTAACAGAGACCTTAATGGTGAATGAGTTTAACAGCATTAAGCCTAGTACTAGTAGTAGTAGTACTAATATTAATATTATGATAGTAATACTACTACTTGTAGTACAAGTAGCACAATGCTTCCACTAGTGACTTTTAACAGTACTGCTACTGTTATGATAACATTTAACCGGCATAAAACCATCGTCATGTCAACTGCTTGACATTTCTTACTTGCAACTCGATCAGGTGTTGAAACGAGGTGTTGAAACGAGGTGTTGTGTGTGTGTGCTGCAGGGTCTGTGGAGCGTGTGAAGAAGATTCGAGACTACGCCTTCGTCCACTTCACCCTGCGGGAAGACGCCATCACCGCCATGAACGCCTCAACGGGAAGGTCGGCCATCTTGTGTCCCGTGTTAACTGCTTGAATCAAAATGGTGGCGTAAAAAAAAAACTTCTGTGGTTTTTGTTTCCGTGTTGCACCTCCCTTCGCTTTTGCTGCTCTGGTGTAAGAGTCGAGAGTTGTGAAGAGAGAGATGGACAAAGATGCGAGAAGGAGGGCAAGAATCTGAAGTTAAACTTTTCCCTACCTCGGAAAAGTGTTGCATTTTACGTGCCTGTGATAGACAGGCGAGATGGCTCCCCCAAACCAAATCCAAAATGGCCTCCCACAGAGGGAGGGGGGCACCTCGAAACAGACAACACATCCTCACAGATGACGAGGATGGCTCTGCTGTTTCTAACAAAGCACGCTCACATAATAGCTCTCACATCACACCCGCAGCAACTGCTAAAGTGATGCGCGTCGGATTAGGAAGGCGATTTCCCGAATCCGATCTAACGTCCCGTTGTTTTTTTTTCGGGCGTTACCGTGACAACAACCCCCTCCCCCCTCCCCTCTGCGGTGCAGGTGATCGAGGGCTCCCCCATCGAGGTGACCCTTGCCAAGCCGGTGGACAAGGACAGCTACGTGCGCTACACCCGCGGCACGGGGGGCGGGGCAGCGCGCTGCACCAGGCCGACTACACCGCCTACTCCCTGGGACAGGTGAGCAGGGCCCCGGGGGGGGCGGGGCGGGGGGCGGGGCTAGGGGGGTCCTCCACCACCACCACAGCTCCACCTGCTGGATGGGAGGAGGACATCTTGTAGAGTTTAAACTGTCACATAACTGACCGGGTTGTCCGAATTTGGAGGCGGTAATCAGAGTGGGAGACAGAATCGCATATAAATGATAATGTGTTTTTTTATGATGATAATAATAAAGGTAGTTATCTAATCGAATCTGATCTAATACTTCTAATATATACTTACTAATAATATATACTTATGATAATATACTTAAATACTTAATACTAGGCCTCACACCCACCAGCCTCACCCCCAGCACCTGACCCCATGTCATCTCCGTCCCACCACCACTCACACACTTTGACTCAGGGACTGCACACTCCACGTTGCTGTATTTGCACTGCAACGCACGACCTCACTTCTGTTATTGTTACTGTTGTTATGTTTGTATTGTCAGTATATTGTTTGTTTGTTTGTTTGTTTTATTCATTGTTTGTTCGCACCGTAGTTCTGAGAAGACTGTAATTTCATCTGTGTTATGGCTTCTAGCATACTTGACAATAAAGTTTGACTTGACTTGACTTGACTTTTAATAATAGCCCTTCTTGGACTGTTTACTCACCATTGTAAGTAATCTGATTGTGTCAGTTTCATGTTATTTTTCAACTTTTTCTTTCTTCTCATATTTATATTCTTAACATTTAACACCCACAACTACTGCCGCCCCGCCCCCTCTCCCCCCCCCCCCCCCCCTCCCTCCCTCCCCTCTCCCCCCCCCCCCCCCCACAGGTGTACGACCCCACGGCAGCCTTACCTGGGCGCGCCTGTGTTCTACACCCCCCAGGCGTACGCGGCCGTGCCCCGGTCAGTTCCGCTTCCCGCCCTCTAAGGCGCACATGGGTGGGCGGGGCCTGATCAGAGCACCTTCGGTCAGAGGTGGGCGGAGACTCTGTGACGCCTTCATGAACATTGGATAGTTATAATGTGTTTTATAACTTTAGTGCTTCGCTGTAATTATGAACATGTGTACTGTTTGTTGATCAAAAGCCTTGAAAATTGTCGTCTCTCGTTGGGATTTATCACTAATCAGGTTTCCGAATGTGCTGTTTGTTGTAGTTAGAGGCTTTGGTCATTTATTTGTTATTTGGAGTTTACATTTTGTCACTCAAAACTCATGACGTTTTTGAATAACAAAGTGCCTTGATAACTGGGTTCATATTGTGTTTGCACTCAATATTGATCAATTAGATAGCTGATTGATTGAGTGTACTTGCATACCATCTGTTTATTCAATACCTGCTTGCTGCGCCTGCATATTACAGTCCACAGCGACTGAATCAAAACCACAAATAAGACAATGTACATTTCAGTATTACTTCCAATCCTTTTGAATTCGAATCGCAATTCAACTCTCCTTGACAAAATCAAAACAAGAGGATCAAAATCAAGAGAGGCCATCTTCACCTCAAATTCAGATCTTGGGGTTGGATCAGCGAATCGTCCATCATTCAGTGAAAAAACGAATGACAAAATGCCATGCGATCAGTAGAACTGTCAAACCTTTGACCAGTAAAGATCCGATGATGTCACTGTACTGTGCTGGCCCAGGCAGAACCCATACGGGCGGTATGGTTGTAGCCACGACCTCAGAGCATCTTACTTATTCAGAACTCATTCATTATGTATCTGAGTGGTGGGTCCAAATCCTCCACACTGGAGTCGAAGCAATCCATTCAGATTAGATTCTAGTCGAATAAGATTACACAGTACTATACACTTATTAGAACTGATTATTAGATAGATTAGACTATTTAGATTAGACTAGATCAGACTCAATTAGATTACATTCAATTTAACTCAATTCGGTTCCTAAAAGCTCTGATCGGGCCACAGCCATGCCGCCCCCCCTCTAAGCTAATTGTTTTTTTGCTTCCCTGGACGCTGATTTCCCGTGATTTGATTGATTCCACTGCCTTCTTGGTTTTCCTGTAGAAATTTACATGACTGTACCTGTAGGCGCTGCTGGGGTACGCGGTCTGGGGGGGAGGGGCTACCTGGCCTACGCCACCGCGGGGGGCAGCTTCGGCGGCGGGGGCCGCGTGCGGCGCCGGCCGGCGGGGGGCGTGGTGGGGCCCCGCCGCCTACGGGCTGAAGGCGGAGAAGCGCGCCGAGGACAAGCTGTACGACCTGCTGCCCGGCATGGAGCTGACCCCCATGAACCCCTCCGCCATGGGCCTCAAGCTCCCGAGATCAAGCACCCGCCGCAGGTGAGTGGCGCCGCCGCCGCCGCCGCCGCCGCCGGGGGCGCCACGGGGGGGGAGGGCACGGCGATCACCACCGCCACCAGGGCGGCTTCAGGGTCTTTTTGCTTGGGGGACCGTGCCGAGGTTAGCGATGACGCCAGTGATGAGCCCTTGACTGAAGGAGCTTTTTCCTGTGTTCCTGTGCAACCAGGAAGTTTAGTGAATGAGACCATTTTACTTTTTGTAGCCTAATGCAGGCAATTTGACCTCGAAAAGATGGATGAAACCGGGGGGGGATTATGATGCTTATGATGAAGAGCTGAACTTCAACTCATTCTCGGGTTCATATTCTTGGTCTGGTATTTGACTCTCCTCCTGTGCGGTGTCTGGGGATGGGGGGGGGGGGGGGGTCTATACCGTGGTACCACCATGGCGGCGCCACGGTGTGAAGGAAACGCATCCCACTGTACCCTCGCTCTCCCCCTGACTCCCCCCGTGTCTCCCCCCCCCGGCCCTGCAGGTGCTGGAGGAGGTGTGTCAGAAGAACAACTGGGGCCAGCCCGTCTACCAGCTGCACTCGGCCATCAGCCCCGACCAGCGGCAGCTGTTCCTCTACAAGGTCACCATCCCGGCCCTGGCCACGCAGTACCCAACGTGTGAGTGGACCGCGGCGCGGGGACACTCTTTGTGGGTCTGTAGGGGCGGGTTTGGGGGGGGTGGGGGGGTCTATTTCAGGGGGTGTTTTTTCAGTGCAATGGCTTTTGAATCAGGTGACTCTCTCTCTCTCTCTCTCTCTCTCTCTCTCTCTCTCTCTCTCTCTCTCTCTCTCTCTCTCTCTCTCTCTCTCTCTCTCTCTCTCACTCTCTCTCACTCTCTCATGAATGGAAGCACTTTGGATGGATAGATGGATGGACAGATGAAGGGATGCATGATGGATGGATGGATTGTTAGACAGATGAAGGGTTGGATGATGGATGGATGAACCGATGGAGTGATGGATGGACGCTACTAATTACAGCATTCTACTCAATACACCTTCACAATAATGTAACGTCTCTTTCGTTGTATACTGTCTCTCCTCTCTCTCTCTCTCTCTCTCTCTCTCTCCTCTCTCTCTCTCTCTCTCTCTCTCTCTCTCTCTCTCTCTCTCTCTCCTCTCTCTCTCTCTCTCTCTCCTCTACCTGTCGGTTCCCTCTGTGCTCCTCCAGTCATCCCTTCACCCCCTCTAAGCTGTGCAGTGCTGTAGACGAGGCAAGCTTCACGCAGCAGAGCACGCGCTGCAGACCCTGGGCCTGACAGCAGAGGGCGCTGCCGATCTGGCAGCCGCCGGCGCGGCCGTGACTTCAGTGGCCTTCCCAGGTATGTGAAGGTCCGTAACAAAACCCAACTAACTCCTTTATTTTTTTGAACTAATAGAAATTACTACTACTAGTACTACTACTCCTTCTACTACAAAATAATTGGTTGTTTTTAACATTTTTTGCTTTAAGTAATTTAGTTTGGTTTTTTCTAATAATTATATATATACTATATATATATATACATATATATATATTATTCTATTAGATATGATATATCTATAGAAGCTTGCAGTCTTTTACTAACCATGTCCGTTCATGTGAGGAATTGGTTAAATTGTGTAGATTTAAAAGATGTACAGTATATCCTTATTTTGCAAGAGAAATCTTGTAGAAGGCCTGCACAGACATTCGGTAGGTTGAGGAATCGACGGGTTCAGCCTCATAATTAGCTTAGCATAAGGCTTAGCATCTCTCGGTGCAAGTACTCAAACCAAAATGGACGTGTTCTACTGACCGATTAAAGATAACACATCTTGAGGGCTGCCCTCCCTCCTCTGCCCCCCCAGCTACGCGTTGGCCAGCCCCCCCCCACTGCCGCCGTGGCCTCCCAGCTGAAGCAGGCGGTGTCCCTGGGTCAGGACCTCATGGCCTACACCACCTACGAGGGATACCCGGCCTTCGCCATGGCAACCCGCCACGCTGACGGATACGGCGTGTTCTAGAAACTTTTTTTTTTTTTGGGGGGGGGGGGGGGGGGGGGGGAGGGGGGAGATCAAAACGAACTTTGGTATTCAATTTGAAAAATATTAAAAATTAAATGGGAGGGGGGAAAGTATCAGTTCACCTCTTTGAAAGTGTGAAGGAGACAAAGTTAGGGTTTTGAAGGTTTTTTTTGAGAACTCTTCTTGAACTCTTCTTGATTTTGAGAAATCTTCTTGATGCTGTCGCCTTTCTGTCGGCCGGTCCAGGGTAGTTATTTAGCAAACGTCTCTCACAACTGTGTCTCTCTTAGAATTTTGCTATTTTTTGGAGAAATCCGCTATCTTGCTTTCCTTTTATCAAATAGCTTATCTCTTATATTACATTTGCAATCTGAGGTGAAATTCATATTTTGAGTTAATTATTCCTTTAATTGTAGAATTACAATAATTAGACAGAATAATAATCTAGGTTTGTAGTGCTTCATGGGAATTGGTTCTTTTTCTAGATGTATTTTTCTATGTGGATTTTATTTTTTATTTTTCAGAAGAAAATTTGTGTTTACTTTTTAAGACAAAGAATTTTGTTTTAAAAAAATAACTCTCTTTGTTATTGTTTGGAATGGGAACGTGAACGAGAGGCGATACATTTGTTTAGATATACTTTTAGCGCTCTAAATCCATTCCCCTAAATAACATTTTGTGCGTGGGCCGATGTAATGTCGTTGTTTTTCTCCATTTACCTATTCTGTCTTGTGTCTTTTAACACCGTGGAAGCAAATGCTACGAAGAGGACGCTTTCTCGCTTGAGATGTAGTATTGCTTCTGGTGTTCAAACTAAATAATCCACAGAGATATAGTCTCACTTTAGTGGTTCATATGTAGAGGTGTATGTAAGAATTAGTTTTTTTTTTTTCTCACAGCATTCAGAGGGAGCTCTGTTGGTAACAGCTGATGCCTTCGTGAGGTTTGTCTGTGTTTTCATTATGTTTGAATATTGTTGCATTCTTGTATTGTATTACATTTTCTGTTCCAGTCTTGAAGTCTTGTATAACCCACTAGCCAGAGACATGTTATGTCACAGCTCCGGTCTCTAGACGGAGGACATTATAACATTGAAACACCAGGCATCCAACACACAGCGAGACGCTTCATAGCATCTTGTTTGTGTCTGAATGAGTGAAGTTGGATGCAATTCATATGTTGTAATGTGAAAATATGGCTTGTGTGTAAACTCTGCGAAAGGAGAGCGCTCAGTGCTATTTGAAGGGCAACGCCACCAGAACCATTGTAAAGGTCTACTCCTCATGACAGTCGATGTAAGATCAGTCTTCCACACACACTCTTTTATCCAAACAATAACCCCTCCCCATCTATTCAGGAATCAACAGGAAGCCTACCGGGTCTTGTTTGCGAACACTATTCTCTATTTGAGGGAGACAAAGCAAACAGTCCATAAAAGGTGAACATTGAGATAAGAGTTCCTATTAATGCTGATTGCATTATCACTCTCATGTGACCTTAGGTCACATGACATTTGTACGTGTGCATTTTATATACATTGCTATAACAAGAATAGAAAAACCTTTGATACGTTTTACAACCAGTTTGCTTTCAGGATTTTCCACTTATAAGTGCCGTTGTTTGGTTTAAGTGAACTTGAAATGAACTAGGAATGTCTGAGCTCACAGGCTAAGCACACTGATTGGTGCCATCATGTTAGACACAAGCAATCAATCCCAGATCACCAGTTGTTGAGTAACAGGTCTCAGGTCCACTGTGGGTGTTTCTTTTCAAAACAATGGCGCACAACATCACATTCTAAACTTTGAACTAGCCAAAGCAGTGACAGTATTAAAAGTGTGTGTAGCACTTAGAACTTATTTTTATACCAGAAAAATTATTATTTAGCATTTTGGGGGATATTTTGAAATAAATTCTCTGTGCTCTAATAATTGAACTGGAGACATATAGCTAGAGGTGTGGCTAATTCACGAATGAAAGTGTAGCGCGTATAATGGCTGTATTTGAAGAAAACTGCTTTGATGATTCTAATGCTTCTTGATCCATAATCTCCCCAATACAATGAATAAAACAACATTTGTGAAAATATGACCGATTGTAATGTTTTTCATGACATTGAAATGATCACAATACATGTGTGGTTGGGGGACATTTTTTAAATAATACTACTTCAACAATAGCAGTTGTATAATGATTACTATTGAAATCAATCCATGCATACAAGCGAGTGTAAGAACCCAACTGAGCCACTAAATGTGGAGTGGGTAATCAGGACATGATTACTGACAGAGCTGCTTTACATGAGTCTACTGACACTATACAGGTCATCTACCAGCAATTTGGTGGCAAGTCAGTCTAAGCCAACCGATTCTACTCCGTAAGATTGAGAAGCGAAGCAAGCCGCGAGGCGTTGACATTTTGTCAGTTTCGGAACGTCCGACAAAAGCTAATAATCTGATCGGCGAGGCTTCGAGAGGTCGGCGTCAAGCCGGTCAAAGGTCAAATTGTTCTGATTCTTCAATGCGTCCATCCGCGCATCCGTCTGTCCAACCGCCCGTCCTCCAGACTCATAGCGTCATAATGAGCTGACAGGCAAAGCACACTGATTGGTGCCATCATGTCAGACACAAGCAATCGATCCCAGAATCGATCCCGAGCCCTGAAGACCCGTCCTCTTGAACCTCAATCCTCGAGTCGACGACCGACACAAAACACTTCCTGCTGTTTTCCCCTTCCCGTACCATCCGTCTCCCACAGCAAACATGCCGCCGCCGCCGCCGCCGCGGAGCCAAGCACAGAGACGCTGAACCAAGACCGACGTGCGGCGTGGCGCCCGGCGCTGGCGTGGCGCCCGGCGCTCCTCCCCGCGGCGAGCCTCAGTAGTAATATGTCTCTGAGACGGCGAAGACGTCCGAAGCGCCCTGGTAG
>JAXIVH010000027.1:328273-333273 GCA_036785325.1 Urophycis tenuis
ACTGAAGGCAGTGGTCTTAAAGCAGCGGCGTCCTGAGCTGACCTCTCCGGTGCTGAACAGGATGGGTTTGGGTCGGTGGCACTCCTGCGTCTCGTTGGACGGCTCCCCCAACAGGGCGTCCCTGATGCCGTCCCAGAATGGGTCCCCCTCCACCGCCCCTACACACACACACACACACACATATGCACGCACACACACACACACACACACACACACACGCACACACACACACGCACACACACACACACACACACACACACACACGCACGCACACACACACACGCACAAGCACACACATCCACACACACACACACACACACACACATCCAAACAAAGCATTGCCATCACAATTGTTATCATCATCAATATCATCTTGTCATCATCATCATCATCATCATCATCATCATCATCATCATCATCATCATCGTCAACGTCATCATCTTGGGTTCCATCCTGACCCTGGGTGAAGTTCAGGTCTCCTCCTCCATCTGTGGTCCCTGCAGCGAAGCTGTGGCCCAGTGCAGGCTTACAGGTCCTGGCCTAGCGTCCATCCAAGCACCCGGACACACCAACAAGTGCATTACCGTTAAAGACAGGCTTTGATCCCATTAGGCTTGCAGTGTATTCAGACAGGAGTGAGTATGTATGTGTGCATGTGTTAGTGAGTGTGTGTGTGTGTGTGTGTGTGTGTGTGTGTGTGTGTGTGTGGGTGCGTGCCTGCATGCGTGCGTTTGAGCATGCTTGAGTGAGCGAGTGACTGAGTGACTGAGTGAGTAAGTGTGCGTGCGTGCGTGCCTGCGTGTGCGTGTGTGTGTGTGCTGGCTGACCGTGTGTGTTGAGTTGATCTGAACGGTGACATCAGTCATGTTGACCCACTGATGGGCTGCGTGTAGAGAGCCGGTCACTTCCTCGTGTGCCCTACCATACAGGTCCTGCAGGGGGCAGCCACAACCCAGCAGAGGACAGGATGTCGTGAATCACCGGGACAACGAGTATGTTTTACATCTTCTGAGCTCATTTCAATCATGTTAATCATATCATGTTTTTTTTTCATTTGCACAGTCAACAAAGTATTCCAATATTATTTTAATCGAATCAACAGAATAGCATTTCCCTATAGCAAAGTATTTTGCTGTCTGATGAGTTCTACCACATTGGCAATCAATGGCAGTCAGTCAATTATAGGAAAAATGAACCACAACATATTTGCACTGTCTCTCACACACAGAGACACAAGACTGCAATGGGCTCACACTCAGCTGGCTGGCGTGTTTTGCATTCATCTTCTGAAGGAGAGAATGAAATTCCCTTGAAGCCTGTTTTGATTTAGAGATTACAATGACTGCACTAGGACAGACAGACGGGCAGAAAGACAGACAGACAGAAGAGCAAAGTACCTTGGCCTTCTTGTAGATGCTTTGTCCAATGATACGCGTGCTTGCAAACATGTCCTCACCTGGACCAAAGCCTTGACACATCTTTGTCTGTAGCACACACACATGCACACACAGACACACACACACACAAACACACACACACGCATACATTCACACACACACACGTTAATATTGTGTGTGTGTGTGTGTGTGTGTGTGTGTGTGTGTGTGTGTGTGTGTGTGTGTGTGTGCGTGCGTGCGTGCGTGCGTGCGTGTGTGCGTGCATGTGTGTGTGTCCATGTGTGCCCACCCCTCCAATAGGACAGGAGCTGTTCAGGTAGTCGCAGGGCAGACCAGTGTTGACACACACCGGTCCTCTGGTGTTGGGACTGACGTCGCCAAGGTTACTGGAGGAAAACCCAGCCACGAACGGACCCTGGAGCAGACAGACAGACATGGGGATGGAGAGTGAGATGGAGGCTGCAGGATAACCAGCAGAATGTTTGTTTATGTCAATAAAAACTTAGACAGCAATGAAGTGCCAGCTGTAAAAAGTGTAAACACACACATACCTTTCCAGGTAAGGAACCCCTGTTCTTCTCCTCTTCTAACAGGTAGGAGGCATATCCCATGTTGTCGCTGCTGACCATCTGATTGGTGTAATTCATACTGACAGCGTGGACAGCGAACCAGCTGATAGGAAGGGCGGGACGTTTGAATAAAATTACATACAAAATACAATTCTGAACAGAACAGCTTCATGCCTTCCGTGCTCAGATTCTGTTTATGTGGTTTGGTATCTTCTGTACCTCAGCATGCCAACACCATCACCGTCCTCATCCGTCAGCTTGAGCACCACCACCTGCTTGTCCGTATTGGTTTCGTACCTGACGACAAGAAAGGCGATCAATACGTTTGAGTTTCGACGGCATGCATTTTCTCTGTTTTGTTACCATACCTACTATCATCGACAGGCCCCCTGTCTGCATCATCATCATCATCATCATCAGCAGCAGCACCATCATCATCATCATCATCATCATCATCATCAGCAGCAGCACCATCATCATCAGCAGCACCATCATCATCATCATCATCAGCACCATCATCATCATCATCATCATCATCAGCAGCAGCACCATCATCATCATCATCAGAAGCAGCACCATCATCATCATCATCATCATCATCATCATCATCAGCACCATCATCATCATCATCAGAAGCAGCACCATCATCATCATCACCATCATCATCATCACCCTACCCCACCACCACCACCACCACCTCCACCACTTCCTCCTTCGGCCCACCTGTCCCTCTCCTGCTGGGGGTTGTTGAGGTAGGACTGTGGGCTCCGGTTCAGGCTGCTGTCCTCCAGGGTTCCGCGGCTCATGTAGATCCGGCCGGGCCTCAGGTTACGATGGGCAGTGTCTATGCTCTGTGGGCCGACGCATTGTTACCAATCCACTGTCACTGTTCCCCAGATTCACAGTGACGTGCTGGGATATGACTATCCTCTGAACAAATTTTTTTTTTTTTTAGGGGCGAGGGATGGAGCAACCCAGGCCCATAAATCTATTAAAAAAATCATTGTAATTGTACCATTACACCAAGTTCCAAGACCTGTCATGGAACCATAACACCGCATCACTGGCCAAAAAAGCCAACCAACGCCTGTACTTCCTCCGCAAACTAAAAAGAGCTGGGGCCTCATCCACCATTATGCAAACCTTCTACAGAGGCACCATCGAGAGCCTCCTGACCAGCTGCATCACTGTGTGGTACGGTGCCTGCACTGTGTCCTGCCGCAAGACACTGCAGCGCATAGTGAGAGCAGCTGAGAGGATCATCGGTGTCTCTCTCCCCCCCATTTTGGACATTTACAACACCCGCCTCACCGGCAAAGCCATCAGGATTGCTGGTGACCCCACCCACCCATCCCACAGTATCTTCAGTTTTCTGCCGTCGGGGAGGAGACTGCGGAGTCTGCGGGCCAGAACCAGCAGGCTCAAGGACAGCTTCTTTCACCAGGCTGTCCGGAGGCTCAACTCCCTCCCTGTTCTGCCCCTGCACCCCCCCCCCCCCCCACCCCTCCCCTCCTCTGCCCCCCTGCCACAGACTCTTAAACCTGCACCCACCTCGGACCATTGCCCTCCCGCCACCACTCACAAACTCTCATCCTGAATGACACTTTAAAATTGTCCTTTGACTGTTTCAAATATATTTTGCACTATTTTTTTGCACTATTCCATTTTCCATTTATCAATGCACTACCTCACTTTTTCATACTTTTCTGTGTTTCTGTGTTTTTGTCTGTACGGTGTCCGTTTGTCTGTCCATTGTTTATTTTGCACCAGGTCTGAGAGGACTGCAATTTCATCTGTGCTATATGCCTGCCATGTAGCACATTTGACAATAAAGATACTTGAATCTTGAATCTTGAATCTTACAAAATAAAAACATACAGACACACACACACACACACACCTGGACGATGCCCTCCACCAGGGCATTGATGGAGGGCTTGATGTAGCCCTTGCTGGTGACGAGGAACAAGGTGTACTGGAAGTATCCGGCCGGGCCCCCGTGGGTGTGGGTCCCGCTCAGGACCACGTTGTCCTGGCGATACAGGGCTCCGTATTTCACCTGCAGGGCCTTCAGAACCTGCAAACAGAGAGACAGAGAGACAGACAGGGATCAGACAGACACACAGGCAGACTCACAGAATGACAGAGAGATGGACAAAGGCTGGACAAAGATGAGACAGGTTGACGGACAGACAGACAGACAGACCGACAGGCAGGCAGACAGACAGACAGACAGACAGACAGACAGACAGACAGACAGGCAGGCAGGCAGACAGACAGACAGACAGACAGACAGACAGACAGACAAATTATATCTATATATAGATATAATTTAGGAGTTACAATGAGATTGACAGGCAGACAGAGAGAGACAGAGGCAGATGTACAGACAGACAGACAGGCAGACAGACAGACAGACATACAGACAGACAGACAGACCTCCAGCCTCAGCCTCTGGGAGACCATCCCGATGTCGGCGGTGACGAAGACCACCCTGCTCCGCCCGTCGTCCACGATGAAGGCCCTGCTGAAGAGACGAGTGTGGATGCCGGCTGCCGTCTGCTGGGGGTTAGCATAGCCCATCTAGAGAGAGAGAGAGAGAGAGAGAGAGAGAGAGAGAGAGAGAGAGAGAGAGACATAGAGAAACAGATAGCGAGAGGGAGGAGAGGGAGAGACAGTAAAACAGAAAGAGACAGAGAGACAGAAATATTAAAATGTAAAAATTTCACGCCAATAAAGGTGAAACGTGAGACAGCGAGCGAGAGTGTGTGTGTGTGTGTGTGTGTTTTTGTGCGTGTGCGTGCGTGCGCGTGTGTGTGTGTGCGTGTGTGTGTGCATGTGCATGTGTGCATGTGCGTGTGTGTGTGTGTCTGTATGTGTGTGTGTGTGCATGTGCGTGCGCGTGCGTGTGTGTGTGTGTGTGTGTGTGTGTGTGTGTGTGTGTGTGTGTGTGTGTGTGTGTGTGTGCGCGCGTGTGTGTGCGTGCGACAAACAGACCAGAGGGACGTCGGCTGCAGGTCCGGTACAATCAGCC
>JAXIVH010000027.1:338273-340773 GCA_036785325.1 Urophycis tenuis
CTCTCTAGAATCAATACCATGATTTTGCATTAGGTGCTGACGGGGATTACACAATTACAAAATGAAGGACAAAACGATACTGACAATACTGACATATCTGATATTCACGCACACACACAACACATAAATATCTAACTGCTTGACTTTGAAACATATGAACCGAAAAACTGAAAAACATTCTTAAACACTTCTGTAACAGAGAAACACAGGAAACCACATAATTTACCATCCACACTCAATCATCAAAAATAATAAAATATAAGAACTCAATTTAAGACATCATGATGACACTTTTCTGGCCAATGAGCTGTCAGCACTTAATGAAATGTGACGGTAGGAGGCGTCATTCCTTTACCTGTTGATTGATTTCATAATGATTACAATTGAATTAAAGGCAACTGAAATGTCGGAGAAATAAAGTTGAATCCAGACGGATTTTCTCATAAAATAGAAAACAGGTTTGTTTTGCAGAGCAATTTTTTTAAAAGGCCAACAAACAACTATGTAGGTTTTTGTTTGTTGGTGTAAACAGAAGACACAGAAATGCTATGTTAAACTTTACAGGCCTAGTCAAGTCATTTATCTTGCACGCAAGCGTTGTGCTCTCGGATGTTGCGACATTTCAAAAGTGGAAGTCGCCTCTAAACCGCCAAACGGACATTTTGATATTGACCAATCGCTGTTCTGCTGTATCACCTAGCCCCGCCCTCCCCGGTACATTTGGAGTGCTTGATTTATAGAGGTGATGGGAGGAGCCAACCTCCGGCCGGGGGGGGGGGGTCTACATTGTGCGTGTGTGCATGTGAGAGATTGGTCAAGTTTTGTAACTGAAACACTTTGAAATGAAGATGTTGGTGTGCTGCTCTGGAGCAGCGGGTGAAGTCAGCCAGATGAATGTAAAGTGTGCCACAACACCATTCCCCAAGCATTTGCTCGGACATCTTGTGATGGACACGTTTGGTTAATAATAAAACGGTGTTGAGCTTGAGGAGTTTTAAGTACTTTGTTATAGCACCACCTCTGTGAAAGGAAACTAGCTTTAACAATGACATGATATCAGCATATTTACATTAGGTAGATCTTCGCTGGGAATTTATCAAACATCTGAAATACTATTAAAACCAGCATCAGGTACATTTTTCATTGTGGCCCTTGCTTTCGTTCAAACTGTCAACAGAGAAATCTATGTCTGGAATCATGAAGGCCTTCCACATCTTCTGCTGTTCACCTGCAGGCCTGGGGCCAAAGGCCACAGTGAAGTGGAACTTCAGAAACACGCGCTATGGTTAACTGGGGACATTAAAGCGAGACACACAACCAGGGCGGACTTCCACCAACAAACCGGCACTGTAAAAAGATGGCAACCTCGGGCTGAAAATGGCACTTTGTATTGGAGTGATGATTGGCCTTTCCTTCCCGTTTGTCCGTTATGTAAAACATTCCCCGCTCTGTGATTTGTAGACTTCAGCGGACGCCGTTTGGCTCGTGGACCCCGTGTCCGTGGTTCAATCAGTCAGTGAAATGTGCTCCTTTGTCTGCCTTACATCCTTCTTCGCCCGGCGCTTCTGCGGGGTGCTGTCTAGAGGGTCATAGGTTAGAATCCCACGCTGCCGGAGACGCGCGCCTCGCCATCATAACGTGTTTTTTAGAAAAGGTTAAGAAAGACGCGGCGCTGACGTCACCGGTGGTCGCCGCGGGTTCCAATCCCAGCGAGGCAAATAAAGCAGGGCGTGGAACCAACGCTGTCCAGGATCAATCCCCAACCCCCCCCCAACCACCCCCATCATCATCTACGCCAGCCGGAGAGTTCATATCTATACTCCTTACACATCCGTCCATCCCCTCGTTAGTAGTCAATTAGTTCGGGACCCCTCGCTGGTCGACGCCCCCCGCCTACCCTTCCTTCTTGGTCGTCCGCGCGCCGCCGCACGCCCGCCGGCCCGTCTCTCGGCGCGGCGCGGCCGGCCGTCTGGGCCCGGCGCCCGCCGGCGGTCACGGGCACTCGCTGTCGGCCAGCCTGCTGTAGCGCACCTGGCCGCGCAGCAGCAGCCTCTTGAGCGGCGAGGGCAGCTGGTAGTGGCGGGGCACGGCGTTCTGGACGTGGGCCTCCAGGTACTGGAAGAAGCGGTACCACCACACCCGCGACACGAAGTTGGTCGGGGAGGCCTCCTTCAGCACCTGCGCAGCACGCCCCAGGGGTAAAAGGTGAGTGACATGTGACGGGGGGCTTTTAAGGTGAGACTCAAGAGGTGAGAGGTCAAGGTAAGCTACAGCTTGGGTCTTACTGACACGGGGTGGCGGGCTGTACTTTTAACAGAACGTTATTTGGACGGTTTTGGAGCCAAAATTTGATTATAGGTGGAGGTCGGTGAATTGATTTCCTTGCCGTCTATCCAGTTGACCCTCGTATCTCTTAGAACTGTTTAGCACTGCCTGACCGATTTAATGTCATGCGTTACCGTACGTCATATTCAAGCGCTATCTAATCAGAGCTGCTCCG
>JAXIVH010000027.1:345773-350773 GCA_036785325.1 Urophycis tenuis
CACACACGCACACACGCACACACACACACACCCACACGCACACACACACACACACACACACACAGGCACACCCACACGTACACACACGTACACACACACACACACGCACACACGCACGCTCACACGCACGCACACACACACACACACACACACACGCACACACACACACACACACACACCCTACCTGTGTTTGTGCAGGGCCCACAAGACGAGCCAGAGGGCCAACAGGAACAGGCCGATGAGCTCGCAGACGGTGAACGCCCACTCCCGCCGGTCGAACCAATCAAAGAACTTGTCGGGGAGAGGGGGCGTGTCCTCCTTGGGCGGGACCCGCTCGTGCACCACCGCGATCGTCACGGTGGTCAGCGCGAAGCACGTCATGGCGTACAGGAACGCCACGCCCGTCCGCCCCCACTCCTCGGGGAGCAGCGAGCGCGAGGAGGAGGGGGAGGGGGAGGAGGAGTCCGCCGCGCCTTGAACGTGCAGCGGGATCTGGATCCAGGCGTCGCCGCCGCCCCCGCCGCCGCCACCGGGGTGGCGCCCGCCAGCGAAGCCGTTGCCAACCAGCAGGCCGTGGCGGACGCCGTTCCTGTGCACCTTGTGTTTCGGGGGGGCCGCCGCGTCGGGGGCCACGTCCCCGCCGTTGACGGCGAGCGGCGGCGTCCCGTTGACGGCCTTGGCGCCGTTGCAGGGCAGGGCGTGTCCGTTTTGGACGCTCTTGTGCGCTCGGATGTGGTGCTGGAGGCGCAGCGTCTGCACACGCTCCAGCAGCTGCTGGCCGCCGTCCGACGACACGCGCGACAGCGGCGGCGAGGCGAAGTCCGACGGGCCGAGGTCCAGCAGGGCCCGCCCGCTGAGGCCCCGCAGGGGGTCGCAGTACTCCTGCAGGCCCTGGTCGCCCAGCCAGCGGACCACATCCTCCCCCGTCCAATCAGAAACCTTTTTCATGATGACTCACCTGGGTAGGGGAGAGGGGGGGGGGCATAATATTAGGGGGGCGGACTTAAAACTACAGGCAATAAATGAGGTATTAACATAATCAAGCTAGGACTATTATTATCATCAATGCATTGTAACACAATGTTCCGTGGTCATTGAAGACTGTTTGAATATTGCAATATTGCAAAAACCAGGAGAATGTCACATACATCCCACATACACTTAACATCCCAAATCTACGGGATGGCTCTTGGTAGCCAATTAATGTATTTATATTTATATTTATTTACTGAACTATTGTTATTTATCTGTATTACTGCTTGTAACTGTGATTTTGCTGCCTCTTGGCCAGGTCGCTTTTGAAAAAGAGATTCTACATCTCAATAAGCTTTAACTGTTAAATAAAGGTTAAATTTGAGACAATGGCCCGTCAACACACAGATACCATTTCTGACCCCCTGTACAGCACGTCATTGCAAAGAGCTAACCTGAAGGTAACCAACAACGGAACAAACGCGTTTGAGTGTCCGGCCCATTACTACAGACGTCTCCAACACTTGTTTAGAGTAATGACATGGGTTAACAGGCAAGGTCAGATTTCAATGGGTTTTCCTAATAATACCCAACAGGCCTATTGCACGAATGACGGCACGTTTCTCTTCCCCTCAGACAAACCACGCGGCCATTTACAACACTGAACCATAAAAGATAAATACTAACAGTAGCCTACAGTATAACAGTACACTTCTGCACAACGTAGGTGCGCTTCACCGTTGTCGGTAGACCGGTTTGTCGGTAGACCTGTTGTACTACTCTTTTAACTTAAGGATTGAACGTTGATGACGACATGCAGAGACAGGGGGGACACTGAGTCCCACTCTGATAAATAACGAGTTGCATCACGTTAAGCGAATTCCGAGACGAGACTGCATTCCATAGACCGCTATGCCACCATGTATTTAGGAGCACTTAGACCCCATGGATTTGACTGTCAAACAAAAAACAAAAGCAGCTTAAATGCAGATGATTTTTTTTTTCTTTCAACCCTAAAAAAAATAAAAATCATTCCAGTCCTACAAATACACAAAATGTGCGTTCAATAATGTGCGCCATCAGTCCCGAGTCGACGGCCGCTTACGAATCAAGTTTGCGTAGAATCCAACGAGGCGATCTGATCGGGAGGGAATAACAATTCAAAAAAGTAGTTTTGCGATCCAAACGGCCGACATGTATCACAACAACATCCAAAAAAAAAACCCACAACGCCACTCACTCCGCTACAGCTGTTCAGCAGGAGGGTGTGCGACGTGCGCCCGCCCAGCCCTGGTAGTGGTGATCGGCGAAACGCAGCCCCTGCGGTCCCGACTGTCGGATGATCTCGTCCGCTCAACTTGTTTCGTCGATGGCACACTCTATAACGGGTCCACTCTCACCGTGCGAAGAAGTCGAAAAGTTGAAGTCGAAATGTCTAAACCTCGACCCGTTCACTTTCTTTTTTAACTTTACTTTACTTTACTTTACTTTACTTTACTTTACTTTACGCGCGTCCACGCCAGTTTCCCCACGCCAACCCCCGTGTTAAAAAAATCGCGTCCATTCGCTGTCCGGTGCTCGATACGTGTGTTGCGCTGGAGCCAGAGGGGGACTTCACCAGAGCGAGGTGGGCGGGCCGACTCCCTTTATTTACTCACAGTTACAGGGAGGGTGGAGGTGAGCGGATAGTCTTACCGCTTGTCTCTTTCTACTTTTTATCCATCATCGTACAGTATTCAGGCCAGGAGAGATAGCGGTGGATTTCAACGCGCACAATACAACAATAACCACGGGTTGTGCCAAACGGGTGCATTTCTTCTCCAAACAATGATTGGAAAGAGACAACGCAAGGGGAGGAGAAAAAGAAAGGGCAAGTGGATGGAAAGTGTGTCGAGGGTTTTGTGATTCCGAAACGCGTTCGGCCCACGTTCGTTTTGTGTGCAGAAGAGTCGTTGTTTTGAGAACAAAGAGGAGACCGATCACTGCGTTCATAATCCGAATAAAGACAGAACGTAGAGGCCAAGAGATACAGAGAGGGGGAGGTCTTGTTCAGTCTGGTTCTGATATGCAATGACAACATCAACCATCAACCATATCTGTGTTGGTGGAGTTAGAGTCTTGCGTTTGAGATACACACAAACACACACACACACACACACACACACACACACACACACACACACACACACACACACACACACACACACACACACACACACACACACACACACACACACACACACATCATTATTTTTCTTCGCATGCGTGATATATTCCATTCAGCCATATACACATAGGACCCCTCAGAAAAGACTCAAAAGAGCAAAGGTTTGGGTTAATGTGACTGGCTCGCCATCGACCTGCACGCCTAATCTGTGCATTGAAAAACGAAAGACTTTCCCTAATCCAGAGCATTAGATCATATTATCCGCCGACACTTCAGCGGATTTGACCCGATCACCCCTTCAACAATAGAATTAAAGAGACAGGACACCCCGAACTGGGCCACGCAGATACGCAACTCAGTGTTGGCACGAAACAACGTCATAGTCAAACGGTTGAATAACAACCGATATTTATAACTAATAAATATCTGTTGTTATAATAATAATAATAATAATAATAACTAATAATTAACGAATAGAAACTAATAATTAACAACATCAATATTTTCTCACACAACTTTCTACATTTCCTTGTTTGATTTACATGACATATCCAAAGTAAAGATCTGTAATCTGCATGTGGTTTTAAGAAGTTCCCTGCCATTCACCTCCCCTGAGCCAAAAAAATTCTGGGACATGCATACAGCCCTGTATGCAAATCTTATTTACGCCCCCCCAAACACACACACACACACACACACACACACACACACACACACACACACACACACACACACACACACACACACACACACACACACACACACAAGCACACACACACACACACACACACACACACACACACACACACACCTCTTGAACACAAGACCAACCTTCGAACTCTCTCTGCGGCGCCTGCTTCACAAGTTCACAACAGCTTTAAAGTACTTCAACAACAACAACAACAACAACAAGAACATGCAGCCACAGTGGACTGTTGTTGCCCTGCTTGCCATGGCCTTGCATGTGGTTCCTATTATCTGAAAGGAGGATATTCCTCAGCAGAATGTGGGGCTGGAGGGTGTTTACAACCCTGTTTTGGCGCAACCGAAAAACATTTCATGCTCCCTTCCCTACAAACCAATGCAATGGTTACAGTAGTATTACAACACATGCCTGTTACTGTAATGGCCGCATGAGAGTGTCAAACATTACAGGCAAGGCACTTGATGGTTACAGGTTTCCATATCTTTGGAGACTGCGTGTGGGTTCAGATAGGCCACCGGACAGAGAGAGAGCTCTAACCTTGAACTCTGGCGGCAGTAATAAACTTTCTGATCTATGAGCCCATAAAGTTTTAGTAGAGGACAAGCCTTAGATTCAATTAATTTGTGTGTGTGTGTGTGTGAGTGAGTGAGTGAGTCAGTGCATGTGTTTCAAGCACGTGTGTTGCACAACATTTTGAACTCAGTTCCTTTTTAGAATGCCCTACGTTTACATTGTCTTTTCCTGTCTCATGACACATGTGTGCAAGCGCCCGCACGCACACACACGCGCACACACACACACACACACACACACACACACACACACAGGCACACGCAAAAACACCATCATCGATGCCACGTCGGGATTCAACTGTCCTCTCATTGAGTGGCCTGGATGAGAGCAGAGCGAAGGGCCTTCATCGCTAGTCAGCTCAAAACATCTCCAGGGAGTGTGTTTCCACTTTCACCCCTCCCCCCCCCCCGCATGACAGAGTTGCATCAGAGGACTCAAGTCTCTGAAGGCCGACCATTAATCAGAGGAAGTGTCGTCGGAAACAGAACCTCACTCTCTCTCTGTCTCTCTCTCTCCCCCCCCCAAACACACACACACACCTCTTGAACACAAGACCTCTCTCCCTCTCCCTCCCTCCCTCTC
>JAXIVH010000027.1:355773-358185 GCA_036785325.1 Urophycis tenuis
GGCGTGGGACGGTCTGGAGGTGGTTGCCTCCCAGGGAAAAGGTTTTACCCACATGTCATTGGAACGGGCAGCTGTGTGGTCATGGATGGAAAGGGGAATTTAAATCACACCTGATTTAGCCACAGGTCATGGAATAGGGCTATATTAGGCCTACCTTTTAAATATATATATATATATATATATATATATATATATATATATATATATATATATATATATATATATATATATATATATATATATAAACGACTTGATGTACTTTGATGAAGAGATACGTTTTTAAGCAGCCAGACCAAGGAAAGTGAAAAATCATAAACAGTATAGCAGCAGAGTCAGCTGTGGGCAGATAAATATAAATATTTTATTGAAATATACTTTCAATGAATATATAATGATGACAAAAAAAAAAACATCTATAGGGGCTGTATCTAATGGCCCATATGGATTTCCATGGATTAAGTTCATGGCTGGCCTAAACGTATGGGTGTGTCACCTTTCTCAAGGATCCATTCAGCTATAGGGCTACGGCTGCAGACGTTGCGTATTGTTTATCACGTCTGAACGAGTTAAAATATTCAACAGATTTCAACATGTTCTACTGTAAAAGTCCAAAAATCGCAGTACTCAAATCACAGTTTTTTTTTCTTGGCCGCCTCAACCCAACCACAAATAATGGAGAAGGGGGAAAAAAAAACCTAAAAACAATTAAAAACATGTCAAGTCCTTCAGGGCGACAGAGAGACAGGAGTCTATAAAAGTGACCACTGAGAGCTCTTTGTTTTAGATAGAGGAACCAGTGGGTAAAACAATGTAACCGACTGGGCCACCAGAGCAGAACATTGCAATAGTTGGGAATGATGTCGAGGAAGAGACAAGGCCCATAAAGATGAGAGATGACACCATTACCGGGCCAGCCCCGGGTCTGCACAACGTCGCTACTACTCGGTGCTCGGGAGAAAACGGTCTGCTACAGGCTTCTCGTCACCATGCAGCTGTCTGTGGAGGAATATCGAAGTCTTGCAAAAGCAAAGCAGTGATCATTGAGACTAAATGCAATGACTGAAGTAAGAGACTAACTAAAAACCAGTGTTCATTAACTTCCCAGTGTTCATTAACTTCCCGCTGGTTTACTTTGCAGCTGTTTCCCCTCTTGGACACACACACGCACACACACACACACACACACACACACACACACACACACACACACACACACATACACACATACACACACGCGCGCGCGTGCACACTAAAGGAAAACACAACACCCTGGGCTGTGGCCGCTGGAGCCCAGAGGAGTGTGCAGCCAGATGTGTGCCGAACGCATGCGTGATCGCGTCACATTTTCCATTCTCCACATCTCCGTTAATGTAATACACGCTCTCGTCTCCAACTGTGCCAAACATTTGCTATGTGCGAGTTAACAGGACTGTGAACAGCCCGCGCAGGCTGTGGATCACACACACACACACACACACACACACACACACACACACACACACACACACACACACACACACACACACACACACACACACACACACACACACACACCTGATGTAGATCCCAAGATCCCAAGTTTGGGATGCTGGGGCTTGGCACTACAAACGCAACAAGGATATAATAACATAATATCACAGTCAATAATAGAGCATGTGCCATGTAGCGCCTACCTCGCACAGCATCGGTCCGCTGTTTCCTCCAGTCATACAGGCCAGCAAGTTCAGAGCTGCAGCCACCACGTCAGCATGCAGACCCGTTACACCAAGAGACGAAGGACAGTTAGCAGTCGACTGATTACTTCATTGAATTTCACCTCTGTTGGCGGAGATGGCGACGGGGTCCCGCGGTTATCACAGCGGAATGACTGGTTTCAAGGGGCCGTCTCATCGCAGCTGACCTCTCCGAGCTAAGCCACAGTTTGGCATGTACATGAATATAAAACGCCGTGGAGCTTTTTTTTTTGGTTACAGTTTATAGCTGTACAACACATGTATAAAACAGTAGTGTGTGTGTGTGTGTGTGTGTGTGTGTGTGTGTGAGAGAACAGACCACCTCATGCTCACCCACGTCAACAATGGGCGCACGGATTAAGAATCAGGGTGAGCGCATCCACACGGAGTTCGGCGTCTTGGTGGTTCTGATACAACCCCACGTCCGCGAATTTCCTTTCACCCCCAAATTTGGACAAATATTTTTCGTGAAGATATTTTTATTTTCATTAGATAAGATGAGATGAGATACTTTATTGATCTCCCATGGGGGAAATTCATATGTTGCAGCAGTATAGATTACAAATGTACTACTGTATATGAAATACAAATCAATAAAAACAAAGCCATCTTCGTAGGGAAAATCCATTATAGTTATAACGAATGCATCCACTGGCGTCGTAGGAACGAATGATGGTTT
>JAXIVH010000027.1:358385-365885 GCA_036785325.1 Urophycis tenuis
GAACTCGTCAGGCCTTGTTTCAGCCTAACTTGCTGGCTTACTGCAACCGTTTGCAGAGACTGTCTGTATGTGTGTGCACAGTGTGTATGTGTGGGCACATGCGCACATTTAATTATAATCATTTTTTAAACTTTATCCTGCTTTATCTTGTATGTTTTTGCAACAAATTATTTAAATGACAACACGATGGCCCTTCTAATCACAATCCTATTGTTAGAAATCTAATCCAATCATCGTAATAAGTCGAGCATCAATGCACTTTAAAGCTCGTTTTGAATTCTTTATCCTTTAGGAAGAAGTTTCCGGACCAGTGGCATCATCCCCTACACGGCCAACATGGTCTTCGTCTGTACGACTGCCTCGACGGGCCCCGCCTCCAGTTCCTCCTGAACGAGGCGCCGGTTCGATTCCCGGGGCTGGCGTCGGCGACGGAGGCGCCCCTGTACCGGGACGTCCGCCGGCGTTACCGGGAGCTGCTGGAGGGCTGCGACTCCCGGAAGAGTCGTGAGGTCGGCGTCCCGCCTCAGCATCACGGTCGCCACAGAAACACAGAACTATAGAACGCCTACAACAACGACAGCCCAACCATGGCGTTTCCTCAGGCCAACGGTGTTCTGAGTCAACCTCCGAGGGGCGTTTGTATAGTAGCAGGTTTAGAAAACAGGCATGACAGCCTTTTTGTTTTTAAGTTTATGACCGTCATGGAACAGAATTGATAACCTCTTGGTGAAATTTAATAATGTCAAAAAACACCTTGACGATACTTTTTTTTTGCATATATTTTAAAGGCTGCTGGGTCCATTTTAATCATGAAGAAGCTTTATATCGATGGTATGGGTAATTGAATGTTTGATTTTTTTTTTGTATTGACATATTGTGGGATTTGAACTGAGATGATTGAATTTCTTGAATTAGTTTTTATTTTGACTGGTTTAGAAAATGTTAGAAAATGTTCTTTGTTCATGTTCACTTCCGTTATGGAGTGACTTGATTAACTGTATTTTTATACAATTCTGGTATGTAATTTTAATTTATTATTCTTCATCAGTTAAATTTGACTGTGTGGGCTGTTAGTTAAACACTGGGATTTACTATATTGCTCTGAAGTCATTGCCAAAGTAGCTATTTTAGATAGCTTTTGATCTTGTATGCCAGTTTGCAGTAGTTGATCTACATTTCTATGCCGTTTGATTTTTTTTGTGCAAGGATAATTTCTATGGAAATTGTAGCTGTGAGATAGATGCCAAAATGTGCCTTTTTTTCATGCAAAGCTTAATAAATATTCTGATTGAATTGGTAAACATGGTATTTTCAAGTTTCTGAAATTCAACTACAAACAGCGTTACAATAACATACCTAGATCAAATTCAACTTACAGTCTCAATGTGTAGGCTTGAGCCCCTCCCAGCTAGTAGAATATAACCTCAATACGTGTTCTGTCCACTAACGAGCTGTGTGATGTGCACTTGGACTAGCTTGGCTGGCCGGGTGGCGAGAGTGGGAGAGGCTTCGGGAGTGGCGATGGTACCGTCCTAGAGAGAGGTACGGGGCGGCCCAGCATTTTTCAGCTCGTTGAAATGTTACACATTGTGACCTCAAGACCGAAGGAAATGTTATTACAAAAGAGATTGTTTGGAGAAAGTGGGCCCGGCCCCTCTGCGATGAAACTTACGCCTCGATGGAAAACCTAGACACCATTTAAAAAGTGGAGTAATGCAGTGGACCAAACTTGTGTATTTTTTATGTAACAGAATACAAACAACACACTTCCTCCCGCCCAATGACAAAAAAAATAAAATAAAAACACATTCAACTGAAAACGTCCCCCCCCCAAACATCAAGCACTTAATTTAGATATATTCACAAGGAAAGTACAAAATAAAATAAACAGCCTTGAATGCACATCAACTACCCTCGGTTCCCTCCCTTGTCCACTCCTCCTGTGCAGGGCCTGCGAGGTATGGCCGTCAGTAAAGCCTCCAAAGAGAGCCGTCTTCTGTGCATCGTCATATTGGCATCTTACCCATTTTACATTTTTTCACAAGTCAGGACTGAAAGAGATTTCTTCTCCCAATCGTTAAAAATCCTCACATCAACTAGAAAGACCCTTTTGAAATCACCTATAGTTTTTTTTTTCTGAATGCTTACAAACTGTGATTCTCGAAACACTATCCTCCTATCCTGAATAACACTGGTTATTGTTGTTATTATTAAAGCACGTTGATAATAACAAGGCAATCATTTACAGGTGCTTCGCTCAAGACATCGAATGCAATGTTGATGAAGTCTTACGGCCAGACCCACAAAGGCAAGATTTAGACCAATCTTTTGTTTCTCACAAATCTTTTGTTTTTCTCCAACTGTACTTGTGTTGTTTGAGTACAATCAGAGAAAAGAATCACTACATGATTGATACTGTTTAGTTTTTATATTGAGTGAAGACTTTGTGACACCTATAGTTTCAGAGACAGCACCGAAGCGATCAGAAAAAAACTGTAAAATGAGTTGAAACTCAAAAGGCGCCGACCTAGCCTAAAATGTAAAACTTTAAGTTCTTCTTTTTTTTTTTACCAGCACACGTAACCCTCCACAATGTAAACCTATAAAGAAGCATTTCCTTAACTCAATCGGTAAAACTGCAAATGCAATAAGGACATCACTGTCTGTAGTGTATGCATTTACCTGAAAGCTGCAAGATGACATTTGTTCAAACTCAGAACGTAAAAAAAGAAAGCACACTTCATGGATATAGATAACGTTTACAGGTTTTCCTACTGCAAAAAACTTCAGCGCGGATGTGACTCATATGTTATTTTGTACTGGACATTTTAGCAACAGAGGATAAATAACTGATCTGAAGCTCTTCCAATCTTAATATTTCCATCCACTAAGAAAACGTGGAGTAAGTATATCATATACACAATGTTTCGAGACAATCATGTACAATTCATCGTCCAGTGTGTCCTGCTGCTGTAGGGAATCTAGCAGGGTGTTCCTTCAACGACAAACATTTCTTTATTTGTACCCAGAATTTTGTGTAATGTACAGATTTCTAATCTCTCTCTTGGCTGAGGCTCCGCAGCAGTGAGTCTTGTTGAAATAATATAATCTTACCGTGTGTCGCGCAGTGAGGACACAACATCAATATACAACACCTCACTGTGCACCAACAAAATGACTTTGGCAATGTACATCTTTTGTCATTAATGGGAGGGTTCTGCCATTCCGTAGTTTATAATGTTGGTTAGTAACCAACATTATTGTCGTTTCAAATTTCCACAATGTCATTGCGGTGCGAGATTGTACGGGGAAATATGAATATCTTTTTTAATGTAGTCCATTGTACACTACACTATTTCGAGTGAGACAGCAATGGCTTAAGTTATGTTTTTATTATTTTTTTAAATCATAAATGACTAATCCCTCGGGAGGAATTTAGTACAAAAAAAAAAAAAGACTCACTCACTCCGCTTGGCTGCATGTTTGATCCTTTGTTGTTTTCCAGACCGACAGGCCGGACAGCTAAGTCACGCAAGCAGTACACTTCCTTCGTGTTCGCGTTGCAGGCGGGGACAGACGCGGTCCGAAACCACGGACAGACGACTCGGGGGGAAACGCGAAGGTTGGAAAGAAGGTGGAACGACCACCCAGTGTGTGTGTGTGTGTGTGTGTCGGTAAAACAACGTATGTACATCGTTCATCAAATCACGTTATAACATGACGTAAAATAAATCTTACAGTTGGTGGTGTGTCTGAGTGTGTGTGTATGTACAGTATGTCTCTCTCTCTCTCTCTCTCTCTCTCTCTCATCTCTCTCTCTCTCTCTCTCTCTCATCTCTCTCTCCTCTCTCTCTCTCTCTCTCTCTCTCTCTCTCTCTCTCTCTCTCTCTCTCTCTCTCCTCTCTCTCTCTCTCCTCTCTCTCTCTCTCTCTCTCTCTCTCTCTCTGTGTGTGTGTGTGTGTGTGTGTGAGTGTGTGTGTGTGTGTGGGGGGGGGGGTTTTCAGTCCAACGCGATATGCATGAGGGGGTTCTGACCCGCGGCCGACTTGGACTTCCTCATCTTGCTGATGGCCTTCTGCAGGTCCGACTGCTGGATGGGCCGGATGTAGTCCTCCGTCAGGCTGTGGGCGAGACGCACACAAAGGCCCCGCATACGTTAGCAAAATGGTGGCCGAGCTGCTTATAAAAATAGTGCTTCTATAAGCACTGGCAAACTGGGCCACCCAAAGGCCCGACGCGCACCTCTGGTTCACGCTCAGGGAGGGAGCGGCGCTTTGGGGGAGTCAAACCAGCAACCCCTCCCTTTGACAGACAACTCGCTCTACGTCCTTAACTTCTGCTGCAGCGAGGTTTTTACACAAAACTTGTTTTTTTTTTTTTTTTTTTTTTGCTGCACATTTCTAGGAGGCCAGCTAAAACAACAAGGAGTTGGTCATGTGGCCTGGGGGGGTCGTGTAGCCTGGGGGTGATGGGGCCTGGGCCTGGGGGGTCATGTAGCCTGGGGGTGTCATGTAGCCTGGGGGTCATGTAGCCTGGGGGGTCATGTAGCCTGGGGGTGTCATGTAGCCTGGGGGTCATGTAGCCTGGGGGGGTCATGTAGCCTGGGGGGTCATGTAGCCTGGGGGGGTCATGTAGCCTGGGGGGGTCATGGTGCCTGGGGGGTCATGGGGCGGTACCTGTCGTTTTTCTGACGTGTGCACAAGTCCCGGACGCAGAGCAGGGCGGCGTCGCGGCACATCTCTCTGAGGTCACTTCCTGAAAAGCCCTCGGTGTCCTGCGCTATGTCGGACAGGTCCACGGATTCCTCCACCTGAGGACACGCACACGCAAACGCACACACATGCACACACACACACACACACACACACACACACACTCTCTCTCAATGAGCGAAATTCAAATATCACGGGGTGATGTGGTCTGTCAAGAGTCAAATCCTGTGAACGTCTGCGACCAGGGTGAGAGCTCGGTTAACCTCGAGGGTTAGGGTTAGGGTTTTGGGTCTACGTTTAGGTGCTCAGAGAATGTACTCACTCTTTCATTGTCCAAGATCAGGTTGAGAATCTGCTCCCTCTGCGCAAGACCCTGTGAGGAGATGGAGAGATAAGAGCGTTGAATGGGCGTTTGTGATTCCCCGATCGGTCACTTGCTTGCGTTCTGTCTGCGGTGGTGTAGTGTGGTGTGCGCTACGTACAGGCTGGTTGATGTGGAACCTGGTGGGCATCCTCCTGAGGATGGCGGAGTCCAGGTCCTGGGGACGGTTGGTAGCACCCATGATGATGACCTAGAGAGAGAGAGAGAGAGAGAGAGACAGAGAGAGTGAGAGAGAGAGAGACAGGCGAGATGGAAAGAACACAATATGGATGAGAGGGCGATAAAGCTGCCGCAGAAAAGTATTTGTATTCAAAGCGTTACACATCAGTCATTTGTGGCTCAAACTCTGGCAATCTGCCGTCAATAATTCCAGTGAAGGCGACTTTCTGACTCGTTCTTATTGATCCGGAAAACACAGAAGACTGGCGACGCGTTCGGCTGAGCTGCTCTGGCCCCGGGTGCGACCCGCGTGCCTCAGTCCACGGCTGCGTCGATAAGCGGTTTACCTGACAGTTGTAGTCGGTGTCCAGGCCATCCCATAGGCTCATGAACTGGGCCTTCATCATGGCCGTGGCCTCGTGGTCGTTACTGGAGCGGCTCCGCAGGAACGAGTCTGAACCAGAACCAGAACCAAAACGCGCATGAATTCACGAGGCTTCAGGGAATCTAAATGCATCTTCGGAGCCAAAGTAATGTTTCCTGGCGCGTAAATAATGTGTTTCCATTTGTCGAGGACATTTGAATCAAGTCAAAATGACTTGAAGAGATGTAGCATTTCCCATGGAAATAAGCAATAATTAAGTTAAAAAGAAAAACAAAGAACCACTTTCCCAAATCCAAATTTAAAAAAAAGAATGTTATAGCAGCACAATTATAACAGATGGTTTTCATAAAGTGCATTTCAGAGTTTCTGTGCGTGTGCGTGTGTGTGTGTGCGTGCGTGCGTGTGTGTGTGCATAACACGTACCGATCTCATCGATGAAAATGATCGAAGGCTGCAGTTTGATGGCCAACGTGAAGACGGCAGCCGCCAGCTTCTGGGATTCGCCGTACCACTTGTCCGTCAACGTGGAAGGCTGCAGGTTGATGAACCGGAAGCCCGCCTCTTTGGCCGTCGCCTTGGCGATGAGCGTCTTCCCGCACCCAGGTGGGCCGTAGAGGAGCACACCTGACCCCCGCCAAGACAAAACCTCTGCCATTAATGTATGCATCGGGTTTTAAGAATTAACCATTTACTCTCCCAAAGAAATGTGGATATAGGCTTCTAAAGGATTCTCATCGTTTTGGGCGTTTGTCTTTCAAATATTCAGCGAATTGTATCCATTCTTAAACATAATATAAAAAAGGATTAAAAAAAAACAATTTTACACAAACATTAGGCATTACAAAAATGTATATTTGGTGTTTTCTCTCCATCTCGGGGAGCACAGGCCAAGCTGTACTGCAGGGCCCACCTCACCACAAGAGGACGCTGGTGACATCCTTTCAGAGCCACAAGCATAACTTTGTGATGCACGGACTGCCATGAGTGTTATCCAGTAACATGCTTCTCATCTTCTTCTCCTCCTCATTATTATCATCATCATCAGCAGACTGAGGGGCCGCAGCCTCGCGGCGCCTCCCTCACCTTTGGGCGGCTGGAGGAGTCTGGAGCCCTCGAAGAGGTGCCTCTTCTGGACGGGCAGGATGACCGTGTCCTTCAGCTCGGTAATCACCTCGTCCAGGCCAGCGATGTCGCGCCACGTGATCTGTCCACGCCGAGGGGAGGGGAGGAGCCATGAGACACGCGTATTGAAGATGAGTGGAGGGAACAGAGGAGAAGGGAAGAGAGAGGGGGGGGGGGTACAATAAAGAGATAGGATCAAGATGAGGAGGGACAAGGAGAGGAGAGACATGGAGGGGAGAGACATGGAGAGAAGCGGCGATGGGAGGAGGAAAGGAGACAAGACCAAAGGAGAGAAGAGAGGATCGGAGAGCGGAAAGGAGAGGAAAGAGGAGAAAAGAAAAGGAGACAAGGTAGGAAGGAAGGAGGAGACAAGGGGAGGAGAAACGAGGTGCCTACTGCACCAAGTAATGCAGAGAACCCAGCAACGTTGTGTAGTACTTGCACATGTGCAGTAACAATAACAAAGCGTCTTCCATTCCTAATCTTATGGAGATGGCGTGCATGACCAACCCCCAACACCACGCCACACTCAACCTGTCCTACTCCGTCCGGTCCCATCGGGGGCCGTGTATGACGCAGGAATAGTAAAAAACAAGGATTTCATGCGGCATCCCATTGATTCCTTGAAAGTAGAATGTCACCCTTGAACCCAGAAAGCAAGACGAATAGGTTCCAAAACACTGGAACATTGAACGTTGAACTTCATAAAAAAAACCCTGATAAAAAACAGGTTGTGCCGT
>JAXIVH010000027.1:370885-420885 GCA_036785325.1 Urophycis tenuis
TTGCTTATTTGCACATGAGTCAAATTGACCACTCTGGTTTGGGATCGTTTTCTGTCCCAACCAGAGGAACGGAAATGTTTTTGGCAAGTACGTGCTAGTTGTTTAATGTGCATATTTTACATGCAGTTATTGTTGCCTACAACATGAATTACATGGGCAAATATGTATGAATGCAGTGAAAATGTAACACTAGGAAACTGAAAGCGCCTCCTTCGATTATCACACGTTGTAGTGAAATAGGTAGTGGTTAACTTCCCTTGAATACAAATATAGCCATTCACTGATTAGGCCTGCAGTCAGTCGTCCTCGTATAAGCTAGCATTACCTATCCTATGTCAGTACTGTTTAAAATGGACTATACTCCGGTGGGCAGGATACCGTCAAACTGGCGTTAGCTTGACAGGGTAGCCTCTGTGATTGATATTTATTCTAGGAATGATTGGTCCTAGATTCTCATTGGTCGAAAGGCTAAAATGTGGTAGTCGAGTATGCCTCACCAGGACCAAAGGTCACTGAAGGCATCGTGTGATACCGTTCTTGGCAGATTATACCGCAACCTGGAAGGCAATATTTATTGTTTTATTAAATCAAGTCACGTCAGCGCTTTATCTGCAAATACAACTTGACAAATCTAAAAATAATTAACGGCTTATCAATTGACCCAAAAACAGTGTTGCAATATCACACGTTGCAGCCGTAGTCTGTCAGACTCGTCGTAGTTTGTAACGACGACAAAGAATTGTCAGTATGAGTCTTAATTTGGGACGTCACACAAATTGAGCAATGCATCTATGCAAAGCCACGGTTCCCCCTCTGAACACAGGGAGTAGACAGCGTCTGAAAGCATGGCCATATTAACTCCAGGTCAATTTATTGAACTGCATTGCACATTGTAGAACGATACATCATTAAGCTCTCCGTCAACTTTTGAGTCCGAGAGTGAATGAAAACCCCTTGGCTGCCACTTGCATGTGAAAACAAATGAACTATCGGGGAATGTGGCATAAAAACACAACCATGTGCTGTCAATTAAAATGTGTGAAAAGTGACAAGATTAATGAGGAGCACATATTATCACACACTGTAATGCAAGTGTGGCCCTATATTGCGGCCGTGGTGCATAGCAGGGGCTCCGTGATGGTACCGGCCAATGTCAATATTGTGATATGATACCATGGCATTGTATGGGACTTTGGTTAGCCCTGATATAATCCAGCTGGGTCAGAATGTGTTGCCTCTTCCTGTTCTTACAGTCTGCCATGCAGCATTATGGTAAAGCCATCAAAATGGATCATTTTTTTTAATTTATTTTTCTATATCATTTTAAGCTGCTTCATTATTTTTGTATGTGAATGTTTGTCGAAACTAAATCGTCCAGTATCGAATGGCTATTTTAATGGAGTCTATTGTTTGCAAAGTGAGTCAGGTGCAATTGCAATAAGTCTCAAATATTACCTCCGTTAATTGCCCTCTTTGTATTTTGCATCATATAAGCATACAGACATTTTTATATTTTATAAACAAAAGCTATAGTTTACCACTTGAACCTTTTCACAGTTGGTCATTTTATTTCAACCTTCAATAAATGGATGGCCACTGTGAAATGCAATGATAATAAACAAAGTAAACATAATAATAATAATAATTGTTACAATTGGCAGTGAATGAAGGAATATATTTAATGTTATGTCTTTGGGGCACATAGATGAATTTGTGAGAAAATGGAATGCTCTTCACCAACATCAAAATCAGTATCCCTTTAACTTGTATTGCTATCACCGTATAATTAGCAGAATTGTCTTGAGCTCGGGCTCTGGTAGAGAATCCCAGGCCCACATAAGTGCGTTTTACTGTACGCCACTGGAATTGGGTTTGACACTGCTCCAGAACATGGAGCCGGCGTTGTTTGAATTCACACTTGATCTTCGCCGTCGCCATTTTTTTTTCCCCTCTTATTTTTTTTAAACACTGTTGGTTCCAAAAGGGGGAACTCAATATTTTCATCCAGAGGGATAATGGAAGCTGGGCCCCGTACTGCATATTGCCTTCTGGGTATGCAGCCGATTATTCACCTCGTCAGAGATGCTTTAGCAGGGCTGATATTAGCTGTCAATGGAGCCTGAACTGGAGGCGTACAGTCGAAGCTTTGTAGCCCCTATTCATTTTGCCATCTGCTGACTGAAATAGGAAGGGGTCATGCTTATATTGGCTAACCCCACTCTACTGTGCTATTTTAATTTGAAGATTAGTATTTGGACACCAGTGTTGTGAAGGATATGGCCGTGTGTTGTTCTTTCAATTTCCTGCAAGTGCCCAAATGCGGTGTCTCAAAGAATCCCCTTTTACACACGTTTACATGTATTTAGTTTGATGCTAATGCAATTTCAATAGACGTATAGGTCTTGTGCAGAATCATGCAGCCAACCAGATATCTTTTTGCTTATCTGTAGGCTGATTCATGTGGCTCTTGGCCTGTATGACACACTTTGTAATGGGCATTTAGCAGGGCAATCCTCAATAATGGTGTGGCCCGGTCTCTCAAACTTTTCCCTGGCCCAAGTGGCCTGAATTGCTCAACGTGTACCCACCATTTGGCCTCAGCTGGAGGCTCGTGTGTCTTAATTCCTGCGGCATCACAGAGGACCAGCAAAATAGGTCATTTTTAGCATGCATAATTCAAATAATCTTCAGTCTACTTGGTTACCTTCCTGGTGAATACAGAAATGTTTTTTTTTATGGCGTAGCATGGCAACATTTAGCCATTACAGGGATTTGAGAGACTTAGGTGTTTTTGGGGGATGCGTGTGTTCTCAGTTGAGTTTGTTCAAGGCAGCTGTCTGCAGCAGCAGTGCTGAGTAGTAGGCCTAGCTTGACAAAATAGGTCATTTTGGTATGCATAATTCAATTATTCTGTTGGTGGAAGAGACGCGGAGATCTCCCCTGTGGAAACCAAGAACGGCAGCAGAAATTAAGAACGGGCGCGGGCACAAATCCTATTTTATTAAGTTACTTTGAAATTCTTGGTTAACTATTCATGATGCTTTCCAAAGGCTGTTTTGTGACGTTAGTACTGTATTGGAGTGGTGTGTGTGTGTGTGTGTGTGTGTGTGTGTGTGTGTGTGTGTGTGTGTGTGTGTGTGTGTGTGTGTGTGTGTGTGTGTGTGTGTGTGTGTGTGTGTGTGTGTGTGTGTGTGTGTGTGTGCGCACACGCTGAATTTGCTGAGATTCCTGTAACTGCTCTCCCTCTTTCAGTTGGTTATTTAAGAGGGTCAAGTGAGGGAATGAAATGTGTCCGAGGTTGTTGGACACGTTGTTGGTCGTTCAGAGCAAACAAAACATTTTCTACTCAGCCGAACGTTCACAGATGCCGAGGCATACGCCGCAAACGCCGTCATTGCAGACCTAGTTTGATAACCCTTTTTAAACCACACTTTTGCTTTTACTGAACCATTTTTTTTTTAAAAGAGCCATTATACAAAAGGTCTCTCTCTCTCTCTCTCTCTCTCTCTCTCTCTCTCTTCTCTCTCTCTCTCTCTCTCTCTCTCTCTCTCTCTCTCTCTCTCTCTCTCTCTCTCTCTCTCTCTCTCTCTCTCTCTCGTGGCTCCTATTAACGTGAACCTGTTAGAGGGCAGACTCCGGTTGGCACGGCGATGGCTACATCGATGATGTCATTGGTTTTCTCAAGCAGAAAGCGGGCGCGCGTGAGGAGAAGGTGGCAGAAGGAGAAGAATGGACCGCCGCGCAAAAAGGAAGAGAAAAACGAAGGGACGGCAGAGGGAGAGGGCGGGGGGGGGACATGGAGACATATGGAAGTGGTGTGGGGGGGGGGGGAGAGGCGGAGGCGGGGGAGGGAGGGAGGGAGGGAGAGATGCTGGCATGAGACAAAGAGGAAGTGGAGAGGTGCTCTGGTTGAATGAAGCAAGAGGGAAAGATGAGGTCGGACACGCACACACACACACACACACACACACACACACACACACACACACACACACACACACACACACACACACACACACCGCCGGAGAGCGGATCAAACCGGGCCGGCTCTGAAGGACGGGCGGACCCGCGAATGCACTCGGTGCACAATGCATCACCGAGGGGTCGCGTTTGGGGGTCACAGCCTTCCGCGGGTGCCGGGCTGTGGTCTGAAGCAGTCGCCGCCAAGGGAGCAACGCGTGATCTGCTGCTGCTGCTGTCGTCGTCATCATCGTCGTCGTCATCTGTCAAGCACTGTACCCCCCCCCCCCCCATCCCTGGTTGTCATGGCGCTACGTTCCGGCGCCGTGTATTTATTTTTTTGACTGCTGCGCGGATAATGTCGCCGTGTTCATTATAACGGCAATATTATTATAATGGCGGTAATGAAGTGCCTAATGCTGGTGTGTGAGAGAGAGAGAGAGAGAGGGAGCAAGAGAGAGGGGGAGAGAGAGCGAGAGAGCACAGATGCCGGAGAGGGAGACCTGAGGAGGAGTGCAGCTCAGAACGACCTGCTCTCGGGAGAAAGGAGAGAATGTGTGTTGTTGTCTCGCTCGACTGGCTCCGCCCCACCCTCTCCCGAGTCGTCTGCCGAAGAAGAAAAGAAAACTGAAACAGAGTTGGACGCGATCCCACTCAAGATATATTCCAAGACAATTTGACGAGAGGAAGGGGGGTGGGTGGGGTGGGTGGGTGAGGTGGGGGGGGGGGGGGGGTAAGGGAGCAAGAGAGCAGGCGGGGAGAGGGGAGGGGAGGTTAAAGACGGAGGAGGGATGAGCGCTGTGTTCTGATGACATTCCTAGCTCCACAGACCGTCCCCCCCCCCACCCCCTTCCGCATGGGAGAGGTGTGACGCGAACATGCAGCCCGCTCTGTAGCCCACTCTGCAGCCACTCCGTAGCCCTGTAGCCTGCTCCGTAACCGTGCTGTAGCCCACTTTGTAGCCCCCTCTGTAGCCACTCTGTAGCATGCTTTGTAGCCCACTCTGTAGCCACTCTAGCCCCCTCTGCAGCCAATCCGTAGCCCTGTAGCCCGCTCTGTAACCGTGCTATAGCTCACTTTTGTAGCCCACTCTGAAGCCACTCTGTAACTCCTCTGCAGCCACTCCGTAGCTCTGTAGCCCCCTCTGGAGCCACTCTGTAGCCCTGTAGCCCACTCTGTAACCGTGCTATAGCACACTTTGTGGCCCTCTCTGTAGCCACTTTGTAGCACGCTTTGTAGCCCACTCTATAGCTGCTTTGTTGCACGCTCTGTAGCAGCTCTATAACCCACTCTGTAGCTGCTCTGTAGCCCACTCGGTAGCCTATTCTGTAGCCCGCAGAACATGCTCTCTCCCCTCGGTGCTGTAACCACTGCTTGTGTTCTCTATAGCAGATGCATCCATGATGTCATGATTTAAGGGAGCGAGGGAGGGAGGGCAGAGAGTGACAGATGAGCTGAAGGGAGGCGGGGGGGCGCTGGGAAAAATGGAGAGGATGCTGCTGGACTGCTCAAAGTTTGTGTTGCAAATTTTCAACGAAATCCATTTTGGATCAAGTGGAATTGTGAGGAAGAGAGACGGACGGACAGACAGACGGACTGAGACCGAGACCGAGACGGAGGGGGGGGTGGGGGGGGGCGGCGGCGGCACGGGTACCAACCCCATTGTCTGAGAACCCATGATGTCATGATTTCAAAACCGTTTCACACCTGTCTCTTCTCTCGCTTCTCGTATCACTTCCATCGGCGTGGTTTTGTTTCCGTTTATAACGCCGTCGCGCTGTCAGCCCGCATGCAGATTTTCTCCCTTTCTCTCTGCGTTGCGTCGCTCCACGACGGCTTTCAAACCCCAGGGGGTCCCAGAGAGACAAAGAGATGAGCGTGCACGTGTGTGTGTGTGTGTGTGCGCGCATGCGCCTGCGGGCGTGCGTGGACTTAAAGGAGTAGAAATGCATAGGGACCATAGTATAGGAAGTTGGGGGGGCTTTTGACTGCATCTGGTCAGTGTTGGAGTCCACCCGAGACTAATGCTGTTGCCGCCGCGTTGAGACCCCTGCTGCTGCCGGGGCTGTCTCTCTGCTCCCCCCCCCCCCCCCCCCCCCCGCTCCTGTAATCGCTGAAACGAGACAAGATTGTTTGTTTTGTTAGAGGGTCCTTCCAAAATGGAGCTCAATGTGACGGGGGGTGATGTGGGGTGCGACAACACACACACGTGCACGCACGCATGCACACACACACACAGGCACACCGTATATAAAATCACTAATTTCACACTGCTACGCCGGCGACTTCCAGGGGCGTCTAGAAATGTTCCAAGGTTCACAGTGCCCCCCCCACCCCGGTCACATCGAGACGTGACAGAATGTGAAAGTTCACTCGGACGGTCTCCAATGAATAATTGATTAGCCCTCTCTCTGCCCCCCAACCCCCCACCCCCCTTCCACACCACATTGACAAAGCAACGAGGAAGTGCGGTGAGAGCCATGTGTGTGTGTGTGTCCATCTTTGCTTAACCCCGCGTGCCTTCAGACATATACCCCAACATCATCGCCATGGGGTTCCCCGCTGAGAAGCTCGAGGGCGTCTACCGCAACAACATAGACGACGTTGTACGGTAAGTGTGCGTGGGTTTGTGCGTGCGTGTGTGCGTGGGTTTGTGCGTGCGTGCGTGCACCATGCTTGCCTGCTTGTGCATGTCAGTCCGTGTATTGGTTAACAGACCCTCGCACCTGACCTTGACATTGCCTTCCGGTTGTCCATGAATCATCCCTCTCTCTATCTCTCTCTCTCTCCCCCTCGCTCTCCCTTGCTGTCTCTCTCTCTCTCTCCCTCGCTGTCTCTCTCCCTCTCTCTCCCCCTCTGTCAATGATGCACCTTTTTAGGTGTTTTTGTGTCTGAACACAAACGGTATGCCGATTCCTTTTTTTTTTTTTTTTTTTTCCCCTAATGTCTCTCTTTTACTGTCCACCTCTCTCAGGTTCCTGGACTCAAAACACAAGAATCACTACAAGATTTATAATCTGTAAGTATCACGCGGTCGTTGGACAAATTTGGGGAAACGCGTGGGACGCTTTGGGAGTCTGGTTTGCTCAGCGGCTCAAAAAGCTAGGGCGCTGCCATATGGGCTTGGGCGCCTTCTAGCAACCCATTTTTGATTCCCATTTGTGGTCCTATGCTACATATCAGCCCCTCTGTTCTGCAACCCGCTCTCATGTCTCTCTCTCTCTCTCTCTCTGGACTGTCCTGTCCTTAAAGGCGCGAAGAAGCCTTTAAAGTGTATCAAAGAAAAGTGTTTTGCCAACATTTCTCCTCTTCTGTGTTCCCAAGCTGCGTCGAGCGACAGTACGACGCCACGAAGTTCAACTGCCGGGGTGAGAAAACAACTTCATTCACCGTGTAGTCTGTAGTAGTCATGTACACACACACGCGTATGTTAACTCATCACCCAAACACATCAACACACAAACGCAAGATTCGCGTCACGCTGACGACCAGATCCCTTCGCCGTGACAACGCCCTCCGCATCCCTCTGCCTCGTGTCGAATCATGTGGGGGTAGAGCGGGTGGACAGAGCGGGTCGTCCGCTCACCGTAAGGTCGGCGGTTCGATCCCCTCCTCCTCCCCCTCCCCTCCTCCAACCGTCCGCATGTCGGGAGTGTCCTTGAGCAAGACACTGAACCTCGACTCTCTCCCCGGGTTGCTGAACATAGCAGCCCCACTGCTCCCATGTCCCATAGGATGGGTCAAATGCAGAGAACACATTTCGTTCCCATATCTAAAAAAAAATACTGAGAATGACCAAAAGAGACCGAAAGGTCCTCTCTTCTCTTCTTGTCTCCTTTTCTCTATCTGCCTCTAAACCCTGCCTTGCCTCCCCCTGTCTCTCCCCCTCTCTCTCCCCCCCCCCCCCCCCCCCCCTCCCGGTGCCTCCAGTGGCCCAGTACCCGTTTGAGGACCACAACCCGCCGCAGCTGGAGCTCATCAAGCCCTTCTGCGAGGACCTGGACCAGTGGCTGAGCGAGGACGACAACCACGTGGCGGCCATCCACTGCAAGGCCGGCAAGGGCAGGACCGGCGTGATGATCTGTGCCTACCTGCTGCACCGGCGCAAGTTCCTCAAGGCCCAGGAGGCCCTGGACTTCTACGGAGAGGTCCGCACCCGGGACAAAAAGGTGAGCTTTGCTTTTTTTTGTTGTTGGGGGGGGGGGGGGGGGGGTCGTGTCTGGTCTTGGCGTGTGGGCAGTGAAGAGTTCTGATGAGGGTAGATTGATTAGTACGGTTCATCACGAGTTTCCCGTCTTTAGATGAATAAAGTGCAGCTTGAACTATTGTCCCCATTGGACTGCATTGAAGCTGAAGTGGTAACATGGACGACGGCTCACTTTTGCAGACTTGGGTCGATATAAGATCCGTGAGACCTTGTTGTTCATGGTAAACAGTGTTGTAATTAGGGGTTTTTTTTTCTGGGTTATACATCCATTGATTTCCCCATGTCTGTCTGCCTTGCGTGGTACCAACAAAAAAAAAAAGTTATCTCTTCAGGCAAAACTTTCGGGAACCTATAATATTGATTTGGCGTTGATGAGCAGCAGGGCAATTAAAGGATAACTTTATTCAAGGGGCATTTAGCCGTCTCCTCTTGAAATGGATTGCGTTCCACATCAGCATCATTCCCCCCCCCCCCCCGCCTGTCGTTTGCTCCTGCAGGGAGTGACCATCCCGAGCCAGCGGAGATACGTCTACTACTACAGCCACCTCCTGCGCAACAACCTGGACTACAAGCCAGTGGCGCTGTTGTTCCACAAGATGGTGTTTGAGACGGTGCCCATGTTCACCGGAGGAACATGCAGTGAGTTTTGATCACCGTCACTGCGCGCGTCTGTTGTCGGCATCAAGACACACTTTTCCCCTTTGATCGATCGTTCCTTCGGCTGCTACTCGGAACGGTTCTGTGTGTCAGGGGGGGCTTTCTGTAGGTGCGTCTTCTGTAATGGAAATGTGGGAATGTAACACGGGTGTTTTGTTAGCAGTGGTTTGAAGAGTTAACCAAATGCCAAACTCCTCCGTCAGGGACAGTGCCGTCGCTGTTGAAACAGTGGGGTTTTTTTTTTAACAGCTCCCTCTGATTGACTGAAACGGTCGCCGCGCTGTTGTCAAGTGATCCTGCGCCAGTGTGTGCGGCGCGTTTTTGATTTTTCCGAACACAAATCTTCAATCATCGTCCAGTCGTCGTCGTCGTTGGCGACGAGACGGCGGCCATTGTTAACGACCGGGCGCCCTTTGTTGTGGAGAGACCTCTTGCTGTCAGATTCTAGTAACCGATCCATGGATACGAACAGCACAACTGTGGGCCCCAGAGCTAACTATTCCTGCGAGTGTTTGTCAACGTATGCCACGAGAAATGTCAGATGTAAACGGGGCGCGGGGGTTTAATCGTGCGCCTATCTGCACCCAAACGCTATCTGGACGCCGTACGGGTTGACTCCAGCTGGTGGTCCTCCCCGCCTCCACTCGATGCCATGCTCGGAGCGTCAATGCTAACCCTGTTGTACTATTAAGTACTGGCAGGCTACCATGTGATTGGTGCATTATGCATTTGGCGGTACGGGCTCCAGAACCCAATGCACTGAGCAAGTCCTGTCACACTCCGTTTCTGTCGTTTTACTTTGTGTTTTGTGTTTTTTTTTTTTTTTTTGTACTTTTGATTTTTTTTTTTCTTGGTAATGTTCCTTCAAGGTTCCCCCGTGAAGGTGTGTGACAGGACGGAGCTCCCTGCTCCTTCATTGGTTCCTAACCTGGCGCTGTGGGGTGCGGGGCAGGGTTCACCTCGGTACGGCCCGGTTAAAGTGGTGGGCCAAGCGGGGGCCGTCTCTCCCCACAGCACACGGTGCCAGGAGACGGTTTCTCTGTTTTAATAAGGCCGATACAGCAAATGAAGACGGTCGGCTTCTAATCGGAGGAAACGTGGAGCCAGCCTTATTGAGTGTTTTTTCTTCCTGTTTTGCAACAACTACTACCCGATGTTAAACAAGCCCATGTGGACGCCATGATTGCTTGAGAGAGAGCGTGGCCTGCATGTGTTGCGCTGCCTGGGGCCACTTGGATGTTCCTGCAAGACATGTCGGCGCGTTCTCAGCGGAGGTGGCCGGGGATCAGGGCTTCGTTTATTTTTCCTTCTGCATTAACAATCGTTAACAGCATGCTCAACGAACGCATCTGCTTTCTCATACGAATCACCGGTGGCTGTTTGGTGGTTTCCTCTGTATCGAGATGTGAAGGTGTGCCATTCGTTTTAAGTTGAAACGGATATGGTAACTACCATGAAGCTAACCACCACTACCACCCCCCCCCCCCCCCCCCCCCCAACACCCACCCAATGCAAAACAGTAGAGCGTGGTATAATTTTTTTTCTCCTACCTGGATGAAATCTAATCAAATTCTTCCCAGGCATTGACACCGTCTGTGCTACCATTCTGCTGCTTTTAATACCACTCCATTGCACAACAAAATATAATTTTCCCGTCTGTCTCACTCGTTATGCAGTGTAACACGTTCCACGAATCGGCCCGGGCTATAATTGGGAATATTTCAGTATAGTTCCCGCAGTGCGTGATTGCGTCGGCCACTCAAATCCCAGGGTGACGTCGGGGGGTTCGCTCTTGAGGCTCTGATCGCCCGGGCCTTTGGAGGTGGGGGTGCAGACGTGCACACGGGTGTGAGGGTCCCCGTCCTAGCGAATCCTAAGCGGCAGCAGAAAGTATTGTAAAAATCATTCAAAATCATTGTTTTCCGACATCTTGATACGGGTACGTGATATGTCAGGTGGATGTCAGTGCAGTCGTGCGTTGCTGTTGAAAGGGTTGTGGGTTTGAACCCCGCCCGGGTTCAGCGCATTTCTCAATAATGACATCAAAACTGAAAGTGAAATCTTATAGCGGTCGTATTAATTTTTTTTATTACTATATCTAAGTTAGACGGATATCGGAATTGATATCCGACAGATACCCGCGCTCTGAACGAGCAGCGCGGTTCCGGTGAACCCGAAGGTGCGGTCACATCACGCGCCGTGGCGGCCGGCCGTCCGTCCGTCCGTCCGCCGCAGCCCCGAGGCAGCGGCTCTCCGCTCACACAGAGCCGGCGTTTGCCTCAACGCTGCCACACGACGTCGGCAGAGCACTCAGAAACCAAAGCACCCCGAAACCAAAGCGCCCGGCCCGGCCCTGAACGACAGCCCACCTGAAACACCATTCAACGAGGGATGCCTCTCGTTTAAACCAATGTCCCGAATGGACACAGGGTTAGAATGGCTGCTCAGACGTGTGTTCTACCAGCTGGGTGGGTGTGATGCACATGCAGTGTATAAAATGCAGCTTGACTGACTTGAATAACTGATTTTTTGTGGGGCACAGAAAAAGTACCCTCAAAATGAATCCTCACGTAAAGCACTGAGATTTGGACCGCGTGTTCGATTAAGATGTCTTTGCGTTTCCCCGCATGCCTTCAAGCGGGCACGTCGACGTCGAGAGTTTTAATTTTTCAACCCGTCCCCGTCCAAACTCGCCACTCCTCCTCTATCCATATCTGTCGTCTCTGATGGTGTGTGTGCGTGTAGCGCTGGGTGATAAGCATATCAATAACACAATGTGAGACTAGATATCGCCCAGGACCTCTGGCGGTCGTGCTATCCTGCGTGAATGTTAATCTCTTCTTGGTCCTGCAGGGTGCGTTACAGTAAATTGATCCCATGTTTTGATCTCGGTAGACTCCTTAAGATTAGCCAACAATGTTTGCTTTGTGGTCATATGTGCCTGGTCACCATATCTTCATTACCAGCGTTCATTTCTCCCGTATAATTTTCTGTGCGCCAGAGCAGCCATTGCATATTCTTTGGGTCGTATTTGAATTAATTCCATGATGAGCATCACCCAGCTCTAGTAAGTTAGAGAGCGAGAGAGAGAGAAAGAGAGAGTGCGAGTGTGTGTGTGTGTGTGTGTGTGTTGATCTCTGTCCCTCTCTTTTCAAGGAGACTCTGCTGTAAAAAACAGGACTGATGCGGTGATTCCTCATGGCTTCAGGAGAGGGAATTGGCACTGGGGTAAAACTAACCAGCTTTCCTTCATTCACACACTCTTATGTCTTCATGTGTACCCGCCCTTTCTCTGTAAAATACCTCCGCGTTGGTGTGTTTTGCTTCTGTTTTGTGTGTGTGTGTCCGTATGTGTGTGTATGTGTTCATCTTTTGCATCATATGAGAATTGCAAATGTTTTTTTTGTTTCTAAATCCGATGTATATTTTTTGCCAGATCACAAAAAAGAGCATTTGTGTTATTCCAATACGTAATTTTCCTGCCCTGTATGTATTGCCCTGCCACATGCTGTGTTCTTTAAGAGATGCATTGTGGTTTCACATCACTTCTTTCTGCAAACCTTAATTTCCTGACTGAGGTTTCTTAAGTTGCTTTCCTAAGCTGATTTCAAACTTTTAGTAATTTACATTTTCATATGCTAACCACAATGGCAGATGGGTTCCAAAAATAGTTTTCTGTAACTTTCTGTTGAGGATGGAGAGTCTCCAGGGTGTCTTCTGGTAAAGTGAATGGCCAGAGTCACTCAGTTGAGGTAGTATGTAGTTGATTTGGTTATTTTCATTAAGCGCTTAAAAAGTTGAAACTCTACAAAATATTACTGAACCAATGAATTGATGAATCAATTGGTTTAAAGAAAATGTATTGAATATACTTGTAACATGGCCAATATTTTCTGTTGTAGCTTCAGAAATGCAAATATTTTTGCCCGCTTCACTCTGTTTTTGATTAGACAATTAACAGACAAAGCAAGCCAATTTGAGACCTCGCTTTGGGCTCTCATGAATTATATACAGTACATAACAAACATATCCATAGATTTAACATCAATGAAAATCATACTCATTGTGGCCTTGTGCAAAACAATATTGAATTGGAGACGGGTTTCAATTCTACAAAAACTTGTACTGCCAAAATAAGGAGGAGACTGTAAAAATACTACATTTCTAATCTGATGACTTCGGCTGTCACTCTTCTCTGCCTCTCTTTATCGCACTCTGTGTGCTGCGTTGACTGGAGTGATGCTTTCATTGTTGCCTTCGAGTTAAACCAGCGAAGCCTCTTAAATGTTTCTGAATCTGCACAGGAGGCATTGGTGTTGATAAACCTCTTGTCGGTAGGAGATGGGAAGGGGGCTTGGGCATGTAATGAGAATTGATTGAAGGCTAGGGGATTAAAACAGATCTAGCCTTGTGCAACTGCTATTTTGCGGACACGCTTTGTTCTGTCTTCAGCATTCGTTGTTTTACCTAATCGTTTGTTTATTGTTTTCATTTTGTCAATGATTCTTTTTTATGTTTTTGTTTTTTATGAATTGTCTTTTGTGCAAGTACAAATAACTTGTACAAATAACTTGTACAAATAATTTGTATAGATTTGGATCTGTTAATGATTGGTGTTTAAGATGAAACCCAACAGCGAAAACCACAACTACAAACAATTTCTAAAACATCCCTGACATGATGACAATAACGTGTGCCTTAAAAATCCTTCAACACAATTTGTTTGGCTCAAACTGCATCTGAGGTGACTCTTGGGCTATTTCAAAGTCATCTAACGTTGCCAGTCTAGACTTGGCATAGTCAGTCATGGAGAGGAATGTACTGTAATACATTTTCTATCATTACATTATCTCATTCTTTTCAAAGTTTGGATATTGTGGTGCCTGACGGTTGCTGTAATTGCATGTATGTGCACTAAACGACCGGGGACCCAAAATGGGAACCTGGGGCTTCCCTTTCTTGCACTCCCCTTGGATACAGCAGCACAACGTCTAGTTCTGTTAGTAAAAACTGAAAACAATCTGCAACCATAGGCAAGCAATATGGCCGACCAATTGTGTGCAAAAGATTGGAAAAGCAAAAATAATTGTATTGTGAGATATGGGTACATAGACCTATAGCTTTGTAATGGCCAATCAGCCATTACATCATACAACTAATAACCATAGTCAAGGGAAGAAACCATATATGTGCAGCCCTATTTTGCAAGATGTGCAAGCCCTGGCTTGCACATCTTGCAATCTCCATTTATGTCTATGCATGCAAGAAAAAAAACGACTACCGGTAGTCATATTTGTTTGATTAAAGTTGTTTTTGTCTGGTTCCCCCCATTCTTTCCCCCAGATCCTCAGTTTGTGGTGTATCAGGTGAAGGTTAAGATCCACACATCAAACCCAACCCACACACGGCGAGAAGAACGTCTCATGTTCTTCGAGTTCCCCCAGCCACTTCCTGTCTGCGGGGACATCAAGGTGGAGTTCTTCCACAAGCAGAACAAAATGATGAAGAAGGCGAGTCAAGACCCCCACACTAATTGGTTTCTTCATCTGTATAGTTGTTGATGCTTAAAGTACCCTTTTAGACCTTTTCAACAATTATTCGGTTTTCATAATTTGTAATGTATACACAACTTTTGTGATCTATAGGAAATTGTTTTCAATGTGGCTGTGTGCATGCACTCATGCACAGATTTGGCTGATGACACACAATGAACTTCATATCTACACTCGGATACTACTATGTCTCAAAACATGGTTTGACTTCGTTGAGGACACTCTGTCCGCGGAGCCCTGAAGCCCCGCCCCGCCACTGCACAGAGCGCAGCTGGTTGTTTGTTTTGTTACAGGCTTATGAATATTGAACGCCTTGTGAGTCCAAATTAGTCTACGCTGCACTTCCTCGGGTCCGCAGCAGTGCACACGCCCGAGTGTGAAGCAGATCAGAGTAACGGTTCTAGAGATATGCGGTGGACATGCACACAAGGATTCCTCGCTTTTAGATGGATATGTGCAGTAAATGTCAAGGGGCCCAAAAGGGAACCCTGGTGCACCCCTTTTTTCGCACTCCCATTTGTTAACAGACTGAAGTTATAGAAAGTTCTACTGGGAAGATGACTCCCTTTGCCCTTTGTTTTACCATGGTTCAGGATAAGATGTTCCACTTCTGGGTCAACACCTTCTTCATCCCCGGGCCCGAGGAGCACGTGGAAAGGCTGGAAAACGGCAGCGCCGGGACCCAGCGGGACCCAGTGGACGGCATCCTCCAGAACCAGGGGACGGGCGGCAGTGGCGGTGGTGGCGGCGGCGTTCCAGACAGCGACCGGGACTTCCTGGTGCTGTCTCTGACTAAGAACGACCTCGACAAGGCCAACAAGGACAAGGCCAACAGATACTTCTCCCCGAACTTTAAGGTACAGCCCCGTTATGACTTTTCCCTGGTGGTACCGACGGCAAACCATCCTGTGTATTACGCACTTTAATTAATTTCGGGGGGGACACTTTTATCCAAAGTGACTGGCATGTGAGGTCGGTAACAATAACGCAAATCGATAGAAACGACATCGGCGCGGGTTCAAATCATCGAAACCGAATTGAAATCGAGAATTGACGCGAGTCGCCACGGGGATCAGAGACAACGGTTTGTTTTTGTTCCATTCCGTCGGTACAGAGTCAGGGGGCGTGTCTTAAAGCAGCACTGCTGTCAAGGCCAGCGCCAGCATTGTGCTCGGTGGCTGCCGGCCGTAGGCGGACCACCGGACACGAGTCTTCTTGGCTCGTCTCAGCGCCCCCCCCCCCCCCCCCCCCGGAGAGGCCGAGGCCTTGAGCCGCAGCCCCACCAGCGCCCGTCACTGATTCGTTTCAAACCAAATTCAATGCATTTTGAATTGTGTGTTGTCCTCATTGGTGGAGCCGCAGCCCACGTAGTGTAAGCAAATCCCACGCTCTTGCTTTGTGTGGAGTTTGACGTGGGTGAGCCTTGGCCCCTCCCCCACCCCGGGTCCCGCAGCAGCAATCAGCCGGGGAAAGCGCTCGGGGCTGTGAACTCCAACATGGCCGAAAGTCTGACTGTTCTGTGTCCCGTTCTTCAAATGCGACCAAACTCTGCCCTGTAGTTTTTTTTACAGCACGACCTTCTACCAAAAAAGGAGCTTTCTAGGTGGCAGCTTTCTTCAGTCGTACTAGCATTAGCGTCGGCTAGCTTGCTAACTGGCCACCGAGCGTTTCACAGGCCGCAGCCCGTTTCAGAAGGGCATCGGGCGTAGCTTACAGAAGGCGAGCTAACCGGTGTAGTTTCTACTCCATGCAGCTGCTCTCCTCCGCGTTAGCGCCGACAGAGTCACTGTAACCGTCTCTTGTTTCTGTACCGCGGCGCGGTCGTTTTGCTCATTTGCTTAAGTTGCGCGCACTTAAATGACGAAGGCACTTGACTGCGCGTGCGTCCTTGAGGACCGACTCAACCCCTCCCTCCCCTCCCCCCCCCCCCCCCCGCAGGTGAAGCTCTACTTCTCCAAGACGGTGGAGGAGGGGGCCAACTCCGAGGCCACCTCCACCACGGTGACCCCCGACGTCAGCGACAACGAGCCCGACCACTACAGATACTCGGACACCACGGACTCGGACCCCGAGAACGAAACTTTCGAGGAGAACTAAAGTCTGACTTGCATATATAAATATATATAAATAAATATATATACATACGTACATGTACACCCTTGACCCCCCCACCCCACCCACCCACCCCCCCTTCCGACCCCCCCCCCGACCAACCTGACCCCCAACCCCCCCCCCAAAGAAAAAAAGGCTAGCTGACAGTTCGCTAAAAGGGGGTGGAACCAACTGATGCGATGGACCAGGGACTGATGCACTTGGAGATCAGTTGAAATCCCCGACACCCCCCACCCACCCCACCCCCGCCCCCACCCGACTCACCCACCCACCCACCCACCCTGTAACAGCTCACCATAAGACAAGACAGCTGGACAATCAGATTTAGGGGCGGGGTTCTGTGGGCAGGCGGGGCGGCGGTGAGGGGGGGGGGGGGGCTGGGGAGGGGCTGGAAGCGACCTGGATGGACGTAAGAATGAATGGATAGAGGACATTTTAATATAAAGGAGAAAACTTGAATATTAAAAAACCTGCACACATTGGCCTGCGATGTCCGCCGCCGCCACCCGCCACCTGGCCGGCGACGCGGCCCACCAATCAGGGCCCGGCGGAACGGCGCCCGAGAACCCGACGGGCCGGCCGCTCCGGAGAGACGAGGCGGAGCTTCGGTGTGATTGGCCGGTCGGCCGACGGCGCCGGCGGTAGCTGGGACTAGCGTTGGGCGGCTCAGGCTGAAGTGTGTGCGCGCAGGTTAAGGGACATGTAAACTTCTATAGAAAACTCCACCCGCACCTGTTGTTGTTGTTGGGTTCATATCTCCTCAATCATCACACTTTACTTTTCTTCTCCCTTCCCCCCCCCCCCCCCCCGTACCCGCTAGGTTTTAGAAGACTATATGCTGACCACTTATTTTCTTGTTTTTCTATATTTTTTTAAACCATCCCCTCCTCGTTTGTCCATCGGTCTGCAGTGTTTTCAGCTGTAAAGAAAGGTGGCTCTCTTTCTCTTTCTTTCTCTCTCGTGATCTGTTTTTCTCTTTCTCTTCCACTCACTCTCTCCCTCCCTCTTTCTCTCTCTCTCTCCTCCTCCCCTCCCTCCCTACACTGCCCCTCGAACAACAATCAGTCCCAAAGTTGACAAACAGACCACAGTATTGCCCCCCCCCCCCCCCCACCCCCACCCCCAAAAGCCAAACACCCAAACACGGTTTTAAATTCATTTTCCTGTAGCGTAGGGGCGAGGATGTAATGATTTGGTAAACATTGTCAGGTGTGTTTACACGGCCCGCGGCCGGCCCACGCCAGCGCTCCGACCGGACGAGAACCCCCCCCCCCCACCCGCCCCACCCGCCCACCCATCCACACAGTTCCCGGAACCCAAAAGACCAAGGTTCTCCACGACTCTTCCCGGCGAGCGGCGAGCCACGGATTCCCGCGCTTTAGAAATGCCAAACGAGAGAGAAGCCTGGCAGGGGCGGCGACGGAGTCAATCAGTTGAACGAGACAATGAAGAAGAAGAAGAAGTAGAGACTAGTATTCACAATCTGCCGCGCAACCTCTTGTCAATCGTTTTCAAACTATACGCATACACACGCGCATTAACGACCCCCCCCCCCTCCCCCCCGGCGTTCCCGTCATCCCATCCTGGCTGTGTGCGAATGTGTCCCCCCCTCCCCCCCCCCAGGGCCTTCCGCGGTGCAGGGTGGCGTCCGGCGCCCGGTTTCTGCCCCCCCACGTCTGCGTTACTCGTCTCTCTCTCTCTCTCTCTCTCTCTCTCTCTCTCTCTCTCTCTGGCTCATTTGTTCTTATTCATGTTTAGCACACACACACACACAGTTACTCTCTAAGCCTTCTTTACTCTAAGTATCCGTTCAGTGAAAACCTACAATGGGGGGTGGGGGGAAAGAGAATACTATTTTTGTTATGTTTTCAATTTTCCGTACGCTCTGTGTCCATTCTGTCAACCGTTTTTTTTTTTAAGCTATCAAAGTGTGTCCGTCACAGCCAAATGCCCCCCCCCCCCCCCCCCCCCCCGGAAACGTGGAACACTTGGTTCCCTCACGTTCCGGTCGTCATTGAGTTCCATTGTTTCTGTATTTTTTGATGGACAAGATCGTACAATCCTTGGGCGGCCCTCGCGCCGTTTCTTTGGCCCTCGGAGAAATGCTCTGGTATATTTTCCTCCTGCAGTTTTCACCTTATTGGTAAATCGTCACTATAATGGACTGAATTGGGTGATGATGTTCGTTTGGGGAACCTCGACTATAAGAAATGGTTGCTATTGTCGTTGACCTATCGGAGACAAATGTAGCCTTTAACCATAATTACATTTGCTGTAGCTCAAACATTTGACAATTGGAGCACTACGACCGTTTTTTTTTTTTTCCCCTGGCATTTACTGGCTACCCTGACACATCTGGGAGGTGCCAACGTGTGGCGATGATTCCGTTTCTTTGGCGACGGAATTCTGCGATCCGGACCACCAGAGAAACCCCCCCCCCCCCCCCCCTTCCCCCCGAAACCAAGCTATGTCCACCTTCTGTGGCGCGGGTCAGAAGGGATTCGGGGCCAGGTTTGACCCGCTCTTGTCTGGTGCTAAAAGCCGCATCGCGTTTGTCGCGACCCTAGCCAGGGGTCTTCGGACCACCAGAACAATAAGCTAACCCCCGACGAGCTGTCACCTCAAGACACAACTTCTTGCTTTTGAGGCTTTTTGACTTGTTGACATCATGCTGTATTCCTGGGCGTGTTTTCCAACTTTGTGTTCTTTGGTGCTTCTTTTGGATTTTGGAACGGGTGTTTTTGGGGGGCGGGGGGGGGGGGCGATGCACCCTAACGGAGGGTTAAAGAAGAAAGGTTCATTGTTTTTCCATTGTCTGTCGCCTGTAGAAGTCGCTGCTGCCCCGTGCCGTTTGGAAGCGCCGGCTGTGCGTCGGTCGATTCGGCCAGCTGTGTTATAACAACGGGGTCGCGTTGCTATCGCCTGGCAGACGATTCGCGAGCGTGGCGCCTTTTTTCCCGAGATGAGCCGGCGTAGAGCGTGTCGCCCACCTGACGAGACGCGGGAGCAGGAAGGACCACACACACACACACACGCGCGCACACAGGCAGGAAGATTTGATTTTGCAGGCCTCGTTTCGCACTTAAAGGTAATGGGCGGTAATGGAGGCCTGGGCGAGCGGCGTGCCAAGGTCTCTGCGCAGCGCCGGGAGCTACGGCGCCATCCCGCACGCTGGGTCGGTGGGGGGGGAAGACGGTGCGAGCGCGCTCTCGTGGAGAACGGCGGTGTGGCGTTTACAGAGCAGGCGTTTTTTTTTTTTTTTTTCGTTGGATACGCGTCCGTTTTTTGATTTGTGTTCGTTAGCCAAGAACGCAGGTGCGGCTCAGCGGTGGAAAAAAAGGGATTCTCCCGCTGAACCGAGGTTCCTTTGTACACAAACCATTCCACACACTTCCTCGCCATCGAATGCAATAATAGAAACGGTCGACTGTCCGTCCGGTGACCCCCCTAGGATCCCCCGATCAGAGCGACGACGACAACAACAACAAAAAACACCTGAATGTTATTTCGGAGGCTAGCCACGGTTGGCACGTGCACCAAACAACCTAGCAAAGGTCACAGGTCATGGTCCACCAACTCCCAACAAAGATGGCGGTTCATTGAACCCCCCCCCCCCCCCCGCCCCGGCAAAGCCTCCAAATGCCTGTTGTTGTGCCTTTTCTTTTTTTTTAACCGAATCCTTTGTCATCTTAGCTGCGTGGTGCTAACATCGAGCTAGCCGGGCTGGTTTCTCGGGCCCAGCGGGTCTCGTCTCCGGTGCTCTGTTTAACTGCCAAAACATCCCAGTGGAAATGGAGCTCCACTTGCCGGCGCCCCCCCCCCCGCCCCGCCCCCCACCGCGCTCGCACCGAAGCCAGCAGTGGGCTCCCCGGTGACCGCCAGGCCCGGGCTAAACAGTCGCAGCTGTCAAGGTCCGTCGTCCCAGTCCAGCGTTCTTCCCCCCCAAAAAAGGAGAGAGGGAGAGAGAGAGAGACAGGAAGCGTTTCGCGGGGGGGGGGGGGGGGGCAGGTTTCACATCCTCCTCTTGCGCCGGCCTCAGGTGCTACGTGTGGCCCGCCGGTACGTCTCGAAAAAAACAACCTTTAAACTCCCTCCCCCCCGAGACAATCCAGCGGAGGTCTCCGTCCTGGTCGCCGCGATCGCCGCCCCCCCCCCCTCGAACCGACCAGACCAGGGGACCCCCCCCCCGCTCCCCCGTCACTCGGGACAGCCGCCGACCTGTCAATCAACCCGCTGAGTGGTTTTAAAAGAAAAATCCCAACAAAAAAAAACCTAAAAAATCGCCCAGGGTTCTGCACACTACACCACACGTCGCCGTGCTCCGGTGTTGTCCTCTTGTCTCCGTCCGGCGGGCACACAGACCGCAACGCCGACGCCCGGATGGGTCTACGGCCGTACCCCGTTGTGTCTCATACGGTCACCACACGTGTGTTTCAACGGGGGGGGGGGGGGGGGGGGAGAAAGCCCCCCCTGCGTGTCTGTGGACGACGCGATCGAGACATGGTGGCACAAAGCAGCGCGGTTTCGACTTGGTTTTATTTTTTTCCAACGGCTTCGTAGTTCATGGATGGGGTTGTTGGAGTTGAAAGTGTACCAGGTGCTTTCCATGTCTCTTTGACTGTCACGGTGCTCTCTCTGTCTTCTCTTACGTCATCGTCTCTCTCTCTCCTCCCCTCCGTCGCCTCACTAAGAATCCCCCCCGCTGTGCTTCATGAGAGAATATAGCTACACACCTGATCATGTACCATGCACATGTTGACTCAGTATAACGTCTATATATGACCTTAGTATCAGAGCCCTCTCCAGTGGGACTTTTTTTCAATTGATCTACAAACGACAGCGAGTGTATTTTCCAACTGTAAAAACAAGCCGAAATATTCAAAGCCTTCAGTTGCCATACCTAACCTGCTAGAGCTTTTATTTTGAAAATGCATTTCTGGTTTTATTTTTGTTAACTAGCCAAAAGGACGTTTTAGGTTTTCTTGCATCGTTAAGTGAAAACTAATTTTTCCACAGCCTGATTCGGTTGTGCCAGAAGAGAGGTACACATTTGGACCAGAATCATTATAGGGTCCTCTTCAGGATACATTGGGTTGAATATCTTGACTCTTTTCTTGTCTTTATAGCTATATATATATATATATACATCTCTGAAAAAGTCAGGAAATCTCAAACGCTGTTGTCCGACCTGTAGATTCAGAAAATGTCAAGTGAGTTATATAAGAACCGTGATTACAAGATTGTGGCTTTTTTCCATAAAAAAAAAAAATCTAAACTTTTACTTCATGGTGAATGGAACGTGGTTTTCTATTCCAAAGATGCATGCGGACACGTAGCTTTTGGTGCATTCGTCTCTTGCTTCGAAAGTCATGTTCCCAGGGCGTACATGACTCTGTTGTTCTATGTTGCACACAAGCCAATCCAGAAGACTTTGAATCCACCGACTCTCTTCTGCTCTTTCAGTTTACACTTTATCACTGAACCTGCCAAAATTAAGCTCATTCATTTTTTTTTTTTCTTTGTTTTTGTAATTTTTTTTTTTTTTTAATGTAGTTTGGAGGTGACCAGCATACGTGGCCTATAGGATTCTTCTTTTGCCTTATTTGTACCAGTACGTTTTTATTGTTTTATCTCCTTCCTCCTGTTTAATCGCTGACACAGCCGAGTCCCAGATCCGTACACGACGACGCCCTATTCTGTACCCCCCCCCCCCCCCCCCCGGAAGGTTAAGTGACTTGCCCGTTTTCCCTGAGCCGCGCGCAAGGGGGGGGGGGGGGGGCCGCCGCCATCAGGTGGTTCCCCCCCCCCGCGGCTTCACCGTCCTACCGATTGATCAGACCTCTCGGTGCAGAGGATAACCACAACAGTTGTGCACTTTATGGGAAAAGCCTGACATTTCTAGCATAGTTAGTGCATACCATAAGGAAGTCAGATTTGACCTCTGAGGACCATTGGAGGTCGAATCCATGTTCAAATGTGTTTAATTTTGGAACCAAACCGTGTAGAAAAACAGTGATGGTGTCGTTTCCAACTAAGATGGGGGTGCCCATTCATTCGGTGATACTTTTGAGATCACCAGAACCCAAGAACATGTATTTAGATCAAGGCCATGATCAGCCACAGGCACGCTATTATTTTCAAGCAGCTCTGATTCCAGGCAGCAAAGTAGATCTGCTTTAACACCAATCCGAGCATTTCCTCTTCTTTTAGAAGAAATTGTCAATGTTTCCTCTCAAACACGAGATGTCATCTGGTGTTTGACAGAAGATGTACAGCCTCGAAAAAGAGACCACAGTCACACTGCAGTGCTGCGAGCTGTGCCTTCTGTTTTGACTTGATCTTGACCAGTGGCCTACTGAACAGTGGCAGCTTGTTCTTTGGAAGTGTTTGTGTGACAGGTGTCAGCCTTTCTGTCACAAACATGGTGTACTGCTCCTCACCAAGGGTCTCGGTCCTTCTCACAGTTTCAGCCACTTGGGTGTCCATGACGTCCCTTGTGTCAGTGACTGAGTAGGTCTTAGCTGTGACCTAGAAATGGATTCCCCATCTCTTCCAGCACTGTCACTAGTGCCTTGACCTCCTTCAGGAATGCTGCTTGCACTCCAGGTTGCTGGTCATGATGATGGTGGCCAGTGTCACTCACACCATGCTGTTCCTTTATGGCCTGTTGCTCAAACTCTGTAGTGATCCTGGCAATTTCTGGCCCTGCTACCACCCAGCATCTAGGTGCTCCTGGATTGCCAGTCAGTCCAATAGCCCCACCAGAACATTCCACCATTGCATTGTTCTGCTCATGGGACTGGTCAAGTGCTATGGCAGAGACCTTGTTGCTGGTTTTCTGAGAGAACTGAAGTGAATGATGCCAGGAAACAGCTCTTCACATAGAAGTCTAGAACTCTAGAGAACTTTCCTCCAATCCAGGCAGAACATAAAACGCACTTGCTACCAGGCCAACTGTTGGAACCAGGCATTGGTCCTGGATTAGTCAAAATATAAGCAATGTTTCACTATATTGCATAGGTCCAATCTAGTGTCCAAGCTAAAATAAATGTATTTGCAAAGAATGTCCAAACGTTTTTTAATGTCATTTGACCATGACCTTGATCTTAAATACATGTTCTTGGATTCTGGTGATCTCAAACGTGTCACCGAATGAATGGGCACCCCCAATTTAGTTGGAAATGCCACCATGAAAGTTTTTCTACACTGTTTGGTTACAAAATGAAACGCATTTGAACATTAGACCTGGAGGACTGGTGGCCATCTTGGATTTGACCTCAGAGGTCAAATCGGACTGCCCTCCACATCTGAAAATAAACCTTATGGTATGCACTATGTAGGAAATTTCATGTGTTTATCATAAAGTGCACAATTGTTATAATATGAGCTCTTATCCGCTGTACTGTCTGGGTGTTGAGACGTGGTGGTGTTTGTGTAGGGGGTTCTGGTTCTGTCCATATTAAAACCCTGTTCAGCTCCCACACTGGCTCTATATAGCTTCATATAATCTTCACGCAATCTGCAGAAACTGTTATGACCAGAGCAACATTTATTGTACTCTACTTTTGCACTGTTACAGGTAATTGCAGGGTTTTAAGTCAACGGTCCATCAGTGTGATTTTTTTTTTTTTTGACTTGTTAATTTTTTTTTATTTTTATGGTTTTCGTTTTTTTATTTTTTTTTTATGGTTTTCGTTTTTGTATTTTTTTTTTATGGTTTTCGTTTTTTTTTTTTTTTTTTTTTTTTTGATGAAGTCATTTATTACCCGATTAATGTTTTGTTTTATTTTTTTATCTTCGTTTGGTAAACAGAAAGCCGAGCCTCAATACAGCGAGGCGCGGCGAAATCCGATTTGTCGTAAAAGGTCCCAAAACTGCTATGGAAACCAACGTAGTATTATTTTATTATTTTTTTGACTGAAAAACGTCATAATACCCCCGAACCTCTCCCCTAGATTTTCTTCTTTTAATTTCCCCCCCTCCTTGTTTTATAATGAAAACAAAAGCTGTAAAGGTGAATAAACTATTTATAACAGTAACAACTCTTGTCTCGTGCTTTCTTTACTGTCGCCAACTCATTACTTCACTGTGAACTCTTAAGAAGGTTTGACTCAGATTCTCTCTCGCTTATTATCAGGACATTATTCCTAAATCAAAGATAACTAAGTCTGGTATGGTTGGCCGAGTTCTTTTTTGGCATCTGGTTTTGTGGGCTTTTAGTAAAACTAATACCTCAAAATGGAGCGTTTTCTTTTTTCTTTTTTTTTCTTCTTCTTGCAGCTTTGCAAGTCTTTCCCGGGTGCCCGAGAGACATGCATCTTCCTTCACACGTGAAGCTGTGCTCGAAGAAGAAGCGCACCTTTTTAACACAATCACATGATCCACGTCACGGCCGCCCTGGAGCCGCCCAGGGAGCGGCGTCTTGAGCAGGGTCCTCGGTGGAGAGACAGACTGCTGCGCGCCGCCCTGGCGCCGGGCTGTTGTAACACTGCGCCGAGCTGTGTTTACCGCTGTGTCTAAATAACACCGCGGGACCGCCTGCCCGCCAGTGTGGAGGAGGAGGAGGAGGATGAGAGAGGTTTGTCTCATCCTCCCCTCATCCTCCTCATCATGGCGTATACACACACTGCATGCTCGCCCCGGCCAGGTGATGCGCTCCACGGTGAGCCGTGTGTATTGACCATAAGGTGTAGGCCCAGGGGTTTCCCAAACTGCCTCCCAAGAATCAACCCAAATACTCTTGCAGCTCACCAGACCACCCTAACAACACCATCAGGCCATAGCCTAGCAACCACCAGCAAAACAGCCTCACCACCCTCCCCCCAAAAAAACCCTAACATCCATGTAGCTAGTCCCTAGCGACCAGCCCGAATGCCCTAAATACCATCTAGCTACGCCCTAAACAACCGCCCAGAAGCGTGGACCGATAGAAAACAGCCCGGAGCACCTGGCAACCACCTAAGACGACAACGTTTCCCCTTCGGAACACTGCAGCTAAATACTGACACCCCCCCCCCGGTGTGTCCAGTCGACACACCAAGGAACCGCCAGCGGCAAAGTGTCGACACGTGTTTCCTTTAGCATGTCCAGGGCTGGGCCTACCAGGATGAAGGGCTGCATCTTGATGCAGACTCGCCGTCTACTTCCCTGCGGTGCATAAGGTGCGCCTCTCCCTTATTTCATCGGCGCGGGCCACGTGCTGTACGTTGTTTTGTTGACGGAGACGCAACCCGAGCCCTATAGCCTGTGTTCCGATGCGTGTGCGCGCATATGCTAACATGATTATTCTAGAACGAGATAAGTAGCACAGCATGGGGGGGGAATGTACACAACACACTGCACCAACACACCATGTTGTGTCCGGGCCTCACAATGGTAGTTCACTTCTCTTTACTGTTCATCTAAAAAATTACTGTTGATTTATTTTTTAAGATAAGTTTTTATATATATATATATATATAGATATAGATATAGATATAGATATATAGATATATATATAGATATATAGACATAATTACAACTAATAAAATATATCATATGTACACACATACATATATGTATGTATGTATGTATTTGTGTGTATATATTATATATTTTTTATTTGTAATTATGTATTTCAAAATAAATGGACTCAACACATTGACAACTGATTTTTTTTGTGTGAATTTTGGGCATCACCACGCAAATGATACCCCATTTAACTTCCAACACATCTCAGACATATTTACCATATTTCCAAATATTGTTATTGAGTCATTTAGGAGACGCTTTTATTCTTAGTTATTAAGATGCAGGTAGAGGTTAGATCTTCTCCAGTATCCGCACTCTACCTCTGTAGGCGTCCTGCACTACTCTGCCTGTAGGCTGCTGACAGCGGGTGATCACACCCGGGACCACAGCAGCTACAATATCCTCCTATACATACAGACACACACCACATACATTCAATCTCCATATGTGTCGAATGGCAGTCCATCAACACACAGCAACTGCTATAGTAGGCTAGCGTTCCTAACTCAACACTGCGTGTGTAATCACATCCCAATGTACATATATTTTCGTGCTGCAGGGGACTCTTAATGTGTAAATCCCTAAAGCTCGGCAGCGTTCAGGAATGTAACATGTGGACAAACAACCTATAGGATGGTCGACCGAAGCCATATGTTTTTTTGGGGGGGATGTTAACATCTGGTTCTTTGGCTCATTGAGCGAGCAGACGGGAAGGAGGAACAGATACGGCGAGGAGGGGGAAGGGAGGAGAGAAAGCGCAAGTTCAGGGCTTTTATTGTGGGATGCAAACAAAGTCAGACTGGGAACAGCTCTCATGACAACTAACGAACTAGGTCATAATATTCTAGAAAAAAATAGAAATATTCTAGAAAGTAATAATTACGTTACAGGGTAATAATATAACAAAAAAAAACTAAATCCAATTATATACGAAATCCAAAATCCAATTACGCGCAGACCCAGTTAGGCGCAAAAGTCAGAGTTACACGCAAATGTCAGAATCACTGACTAGGGCAAAGAGAGTTCTCGTAGACAACGTTCGTTTGACTTTGTATAGGCCTACTTCCTATAAATACTTTACCTAAGGAATGCATGTCTTCTTCTTGTTTTCTTCTTTTTTTTAAAACAATGTATACTACTATTTCAATATTCAGACATCGATTCAGAAAGTTCTCTGTTCTGTGAAAGAGGACTCAGGGACGCGTTTTCGGAGCACAGCGTGTCCGAGCAGTTGCACTACTAACCCAACATCCACACGCAGTCAGTCTGCTTCTAGGAAGATTCCGACCCTTTCACAGAGTCACCGGGAGGGCTGCCAACTGATATTTCGCGGAAAAAAAACAAGCGAGCCGCTCACCCCCACAAGGACGAGGGCGAGACGTTTGGTTTGGTTGGGTCGTTGTGACGTCATTATTTTCGTGTGCACGAAGGCCCCTGCGAAAAATTCTTACGTGAAATATGTTTACAGAACCTATATCAGAGTTGCATTTTAATATATACATATTAATATATATCTGTACAAAACCGTGTATATTAATCATCACACATTTAAGTGGACAATAATATGCTCGTAGGGTTCTCTTTAGAGACAAAACAACTATTAAATTACGCTACACATTTTCGGTGAAATAACGATGATTATTAATTACCCATTTCAAACAAAGCGTGTGTTCAATCGTTACATAACCAAGCAGATAATACACACATTTTTTTTTTTTGTTGGGGGGGGGCGATGATAACATTGGGTAACAATGTTGAGTTCTTCATTCCAAGAATCGTAAATATCGTCAACCCCAATCTCAGAGGTTAGCTGTTGTCCTGACGGAGAGTCCCATGGAGGTCCTGTACAGACAACAAGCCAGCCTCTGTGTCCCGCTATCACACACACACACACACACACACAGACCACCCCTGCTGACCTTAAGGGTAGTGTGTGTGTGTGTGTGTGTGTGTGTGTCGGGGGGGTTGGCATTGGTTGAACCTGGTGAACTTTAAACCCACTGAACTCTGCTTCTCAGTACAACCCTGGGAATGTACACACATGCTCACACACACGTACACGCGCACACACACACACACACAGCCCATGACCCATGGGACACACACATTGCTCTTTGACTTATAACTTACTGTTCCTACTCAGATCGTGTGTGTGTGTGTGTGTGTGTGTGTGTGTGTGTGTGTGTGTGTGTGTGTGTGTGTGTGTGTGTGTGTGTGTGTGTGTGGGAGAAAGTGTTTTTTCCACATCAGTGTGTCATTGTGTTGTGTCTGGTGTCTTCGCTTAAGCCAATGGCAGCAGGGTGAGCTACAGGATGTGCAAGAGAGACAGTCATACAGACAGACAGACAGACAGACAGAGAGACAGAGACTAATGGACCGGCAATGGGCTGTCCTGTATCTCCAGGCGGCCTGGCTGCCATCTCTAAAATTCAACATCCAAGCCCAGCGACGGCCCAAAGATCTCAAGCCCTTCTGGAAGGTTCCAAGGCATTAGGCGTAGCCACGGGGTGCCCTGGGCTGGGCCCGTCCAATCAGAGGGTTTTCCTTTGTTTACGTTCACCAGACGTACGTTCAATGGAATTGGCTTTGCCCCCCCCGCCCCCCCCCTGTTTTTTTTTTCCTGTGCCCACCCATTTGAACATGTTTGACTACACCACTGTTCCACGGTACGGCGTTCACAACACAAACCATGAGACGTCTCAACACATGGGTTAAACGCCCGTGGCCAGTGCCACGAGCGGCTCTGTCTGGCCCACGGTGACACCTGCGTGATGAGGGTCTGTCCTACCGACGCGAGCTACATGGTGACATTATGTAACGCCGCGCCAAATTGCGTAGCAATCAAAGTCCTCGGGAACCCGAGCCCGCGCTGTGACACTACACACATACACACACACACACACACACACACACACGGCCAAAGTCATGTTGTTGTTGTTGTTGTTTAAATGGCTTTAGACACACACACACAGCCAAAGTCATGTTGTTGTTGTTGTTTAAATGGGTTTACACACACACACACATACACACACACACACACACACACACACACACACACACACACACACACACACACAGACACACACACACACACACACACACACACACACACACACACAAAGGCAGGGTGCAGTGGAGTAGCTGATAAAAGCAGGCAAAAAGATTGGTAAATAATACGTCCACGAATAGTGTCTTTTTATCTTACAGACTTGACACCCGCAACACACACATAAACACACACACACACACACACACACACACACACACACACACACACACACACACACTACTATCTAGCCGTCAGTCAATATGTAAGCAGTGGAACATATAAATGGCGTGTGTGTGTGTCTGCACACGTGTGTACGTGTGAGCGTGCGCGTGCGAGAGAGCGATTCACTCGTGCGAGAGCACATGCACCCACAGTTCCTCATCGATGACCCTTCACCCAGTGTGCCAGGGGGGCGGTTTGGGACGCCACTATTGGTCAAGGTCGAGCTGGGGGGGAAGTGGAGACGTTCGGTGGTCATCGACGCACCGTTTCCCCTTTTCAGTCGGAGGACACCCTAATGACCACATGAAGCACGGCAGGGCCAGGGGATGTACTGGCAAACAGCACGTATCATTGCCACTGTCCCACACTGTCTGTAGGTGCGGCGACAGTGGAGTTGTAGTCAAGACCGCCTAAAGCGACACCAAGACACTACCAAGACCAGAGGGTATCGAGACCAAGACACTACCAAGACCAGAGGGTATCGAGACCAAGACAAGACCATGACCAAGACCAAGTCCGACCAAGTCAAGACCAAGACCAAGTCAAGACCAAGACCGAGACCGGAAAAAACTAGAGACCTGTGTTTAAGTTACACCAATATGTGAACAATGGTGCGGCCATTAGGAAAACAATGTAACATATTTGGCGTGTAGTGTACGAGTGCTGCGTCATATATCTTTTTGATTATTTTTTTTATTCAGACCTTTAGGTCTTTATTTGTCATTCCCATGTTTTTTAGATATGGGAACGAAATTTGTTCTCTGCATTTGACCCATCCTATTGTACATAGGAGCAGTGGGCTGCTATGAACAGCACCCGGGGAGCAAGTTGGAGTTCAGGGTTCAGTGTCTTGCTCAAGGACACTTCAACATAGAATAGAATAGAATAGAATAGAATAGAATAGAATCTTTACTGTCATTGTACAACAGTATAAAAAAATCCGGTGGAACAACGAAATTGAGGCATGCAGACAGTTTGGAAGTGGGGATCAAACCGCCGACCCTACGGTTAGTGGACGACCCCCTCTGTCCACCCGCTCTACCCACTGAGCTACTGCTGCCCCAATATAAGGTTTTGTGATGAGCATGAGCTCGCTGCTTGGTTTATGCACAAACCCCCTCGAGACCTCTATGTCCGAGACCAACACAAGACCGAGACCAAATACAGTCGAGTCCGAGACAAGACCAAGACCATGTAAAAGTGGTCTTGAGACCGCTCTCGAGTACTGCAACTCTAAGTAACAGTACCCAGGGCCACTGCTGAGGAACCCACAGCTGGACCAGGACCCATGGCTGGACCAGGACCCACGGCTGGACCAGGACCCACAGCTGGACCAGGACCCACGGCTGGACCAGGACCCGCGGCTGGACCAGGACCCACGGCTGGACTAGGACCCACGGCTGGACCAGGACCCGTGGCTGGACCAGGACCCACGGCTGGACCAGGACCCACAGCTGGACCAGGACCCACGGCTGGACCAGGACCCACGGCTGGACCAGGACCCACAGCTGGACCAGGACCCACAGCTGGACCAGGACCCACGGCTGGACCAGGACCCACAGCTGGACCAGGACCCACCGGACTCCCTGGGGGGGCGTCACTTCCCTCAGCTGCCTCGGTGCAACCCCCTACGAGGTTGGTTTGAAATAGGGTGTCAAATGAACCCATTTCAGATCAATTCACCCTGAAACCTCACTGTGAGTGTTTGTGGACGTGTTGCCACCTTCAAGGTAAGAAAGTCATCAGGACTCACCGAAACTGAGATACACTGAAGTCAGGAGCACAACAACGCAGAAATGATGAATGTATGAGAGAAGAGAGAGAGAGTGAGACTGAGATTGAGATTGAGGCAGAACAGTTGCAGGATTAATGGATGGATGGAAAGAAGATAGACTGGGAGATGTATCAGAGTGAAAGGAAATGTGTCCAAGGTGGTGTGTGGTGTGTGTGTGTGTGTGTGTGTGTGTGTGTGTGTGTGTGTGTGTGTGTGTGTGTGTGTGTGTGTGTGTGTGTGTGTGTGTGTGTGTGTGTGTGTGTGTGTGTGTGTGTGTGTGTGTGTGTGTGTGTGTGTGTGTGTGTGTGTGTGTGTGCATATGTATGTGCTGGGCCTTAAGGGTTTTAACCCAATTTCCCAAATATTCCCAGTCTCTCTCTCTCTCTCTCTCTCTCTCTCTCTTTCTCACACACACATAAAAGCAGTAACCACAATATATCATATATCAACATCATAATTATAGTAACGTTTTCATTGTTGATGTTTGAAGCCTCTCAAAGGCAAATTATAGGTGGCGTGTGGATTTGTGTTGTGTGTTTGCTTATGTGTACGTATGGACATTGATATCTATACTGTATGTATATATTATGCATTTATGTGTGTGAGCGTGTGTGTGTGTCTGTGTGTGCATTGCCGTGTGTGTGTGTGTGCGGCTGTGTGTATGTGTGCGTGCGTGCATGCATGCGTGTGTTTGTATATGTGCGTGTGTGTGTGTGTGTGTGTGTATGTGTGTGCGTGCGTGTGTGTGTCCGTGTATGTGTGTGTGTGCGTGCGTGCGTGTGTGTGTGTGTGTGTGCGTGCGTGCGTGGGTATGTCTGAGTGTGTGTGTGTGTGTATGTATGTATGTATGTATGTATGTGTGCGTGCGTGCGTGCGTGCGTGCGTGTGTGTGCGTGCATGCATGCGTGTGTGTGTGTGTGTGTGTGCAGGCTGGGGCCACCAGCTCCCTGGCCCCTGGTTCCATCTGCCAGTGACTTGGCAGAAATGATAATCAGCTCGGGCTCCATAATGCACTGCAGTATTGCTACTGAGGGCGCTCCAACACAGGGGACCAGGCAGCAAGAAATGAGGTCACACACACACCAGGAGGCCTCGGCATCTCACCACAGACATACACACACACACACACACACACACACACACTAATCTGGGGCTTTCCATATTTGCCTGTACACATTAAAATATACATGCATATCAAAATCTCATCTTAACACTAATATGCAGGAAAGCAGACACACACACATGCGTATACACACACACCCCACAGACACAGCCACACCCACACACAAACACACAGCAACACACTCACACACACATCCGCGCACACACACACACACGTATGTATGTTTTTTACAGTTATATGGACAATGTGGACACAAAGACCCATCACACACACACAAAGGTGCACTCAAGTACACACACGCAGACGCACACACACACACATGCACACACAGCCCCTTGTGGTAACCAAATCATAACCAATTCTCTCTTATGAGCTGCTATAAAAAGATCAAAGGATGGAGCGGAAGCGAGCGAGAGAGGAAGGGAAACAGCGAGGAAGAGGGAGAGAGAGAGAGAGAGAGAGAGAGAGAGTGAGTGAGTAGAAGGAAGATAGAGTGAAAGGATGAGAGTGAGGTAATGTGAACCTACGAGCAGAAGACTGCTAAGCTCTCTTGCTCAAACCCCCCCACCCTCCATCGCCAACTCTCTCACCCACTTGTTCTAATCCTCTCTCTATCGTCCTCTCTCTCCACCGTAGTCTCTCTCCCACCAGCTCTCTCTCTCTCTCTCTCGCTCTCTCTAGCTCTCTCTCTCCCACCAGCTCGCTCTCTCTCTCGCTCTCTGAGCCTCCTATAAATTATGCATCCCATAGGAGCATAAAAACCCACCTCTCTCTCTCCCCCCCTCCCCCTCTCTCTCATTCTCTCTCCCCTCCCTCCCCCTCTCTCGTTCTCTCTCCTCCCCCCTCTCAGTATCCATCTCCTTTCATGCTGTGGCTTCATAACCGATTTGAGCCGAGCGCTGCTGGGAGTTTTTCTGTCTCACTTCTCGTCGTGTCAGTCCTTAGCCTTCGCACGTTTAGACAACCCCCCCCGCCCCACTGCATTTGATACTTTTCAAACGCCGCCGCCTCTGACGTCAAGCGGCCGTGTGGCCATTGTCACGCAACACTGGCGGCTCTGAAATGCACACCAACCGTGACCTCGGCCGACCTCGCGGCGGGGCTGCCTCCGGGGGGGGGGTCCGCTCCGCTGCAGCCCCGGGCAGGAAGTGCCTTCCTGCGTTGGACGCACGCCACGGGGATGAGAGGGATGACGGTCACGCACGCCGGAGCACATACACCACGGGACCCTTAGGTGGGAGTAGCGTGTGTGTGCGTGTCGTTGTCGGGTGAGGCGACTCCCCCCCCCCCCAGAACTGCAGTTCAGTTCAGGCCCCCAGGTCCCCCTCCGCCCAGGTCTGCATGGGGTCTCCGATGGTCCGCTGCCTCAGCAGGACAGGTCAAGGACTAACCTAACTCACTAACCTGACTCTGGGGCTAACCTGACTCTGGGGTTGGGGATTTCGCCCCAGGGCTCCTCGGCAGCGTTGAACCCTGAACCCTGATGAGCCATGATGGCATCAGAAGTGGACGTTAAGCCCGAAACTCTTCATTCATCTTGAGAATACAAGCGAAGAAGGCCTTAGTATTCAAAGATCTCCAAAATGAACACGGTAGTAATAATAACAGCAATGCAACTCTGGAGCCAGCTTCCTGTCACATGACCCTGTGGCTTCATGTTTGACGGGTGAGACCGACTGTGAGACCTTGTATCAGACGCATTGGACAACATCTTTCATTGTTAGTTTTTTTTTTTTAATTCAACGTTCATCTGTTGGCAACGGCAAGAGGATGCAACGACAATCAACACAATCAAAAAGAGGGGCCGAGGGCACTGATAATCATTTCAAAACCCTTCAAAGAGGCGGAGGTTCCGAGGTCACAGAGGTCACGGGGGTCATGGAGGTCATGGAGGTCACGGGGGTCCGGGGGTCCGGGGGGGTGGGTGGGGTTGGAGGAGGAGCGCGGTGGGCCCGGCGCCGCGGCGGTCGGTCAGGGCTGCGGCGGCTTCCACTGGACGGAGGCCTCCCTCAGCGCCGCCAGCACCCTGACGGCCGACTCCACGCAGCCGTCCAGGTTGGAGTGGGTGAAGCTGTCGCCGCCGCACACCAGCAGGGGCTGGTCCAGCAGGGTCATGTGACCCGGGCTCCCTGGGACCGCCGTGAGAACCTGGGGAGGAGGGTGAGGGGGGGGGAGAGAGGGGGGGTGAGTCACACGTTACGATTGTGTGTGTGTGTGTGTGTGTGTGTGTTGGGTGGGTGTGAGTCTGTCTTTTCTTTGTGTGTGTGTGTGTGTGTGTGTGTGTGTGTGTGTGTGTGTGTGTGTGTGTGTGTGTGTGTGTGTGTGTGTGTGTGTGTGTGTGCATCCCTTCACGTCCAGAGCTCACGAAGTTGGAGGTGATGGGAGGTGGAACAGTAAGCCTGTGTGCGTGTACGTGTGTGTGTGTGTGTGTGTGTGTGTGGGCCTGTGTGTGAGTGTGTGTGTGTGTGTGTGTGTGTGTGTGTGTCTGCCCATGAAGGGTGAATCTTCACAACAGTACTGTTGTCATTTTTAAATGCATTGTAAACGCCACACTCTGCCATTAGAGCTTCACAGACTGCTTTTGACTACCTTCAGCTGTTTGTTATCCTCTGTACACCAACACACGCACACGCACACACACACACACACAGTGTAATGCAGCACTTAAGGTACTGTGAGAGCAGGTACTGGACAGGTGAACCACAAAACAGGAGGGGTTAACACGGGCCGGGCTGCTGGGGCGAGGTGTCTGTAAGCTACAGACGGCTGTGACCTTTAACCTTGAGAAGACAAGACTTCCCCCTCTGTGTCTCTCCCTCTGTCTCTCTCTCTCTCTCTCTGATTTTGGGATTTTCTCTCCTTCTCTCCCTCTCTCTCTCTCTCTCAAGAACTTGTTTCTTTCATGACTGCAGGAACGTGGGAAGATGGCCGCTCTCTCTGCCGGGCCATAGACGGTCCTTTGTGCCGGCGGTGGAGAAATGGTAATGCGAGAGTGATGGGGATGCTGGTAGATATTGAGTCAGTACTCTCCTGTTGAGCGGGGAGATGGGGAACTGTGTGTCTGTGCAGACTCTCTACAGGCTGGGTTTTAAAAAGTACAAGATTAACCAATGAGTCAGTAAACCACAGACACACACATATGCACGCATGCACGCATGCACGCACGCGCACACACGCACACACACACACACACACACAGACAAGGTCAGGGGTGATGGAACATCTGTGTAGGAGGCTGTGGCCATGGGCCAGGACCCTGTGGAATGGTGTGTGTTTGTGTGTGTGTGTGTGGGTTTTTTGTGCGTCTTTGTGTATTTGCATGTGTGCAAGCATGTGTTTGGGTATTTGTATGCTTGTGCAAATGCTGTTTGTGTATTTGTGTGTGTGTGTGTATTTGTGTGTGTACATGTGCTGTGCCAAACTATGTGGGTGTGCTTAAACTGAGAGAGAGAGAGAGAGAGAGAGAGAGAGAGAGAGAGAGAGAGAGAGAGAGAGAGAGAGAGAGAGAGAGAGAGAGAGAGAGAGAGAGAGAGAGAGAGAGAGAGAGAGAGAGAGAGAGAGAGAGAGAGAGAGAGAGAGAGAGAGATTGATTAAGTGTACCCATATTTATTTATGACTAGTCAAAAATACATAAGTGCTGCAAAAAAGTTATGCACCCCTAATGAATATGAGCACTGTAAATATTTGTGGATATGAATTACGAACATAATAACAATCCTATAGCTGCCCTCTTGGCCGGCTTCTCGTTGACTAAAACAGATGAAATAAATGTTCAATAAAAATGTATGAAGAATCTATTACATAACAAGCAGCAGACATACAGTATGGTAAAGAGGAATGGACATCATTTACATTACATTTACATTTAGGGCGTTTAGCAGATGCTTTTATCCAAAGCGACCTACAAAGAGTACATTTGTCAGGAGAAGGTGAAACATTTCATTGCTGCTAATACAGTAAGAAAGTCACCAGAACAAGTTTCAAACATTGCAATTGCTAGGTGAACCATCGCTTGTATACAACACCTCCGGCCTCAGATGCCAAGTTACAAAGAGCGATCATGAAGTGCCAAGACGCACAACATCAGTATGTATTGCTATGTGGTAAAAGAGTTAGCTGGTGTAGCAACCCACCCTCCATATTTAACTCCTTTATGTTCCATTCGGATTGTTTTTTGCTCAGATGTGATTTGACTGCCTCGTCGGATTTGGATTTGCTCAAGGACCGAATTACACAAGTTCACCCAAATCAGATTCAAAGTCCCCAGATTGAATTAGATGTGTTCTTTGCAAACCTCAAATCTGCGTCCCATGGAACAAAAAAAAAAAAAAAAACGTTAAAAAAAAAAAAAAAAATCGAATTTGGACCACACCATCCGGCCCTGCGAACGTGTCCATATTGGGGAGGAAATACTTCCAGAGTTCAAGTACTGAGCGACTCCGAGGCTCAAGTCCCCAGCACTCCCGAGGTATGTTGTGGACATGGAACAGATAAACAGGAAATACACTTGAAAAGGAAACAAATTGTTGCCATTTTTCCCCCCTTCTCTCGGTACACAACAACGCCTGTCCTGTCCTGTGGTCGTTGTGCAGGTTCAGCTTGGCGACACACAGACTGGACACCGCCGGCTGCGAGTGCGTGTTCACGAATGCTTAAAAATGGCACATAAAGGGTCGAGGGGGCATTTAGCAGACGCTTTTGTCCAAAGCGACTTACAATCTGTACATTTCATGGGGTTTGACATGTGGACAGTTGGAGGAGGAGGGGGGATCGAACCGCCGACCCTACGGTTAGCGGACAACCCGCTCTGTCCACCCGCTCTACCTACGTGAGCTACTGCCGCACATGCATGTACAAAAGCGCGCGCGCACGGCACACACGCACACACGCACCCACACACACACAAATAGTACAAACACCCTGAAAGGATGCCATTGGAGGTGGTTACTAGCATATTGTCCCGGTGGTGGGTTGAAGACCTTGCTCAAGAGACGCCCTGGCATTGAGAAGGAGCTTTGAGTTAACAGCACTGAAAGCCCTAACCTTCTCCTCTTCCTCCTGCACCTGCTGGCCCCCTCCACCCTCAGGTCTCTCTCAAGAGAAATGTGCTTCACTAGCATCAACGTATAGTATCCACGAGTTAAGACTATGGAAATGAATAAAGGGTCAAGGGGCATTTAGCAGACGCTTTTGTCCAAAGCGACCTACAATCAGTACATTTGTGGGGTTCGACATGTGGACAGTTGGGGGATCGAGGGGATCGAACCGCCGACCCTACGGTAAGTGGACGACCCGCTCTGTCCCACCCGCTCTACCCATTGAGCCCCCGCCGGCCCCAAGAGTTGTTATGAGTCGTGTTCTCTGTTTACTGACATGTTGAAGAGTTTACGTGTGATTCTTGAGTTTACGTGTGCTGAGCGCAGGTGCACAGCAGAACGTACGGGCGGGACGATGGGAGTTCACCGGGCTCACCTGGGAGTACCTCCACTTGTGACACTTGACGCTGGTCGGCTGAGGCAGACCAGGAAGTAGCCTGTGGAGCTCCTCCAAGATGATTGGCTTCACCTCCTCCTTGTCCCGCTCCAGGTGCTGCAGGCCGAAGGGAACGCTGGTGTGGACCACCAGAGACGTGCCGCAGTCGGGGGACTCTGCACACACACACACACACACGGTATACAATACAAACATTAGAGAAGCATGCGTTTGTATTGTACACCCGCACATCCCCAACATGGAGGCGGCCCGAGCGCGGACAGAACATCAAAGTGCGGTCACACGCACGCGGGACGTTCCTCCCGACAGGCGCGGCGGAGGACACCGGAACAAAGACGTCGTTAGTGCGACGGGCGGGGGGGGGGGGGGACGGCCGGCGGGCCGAGCAGAGAGAGACACAGAGACACAGAGAAAGAGAGAGAGAGACAGAGACAGAGACAGAGACAGAGAGAGAGAGAGAGAGAGAGAGAGAGAGAGACAGAGAGAGAGGGAGAGAGAGACAGAGAGAGAGAGACAGAGAGAGAGAGAGGGAGAGAGAGAGAAGGAGAGACAGAGAGAGAGAGGGAGAGACAAAGAGACAGAGAGAGAAAGACAGAGAGACAAAGAGACAGAGACAGAGAGAGAGACAAAGAGAGAGAGAGAGAGAGCGAGACCCGGGAGGTCAGGGCGGTTACTCACCCCGGCCGCGTTTGCGGTCGTCCACGGCGACGTAGCGGATGCAGCGGTCGCCGGGGACGTAGCGGGCGGCCCAGGGGACGGAGACGGGGGCGGCGGGCGGGAAGAAGAGGGCCAGGGCGTAGCGCGACGAGTAGCTCACCGCCTCCAGCTGCTGCCGCTGCTCCACGGCCAGCACTGGGACGCACGGCGGAGGAGGAGGAGGAGGAGGAGGAAGGGCGAGAGAGAGAGGACGGTTACTACTGGTCTACTCACCCATTTACACCGTTCAGCCATCCATCGACCGTTCATTCATTCACCCAACCATCCATGAATCCCATCGTTCAAACCGCCAATGGATTCATCGACCTATTTATCATCAATCAATCAATCATTCATTCATCCATCGCTTCATCCGGCAATTGATCATCCATTCATTCATCATCCTCCATTGGTTCATCCATCTATTCGTCCTCCAGCCATCCACCATTTTTCACCGGCTCGTCCCTGACCACAGCCCCTTTATGAACACCGTGTTATGAATATCGTGAGCCACTGCCGGACACGGACCCACGCGAAGGTTGGCTCTCTGCTGTTGTGAGGGCAAACAGACCATGAGAAATATATTCAACACCAGTGACCCTCCTTCAGACCCTCCTGTGTTTTTGCCTGCGAGTGTGTGCGTGCGGGCATGTGTCTGTGTGTGTGTGTGTGTGTGTCTGTGTGTGTCTGTGTGTGCGTGCGTGTACGCCAGTCTGCGCTAGCAACCACAAGCTGCGAGCTCCAGCGATGACGTCAGTCGGTTATTTTGGGCCCAGAGTCCCACTTTGCAGTTGAAAGGTTTTCAGCCCACACACGTCGGTGACATACTAAAAACGGCGGCCATCATCGACGAGGCGCGGCGGTGTCGGCCCCCAGCGCGTCTCCGCGTCCGTATGCTACGGGTGCCGGGGGCCGTACAGAACCACAACACGCCGGCAAGCTGCACACGTCTGTCTGTACGTTCAGACCGCGCTGCCCCGCTCAAAGCTTGCGCCGCCGAGCTGTCCCGAACCATCTGTTGAGCTGAGCTCTGTCCACGGCTGACTCCGATCAAGATTAGAATAAGAAAAAAAAAAAAAAAAAAAAAGGGGGGGTTGAGATGTGCAATTTGTCACTTCTCCAAACCCAAGGAGACTCCTGATTGTCACGGTGACACAGAAAAAAAAAACAATTTGAAGAAGTACATAATTGTTCACTGCACATATATATATATACAGTATATATGATATTTTCCATCTTGCACTACAATTTATTTTTATTTTTATTTATAATTTTTTTTCATATTGCATTTTATTCTTAATTCTTTGTATTTTTACTTTGTGTAATGCTGCTGCTACACTGTTATTTCCCAGCCTTGGATCAATAAAGTATAGCTATCTATCTATCTATCTATCTATCTAAGTCTTTGTGTAGCAAGCAGCGTTCCACATATATATTATGAGATGACATATGTCAACTTAAACTTGGATAAAAACGGTATATATATATATATATATATATATATATATATTATATATATATATATATATATTATTGTGGCATGCTATTTTGCGTTGCATTAGAAATGCCTCACAGTTAGCTTCAGTCGTATGGCAGTGTTGAGAAGCATGGCTGTGGGCTGCGTCTATAGGGAGAGTCACTGCAAGGATCTCACGCTGTATGGGCAAACAGGTAAGCCATGGAAACCAAAGGCACACGCACGCTCGCACAGAAACGCACCGCACACACACCACACACACACACCATTGCCCCTTGGGATGAAACTGTGCCCCATCCTATCCGAGGAATCATTTACCACAGAGAATGTTATTATTAGACTTGCGTGTGTGTTTGCCTGTGTGTGTGTGTGTGTGTGTGTGCCTGTGTGTGTGTGTGTGTGTGTGTGTGTGTGTGTGTGTGTGTGTGTGTGTGTGTTTCTCTGCCGGGAGGAAATGGGCGCTGTCCCTGTGAGCCAATCAGATTAGCCCAGGGTGACATCATCTTAAACACACATCGAAGGGGCTGACACAAGCTCCGTTTCATGCAGCGCCACATGAACGCGCACACGTGTACGCACACAGACGCGCGCGCACGCACACACGCGCGCACACACACACATACACACGGCTATTCTCAGAAATGGGTTTTGAATTAGGTCATCCAAAAGCTCTCGGAAAAGGGAAGAAAGAATCCACCAAAAAACGGCTCCTAACAACTTTTGTTAATCGTAAATCCATGTCAGATGTGCACGGGAAGTTGAACCTAACCGAAGTGGGGACGCACAACGCTCATCAAGGTTAACGATGACCTATTAGGAGAGGGAGTGAGAGGGAGAGGGAGAGGGAGAGTAGGGGGGGGGTTGATACGTGAAATAAGCGATGCAGCGATCCTGTGATCTTATCTCGTCTGCGGCCGGGGCAGCAGAAGCTTTCAGGGAAAATGTTGCAACACGGATGGAATTATTTCCCCTGCGTGTTTGCGACGCCGCCAGGAAAAGAGGCAGCGCGGAGCAGCCCCGCTGCACGGTCGATGTCCAACACACACTGAGACACACACGCACACACACACACACAGACACGAGACTGAGGTGTGTTTCGGTGTGCGTGTGTTTGTTTACACGCGAGTGATGAATCGTTTTAGGAACACTGTTGGCAGCTGCGAAATGCATGAATACTTGTATTCTTTCATTTCGTGTAAGCAGCTTACATTTCTGATAAAGAAGCTAGTCGGAATTAATTTATTGGACGGACACAAAGATAAGTCATACAGAGCCTTAATGCGTTTAGGAAAAGCCAGAGAGGAGGCAAAGAAAGAAGGATTGTGTTTCTTGGCTGCAGCCAGGCGCAGATTACGGCCATCCACTGCCCCCAACAGGTTGCATGTGGTTACTGCGCCTTCAAACAAAGGCGTACTTTGCAGTGACATAATCCACTTGTAGGTAACACACACACACACACACACACACACACACACACACACACACACACACACACACACACACACACACACACACACACACACACACACACACACACACACACACACACACACACACACACACACACACACACACACACACACACACACAATTTTCCATCTTTGTCCCCAAATGATTTGTTGCGTGCATGTGCGTGCACGCATTTGTGTGTGCATCAAGTCTGGTGTTTGCCTCTCATACTTGGTATAGGGTTAAAGGCAGTGTGAGTGTTCCGTAGCCATGGTAACACTGAGGGCTAGGATGTAGTTCTACACCATAATGATCGGGAATGGGAACACGAGTCGCGTGTCAGTATGCCTTTAACAGCGACTGCGGACATGAACACAACATGCTCTCTTTGAGTCCACCTGCTCCGGGAAGACAACGTTGACTCGTTTGTGTGTCGGACGCCATCACCATTTTGTATCATCGTGACACTCGCGGTCACATGCACGCTTGTATAGGCACATGCATCCTTGACATCAGAAATGTACATGTACATATTTATACATACACCGTACTCCACAATATCATGTATATGGTGGAATTAGAGAGATAGACAATTTATTTTGCCTGAAGGAAATGTATGCAGCCCAGTGCAACACACCATAAAACACAAAAAAAACGCAATGCACACAACGCAACTACACATCAACACAAAGACACTAAAAAAGATCTTCCAAATTCAAGATCCTGTGCATGTGGGGGGGGGGGGGGGGAAGAAATCGGGGATCGGCAGAAGATAAATAAATAATCCGCAGAGCAAAGAAAGCGATTGTGGGACGACACTAAGCGGGGCTAACACAGCCGGCCACAATAAAGCAGAAGAGAAGAGATCAGCGCGTGGCGACCAGCGCCCCAGAGCTTCCTCTTGGGAAGCGAGGAGGAGCCCATCAGCTCTGGGGACAAAGGCTCTGCTCGCTCTGTCGCGCGGCTCTGCACCTCCTCTGCTTCCTCGCGGTGGCGTGCGGTCGGCCGACTGCTCATTGTCGGCGTGACAAGACAGCAATGACGTGACAGTCGCTCGGTGCAGGAGAGCCGATAGACTCCGCCCTCTCCTGTAGAGAGTGTGGCCATGTCCTCTGATCCGGTCCGGTGTGGCAGCTGGATGACAAAGTGGACTCGAGACCGGCTGCGGGGGGAGTGGACCCAGGCCCGGATGACAGGTCCGGGTCCGGGGCCGGGGCTTGGTTTGACCCGGCACTGGACGACAGGTCCACCGGGGCCCACACACACCGGGCCCCCGTGCTGCACCTCCCGTCGACCCGATACACCCGGCAACGGCACGGTTTGTCCCTCTTGCGCCTCATGTGGCACGTCCCAGGGTTGTGCATAGGGTGAAGAGGACGGGGGGAGGGGGGGGGGGGGGGGGGGGAGCCCAGCCCCCTGTGGTGCCCCTGGATGTACAGTCCCTCAGCTGGGGGTCTGCCAGTGAGGCGCCCCGGTGGTCCAGGACCCAAGGTGTGGGTCTACCTGCATTCTGGCTTCAGTCTCAGAATGCACTGGAGAAATCCAAAAACACACTTCTCCCAGCGCCGCTTCCCTGGTCTGGGCGAGAGGAGGTGCACACACCGTCCGCGCGCAGCGCACACACACACACACACACACACACACACACACACACACACACACACACACACACACACACACACACACACACACACACACACACACACACACACACACACACACACACACACACACACACATCTTCAGATCTGAGCATGCTGTGGGTTGGGCAGTTGGTGTTGGCCGTCTCTGGTGGGGCCCTCAGTGAGCCGGTGTACAGAGCAGGGGGCCCCAGATGGGACCCCTACCACAGACCACCCGTTTTCCAGGGACAGCATCACGCGCACCTTCAAGACAAGGGAGCTGACCTCGACCCGGAGGTCACCATGAACATTGTGAGTGGAACGAGCTCACACACACACACACACACACACACACACACACACACACACACACACACACACACACACACACACACACACACACACACACACACACACACACACACACACACACACACACACACACACACACACACACACACAGTCTCCTGGTAGGGGACCAGCGGGGGGGGGGGGGGGGGGGGGTCCAGTGCGTGTCGACCCTGGGGTGGTCTGAGGAGCTGGAGGAGCAGCAGCAGCCTCTCCAGGGTCTTCATTATTACCTGAGGTTAATGATTCCTGCCTGGAGACGTTACGCACACCGGGGGCGGCACTTCATAGGCGCGGTGATGAGGCTAAAGCATGTCTCCCGCGGTGCGGGGACCCTCTCCGGCAGCAGGCTCAGGTTAAAGACTTGCTGGAGGGCTTCCCCCCCCCCCCCCCCCTCCTGGCTCAGCGGCACAGACCTCCAACTGTGTTGGGCTCACCTTGCCTGGGCCGGCGGCTTTCTTGCAGCCAAGTCTCTTCAAGAAACTGACCTGGTGTGTGAAAAGGCGGTGGGTGGGGCCATAGTGGTCTTCATGACACTGAGTTCCCTCTGTGCGGCTCCGTGTGTTTCTCGTCTATGAAGGCTTTCTTCTTCTTCTGAGCTGAGGAGGTCCTCGTCTACTCCAGGGCCGCAGTGCGGCACACGCGTCCTCACAGGAACAACGGCGTCCAGGCAGTCGGTCACGCGGGGTGCGAGCCCTTCGGCGTGCTCTCCATTACGGTCCCCGCAGCCCACTCCCATCAGTGGACGCACGGCGGTGCCTCCTGAGAGCCAGGAGACCATTTCCTGAAGGAGCGTGTGCTTCTTTGATCCCGGGGGGCTTGTGCTTGGATTAGCCGAGCCGGTGTTGAAGGGCACATTTCTACAAGCTGCGAGCCCACAGATTGTGACGCTGTCCCCGCTCTCCTAGCAGAGGCTGTCAGCGCTACACGTTTCATATACGCGTGGACGAGGTCTCGGGTCTCGTCAAATGCACCTTGGCCAGCAAGGCGATGGCAACAGACACTTGTATGTCAGAGTAGTTTGCTAGTAGGGTTATAGGGGTAAAGGTTCGGGTTTGCGTTGAGTGTGTGTGTGTTCTTTTGACTTACGGTCCAACAGGTCACCCTGCAGCTGGAGGATCTGAGGCACAGGCATCGTCAAGACAACCGCGTCAAACTCCTCCCGCTCACCGCCCTTCCTGTGCACCTCCCATGATGCACCTCTCCGGAAGAGGCTGGTCACGTGATGGTCGTAGTGCAACTGGGCTCCTGTTTGGTCAGGGGAGTGGCGAGAGAGAGAGAGAGAGAGAGAGAGAGAGAGAGAGAGAGGAGAGAGAGAGAGAGAGAGAGAGAGAGAGAGAGAGAGAGAGAGAGAGAGAGAGAGAGAGAGAGAGAGAGAGAGAGAGAGAGAGAGAGAGAGAGAGAGAGAGAGAGAGAGAGAGAGAGAGAGAGAGAGAGAGAGAGAGAGAGAGAGAGAGAGAGAGAGAGAGAGAGAGAGGATATATGGAGTAAGAGGGCGAGGGGTAAAGGAAGAGATTAGAGGAAGAGAAAAATAAAAAGGAAACAGCACGACAGGAGATATAGATGGATGGATAGACGGAGGAATCGATATAGCAAGACAGAGGAGAGAGAAAGAGAGACAGACAGAGACGGAGAGTGTGAATTAGAAACAAATGAAGGGACATTTTTGAAGCAGAATATGGAGGTGTGTTGATGACAAGAAGTACAGACAAAATACATTTTTCACAAGTGAAACGAGGCAAAATAGCTGAAACACGACTGAAGAACAGCCAATGTGTCTGTCTGTCAGTCAGTCTATTGGTCTGTCGGGTCTGATTGATTGATTGATTACCTGACTCTTTGAGGAAGTGCTTGGCGATGGAGGACATGCCTGCCGGGGTGACATAGTTCTTGGTGCCCTCCTTGTCCCGCAGGCCTTCTACGGTAGCTTCCAGAGGTTCCAGTATTCCATGGGCTAGCAGCTCTGCGTAGATACTAAGGGGGGGGGGGGGGGGAGACGCCATTGTTAGAGCCCAAACAGTCGCCCTTTACTAATGCACGTTCAACAATGGTGGGGCGTGGTGACTTACAGTTAATTCACATTATTGTCATGAAGGTGCAGGTAGGGATAGGGCATACAGTGAGTGCAAGGATGTATTCCTTTACGGACATTGGAATTTGAACCCAGAACCTTTTGAGACACATTGTCGAAGATAAACCCAAAGTGACACACTCAACGCCAAAGACAGACAGACGGACACAGACACCTCCCTACCTGTGATGGGACTTAGCGTAGTACTGTGTGGCACTGATATACTGTGCTCCCAGGTCTGCCAAACCAGATGTGCCGTCTGGATTTCTACTGGTCGACATCCTCCCCCCTGGTTGAAAGAACAGAGTCGAGAAACAAACTGACATTGCCTTCATCACACGTTATGTATGCTGCACATATTTTCATTGTTAACAGTACATTCTCATGTAGGCCGTAAATAAGTCATTCAGGACTTTAGTTACATGCACTCATTCGGTCACTCAATACAACCAGTGACTACAGCCTGCTTGGATTGTGTAAGTATCTAACAAAAATCCTTAGAACTTCAGTTGAACTATTCAATACAGCCTAGACACCATTTGGACCGTCCAAACTTACCCGTGCCCCTTGACTTTTCCCAAACAACTATTTGCACTTTGTTCTGCATTTCTCTCCTCAAAAGACAGGCGCATAAGCTCCCTGTCACCCCCGCACCGACTATCAACACCCGGGACATGTTGGCAGCAACAGGACGACCACCGAAACACAACGACAGAACTCAATGCATGAATATCATTGCAGAGAAAGTCAGCTTGCAGTCTTGAGTAACAAGTACGTGTTGGCCGACCAATGATTCTCCCGGGGTTGATTTCTGGGGACAAATTAAACAACGCACAAAACAACATAATTGTTTTGTGTGTGCATATGTATGCGTGCGTGTATGTAATAACGTTTGATTTTAATGTCTAATTGATGTTTGATGACATTATCGCAATGAAAATTGTTACACAACAGAAATTCCTGCGAGACATCTTTGTAACGACGTGATGATAAGCAGCAGCGTGTTGACCAATCAGCGAACGAGACGGAGAGGGGTGGTGTGACGTCACATTGGCTCTCGTGACTTTCCTCTTCCGGCTCCGGTTCTGGTTCCATCCGCGGTCCCCCGCTGAGCCTTCAACCTTCATGACAGCACTCTGTCTGAGCTGGGTGAGTAGACGCATCGGCCGTGCGACATTTGTTTTTCCAGAGTCTAGGTATTTAAGAGAAAGTGTAATTATTGAGTGTGTCTATGACATCATTTAATGTTATGTCTTTGTTTTCTGTTGATGGTTCGTAATTACAGTATTTTGATCATGGGTACAGAATGTCCTGCAAAAAAGCCTGCAAACTAAGCACAGACAAAAAGCAAGTTGGGAAAAAGTTAATTGTTTCTTGCAAAAGGTTTGAGACATGATTATCAGGGAAGTGTTATGTCTTCGGAGAAAAAGGCGAACTGGAATGTTCGTAGTTGAAGAGGTTTCAGTGAAGTGTCAAAGCAGACCTGTTTAGATGGACTGGAGCTTGCGTTTAAATTATGCAGTTTTTGTTCTCTTATTTCCTCTTCTTCTTCTATCTTTGTTTATATATCCATATTAAAACCTTTGGCATGAGTAAAAAAAAAAGTATTCGTTTTTTAAAAGCTGTGCAACTGCTGACCACAGACCACCTCAAATCTATGTTTAACTACCTGTGTATCTTTTGTACATTATCGAAGGAAAACACTCAAGTGACTACACAGACCTCTGTGATTAGACTGGATACAATTTGAAACTGGGGGTAAAGTTTAACCTGTGCTTTATCTTGTGCAAACAGCGTTCTGAACGATACAGATGTTCCTAATCTCTCCTTTGGCAGAACGTACTTGGCTCTTTTGGCTTTTCTCGGGATTTCCATTTCCAACCATCTCAAAACAAGGCATTCACAAAGATGCTCTGTCATAGTTATTTTGTAATAAAATCAAATTATCCTGCGCTCTGTAAAAAAACAAAAAAAACAAAGCTCTTACTCATATGTGCCTTGCAAAGCCTAACTAAAGAAAGTTAAAAAAAAAAAAAAAAAACGCTACAGAGTGTTATAACTGTAATGCATATTTCTTCTGGGAAATATTTTGATGGAATGAATTAATCTCAGGTCTTTCTGAGTGTATTTGTGTGTGCAAGAGAGAGAGAGTGACAGAGATGAGAGAGAGAGAGAGAGAGAGAGAGAGAGAGAGAGAGAGAGAGAGAGGAATAACAATGTATATTTTCCATACATCTTCAGATCTGAGCATGCTGTGGGTTGGGCTGTTGGTGTTGGCCGTCTCTGGTGGGGCCCTCAGTGAGCCGGTGTACAGAGCAGGGGGCCCCAGATGGGACCCCTACCACAGACCACCCGTTTTCCAGGGACAGCATCACGCGCACCTTCAAGACAAGGGAGCTGACCTCGACCCGGAGGTCACCATGAACATTGTGAGTGGAACGAGCTCACACACACACACACACACACACACACACACACACACACACACACACACACACACACTCACACACAGACACACACACACACACACACACACAAACACACACACACACACACACACACACACACACAGACACACACACACACACACACACACACACACACACACACACACACACACACACACACACACACACACACACACACACAGTATTGAAAACTATTTTGTGCAGCGATTTTTTTGGAAATGTTCGGGTCATAAATGTCTAATAACACTGCTAGTGACTTGCAGTTTCAAGTTTCAAAGGTATTTTAATTATTAAAACAATCAGGGAGTCATAATCACATAATCAGCCCGCTATTTAGTTTCTATTCTATCCTATACTTTATAATTTGGAAAGTAAAAGGTAATTTTTGTCCACAACATAATATTTTTGATTTTGTTTTAAAAAAAACAAAATGGTTGTTGCCAACATGGATGCGTATTTTATTCCAATAAGATGGGAAAAGACTGGAACAAAAGAGTGGCCGACAGCGTTTGGAGCTCAGGGGCAGAATGTAATCAGTGTGCTTCAGTTCCCCTTTCCTATCGGGCCGATCGCTGAGAGAGATCTTTCATGATGGATTAGCAGCACAATTGTGGACTGTTTGGGGGTGGCTATCATTAGATGCCTAACCTTTGCCTCACTTCATTGATTAACTGGAATGAGTGAGCTCTTTGGTTTAAGATGGAATCAAGATGGCTTCCATTGCACAACCGTTTGCTGTTCGTTGTGTGGTGTGTCAGTCCGAGGCAATTAGTTAGTTATTGAATATTTCAATATTGAATATTTGCAATATTCAATATTTTCTCTGCCAAACCTGAGGATCACAGCACAGTAGCCCAGTTGTAGTGAAATACGGGAAGTGAATGGATACTGTGTGGGAAGTGAAACATTGTATATTTCTAATGGTAAAAAAAAAAAGAGAAATGAGGACAGAACTGTAGAGGCTACTTGTGCTGTTCGGTGGATGCCTTTACCTGTAGCGGCCTACGGCGATGTCAGGTACATGCCATCGAGGGGCAGCTGGCACAGTTCTCTTCCTCCAGGTTCCAACGGGTGAGGGCCGTGGACAACATGCTGCAGCATCAGAATGTCATCTCATCCTCTTAATCATCATCTGACGTCATGTCCGGCCACGAGGTCACCAGCCTTGATCTCGGCGTAGACCTTTGACCATCTTTGATTTGTACTAGTTCCTGAAGGAAGGACATGACCTCCTCACTCCTTCCTCAAAAGTATGCGGTGTGTCACAAGGTCGTGTGATCTGGTGGTCTCTGTGGTCAGTGTGTGTGTGTGTTGTGTGTGTGTGTGGGTGTGGGTGTGGGTGTGTGTTTTACAGTGTGCAGAACCTTGGGCCCAATATAACCTGTGACTCACATGTGGATAAAGTTGCCAACTCATGGCCATTAAAAATGAGTTCTCAATGACCACTTGGGAAATGTCCCCGTGTTCACCGGTCGCATTATCAGGAACTATTTACAACGTGTATGTGTTTGTGTGTGTGTGTGTCTGTGTGTGTGTGTGTGTGTGTGTGTGTGTCTGCGTGTCTGTGTTTATGTGTGTGTGTGTGTGTGTGTGTGTGTATGTGTGTGTGTGTGTGTGTGTGTGTGTGTGTGTGTGTGTGTGTGTGTGTGTGTGTGTGTGTGTGTGTGTGCGTGTGTGTATGCGTACGTGTGTGTGTGTGTGTGTCTGTATATGTGTGCGTGCGTGTGTGTGTGTGTGTCTGTGTGTGTGTGTGTGTATGTATGTGTGTGTGTGTGTGTGTGTCTGTATGTATGTGTGTGTCTGTATGTATGTGTGTGTCTGTATGTATGTGTGTGTGTGTGTGTGTGTGTGTGTGTCTATGTATGTATGTGTGTGTGTGTCTGTATGTGCGTGTGCGTGCCTGCGTTCCAGTCTGAGATCGTGCGGCGCTGGGGCTACCCGGTGGAGGAGCACGACGTGGTGACGGAGGACGGCTACATCCTGTCGGTCAACAGGATCCCTCACGGCCTCCACCAGAAAGGCGCCGGTCAGTACCCACCAACCTCGACACGACCCACACCTGGTGGCGTCCGGAACCCAGACTCCACTGCAGAAGAGGCCGCGGGATTAGAACAGCCTTTTTTTTTTTTCTTAAACCACTCTCACAAACCCTGGATCACTAAAGACATGAAGGCGATTTAGAAAGACGTTCGGTGGAACACACACACCAA
>JAXIVH010000027.1:425885-435079 GCA_036785325.1 Urophycis tenuis
TCTCTCCCTCTCTCTCCCCCTCTCTCCCCAGCCTTCATAGCGTTCTCCAGCATGCCCGAGCTGGCCAGTAAGATCAAGCTGTTTGTGGGTCTGGCCCCCGTCGCCACTGTGGCCTTCGCCAAAAGCCCCATGACCAAGCTGTCCATCATGCCCGACTTCCTCATCTGGGTAAACCGGATGACCCCCCCGACCCCCCGATCAACCCCCACTAGTCCCCCGGAACGCCCCTAGGGCCAAACCTCCCCGGGCCACCTTTGTGTCCCCGGGTCGTTTGCCCGGGTCGTTACCGGGTCTCAGCCGTGCGTCGGGGGGGTTTGACCGCGCCTTCGCTTCTCGCCGCCTCTCTAGGAGCTGTTCGGCAGGAAGGACTTCCTCCCCCAGAGCGAGATGATCAAGTGGTTCGCGGAGAACTTCTGCAGCAAGGTGGTCTTCAGCGAGCTGTGCGGCAACATCTTCTTCCTGCTCTGCGGCTTCGACGAGCAGAACCTCAACATGGTGAGGATGTCTTCTGCGTCTTCTGATTTACATCATCAAGTCCTACTTTGTTGAGACCGCCGGTGGTTCTAGCGCAGGAGGTGGGGTGTTTCCACCAGCGATTTTAACAGCGAGTCGTCCTCGCAGACGGGTTGCAGACACGTCTACAACCCGCGTTGAGGTGGTCCCTTCAACGCGGGTTGTAGACGTAGTCATCATCAGAGTCGCAATACAACGCAATTCAGTGACTTCTACTTTTCTATCAGTTACAATGCAACTTGCGTGTGTGCGTGTCTGTGCGCGCGTGTGTGCGTGTGCGTGCGTGCGTGTGTGTGCGTGCGTGCGTGCGTGCGTGTGTGTGTGCGTGCGTGCGTGCGTGTGTGTACGTGCGTGCGCGTGTACATGTATGTGTGTGTGTGTGTGCGTGCGCGTGTGTGCGTGTGTGTCCACAGACCCGTGTTCCCGTCTACACCACCCACTGCCCGGCCGGCACCTCAGTGCAGAACATGGTCCACTGGTCCCAGGTAGGCCGCGCCATCGATCGGACAACCTATCGATCGAACAACCTATCGATCGGCCCATCAGAGAGGTCACCTCCGCTCTGCGGCCCTCGACCAGCTCTGGGTTCCACTGTGTCCACTGAGCATGGCATTAGCACTGCAGGGTTTGGGGTTCGTTTCCCGCGGAGACCACTCATGCTAGGACATTGACGTCACTGTTGTGAGAAGCTTTGGATGACAGCATCTATATTTACAGTACATATATACACTATGTATTATATTCATTATATTGCACCTTCCCTACTTCCTATACTGTAATATAGGAAGTCTGCAAAATATACACCCAGTCTGCCTGGGTGTATATTTTGCACTATTTTGTTATTGCACTATTATTATTATTATTGTTATTATTGTTATTTGTTATGTTATATGTTATATGGTGTTTGTTACAATTATTGCACATTTGGAGTTCGATCCTTCTGTATAATTACTTGCACTAATTGTATGGTAGGATTGACAATAAAGTTCACTTTGACTTTGACTTTGATATTCATGTATTAATTTGAGTCCTTTTCTTCCAGGCCGTGCATGGTGGCCATCTTATGGGGTATGATTATGGGTACAGAGGGAACATGGCCCATTACAACCAGGTAGGTCCCCACATATTTCCCCCAACACACATGTTTCCATCACACAAACACGTTCAAAGTAACTTCAGACTCTTTGGAAATTGGCGTGAATGTGCTTTTACAACACAAATCCATCCTCTGCTGTATCGTGACCCCCCCCACACACGTCATTTACTTACTCTCTGAATTCATGGTTTGCTCACATCCATTCATCCCTTCCTCTCCCTCTTCCCTGCGTGTCTCCTCAGTCAACTCCCCCTGCGTACAACGTGAAGGACATGAAGGTTCCCACCGCTCTGTTTTCCGGGGGACAGGATACTCTGGCGGACCCGAAAGACATCGCCATGCTGCTCACTCAGGTGGGCTGTTGAAACCCTTCCTCTATAGGGACTGATCCCCGGCTGTCACCAAGAAGTGTAGCAATGCTGGTTTTTGCCACCAAATCTCAATTCATTGTCAGCCATTTTATCTAATGTCAAAGTACACTCAGGAAAAGTACCCATAAAAGCAATTATTACTGCCGATGGCATGATTTCTGGCACTTTTGATAATACAGATGAAAGTATGTTAAAGTACTACAATATTAGTACTTTAGAAATGTGAAGGTAATGTACATAGAAGGAAGACAAGGAATAGATTAAGGTGTTTTGGGGTTAAACGCTCTGTCTGTATTGATTTTACCCTTACTGTCTGCCAGGTCTCCAACCTTGTCTTCCACAAGCACATCAAGCATTATGAACATCTGGACTTCATCTGGGGTCTGGACGCCCCCGAAGAGATGTTCCAAGACATCCTGAAACTCCTGCTGCTCCACCAATAAGACGGCAGAACTACCTCTACCTCTGTGTGTGTGTTGGTGTTGGGGTGTGTGTGTGTGCACGCGCCTGTTTGAGGCATTCACGTGTCAGATTTGACTGTTTTTAATAACCACCAGATGTCGCTGTCGTGTCGCACCTCTCCTCTCGCGACTTGTGAATGCGAACACCTGCGTGAAGTTGGCACCCCATATGTTACAAAAACATGTAAAACTATTTCTGATCGTTTGTGCTTCGTTTGTGCACGTTTGTGCACGATAAATGAACATTTGTGCTCATACCGTTTTTGAGATATTAAACATAACATTTTGTAAACATATGACGTCACTCAGCACCCCAATATTGTCCGAATCGGTTCAAATGGGTCTCAATCGTTTGTGCATCGTTTGTGCACGTTTGTGCACGATAAATGAAAATGTGTACTCTTTTAATTTTGAAGTTATTAAGGTTTCATTTTTTTCTCTCAGCACCCCATTAATGTCCGAATTGGTTCAAATTGGTCTCATTCGTTTGTGCATCGTTTGTGCACGTTTGTGCACGACAAATGAACATGTGTGCTCTTTTAATTTTAAAGTTATTAAGGTTTCATTTTTTTCTCTCAGCACCCCATTAATGTCCGAATTGGCTCAAATTGGTCTCATTCGTTTGTGCTTCGTTTGTGCACGTTTGTGCACGATAAATAAAAAGTTGTGCTCATAACGTCTTTGAGATATTAAACATAACATTTTGTAAACAAATTACGTCACTCAACTTCCTCCACTTGCAAAGCTGGAACCCCAAAGGGAAAAGAACATGTAAAACTACTTCTGATCGTTTGTGCACGACAAATGTATATTCGTGCTGCTTTATTTTTAAAGTTAATGTTTTTCACGCAGCAAGAATGTCCAAATTGGTCTCAATCGTTTGTGCACGAAGAATAAACGTATGCGCTTTTAAATTTCTCAAGTCCTAAGGCTTCATATTTGTAAAAAGTGACGCAATCTGTCACGCGGCGTAGTCGTGCTACCGAAGACAACGGCGTGAAAATCTTAACGCTACTTCTGTTCAAACGTTTCCTTTGCCAACACCGGCGTTTGTCTTCTGAGAGGTGAGTAAAGTCGTAGCATACATGTATCGAAGCTTTCAAAGACGTGTCCGATTATTTATCCGTGGGTTATTCCAGAAAGCATTTATTGCCTACTTTTTAAAAGCAGTTGTATGTCGTTATTCAGGTAGAATGGTATACACGTTAAAGCACACTTACAAACAATGAAACGTTAGGATTCAATCCCTCCTCAACTGACGCTTGAAGTGCCCCCTTTCCCTCTGTATGCAATGTGTCCACATGAAATTGAACTAAAGGAACTTCTCTTGTCTGTGCTAGGCTGTAGCTGCAGTAAGGAAAGGAACACAATGCTTGGAGCACAACATATGGGGCCACCTTCACTTCCCCTGTTCCCTTTTTTTCCTGAGATACTCCCATCGACTAATGATTTAAGCAATGAGCAACATCCACCCTGAAGAAGCATGGAGATAATGTGGAGTATTCCTTGCCCATCAGTACCCCCAACATACTGATTGATGTACTTCTTGGGGTCAGGTCGAAGAGTGAAGGCCTTAACTCCTCCCAGGAGTGCAAGGGAGAACGCACAGCTTCTTTTGGCACAGCTGCACCTGCTTGTCACCATGCAGACAACCAATATTGTATTTCAATAAACTGAACACAATTGTTAAGAAGCAGTTTAACCCTCAATGTAACAGTTATGAACTTTGATGTGTCACTTCAATTTAATAAAATATATACAATCATTGTGTCCTTGTACACATACACATCCTTTGAATAATGTGAATAATAAAGATAATACATGACTTGGAAGGACTCTTCATTAGAATCCATGTTTCTGGGGGAATATCAAGTGAGGCACACCTACAATTGGGGGGTGTTCACTCCACAAGTTGATCAGGAGAGCAAGGTGGATATTGCCCTCAAGATTCTGCACATTTTCTCTGGAAAATAATCTTTACAAGGTAAACCACTGTACATATGAGGGAGGGAACTAACCATAATTCCTTTTATTAACATTGATAATGTTAGCAACTGCTTATGTTAAATGCTAATATTAGGTGTATAGTTTTGAGGCTCACTGTGTGATATATTGCAGGACTCATAAAAGTACCCTGTGATGGTAAAAGATGCACTTCAGTCATAATGTTGGTCATACAGATCTTTATTTTAAATAATGGCATCAATGTCAACTTTAGCATTTCTTTTTTTGCTAAGCATGAGGTCCACTAGACTGGGAAACCCGAGCAATGTATCAAATGTGCAACAGTGGGTGGGGGAGGGGGATTGGAAGGTGGTGACATTCAGAATGGGGTGGTCCTTTTTATACCATGGTTGAACACACACACACGCTTACAAGTTGGGCAATATGAAATGGAGTCCATTCCCTCTGTTTTTTGTTAGATGCCAAGACCATCAGCTTGGGACAAGGACGAAGTAATAAATGAACTAAAGGCTGCTAAACACAGTGTGGTGACTGAGCATGGCATTGCAGGTCCCACAAATACAGTGTGGAAACAGCTTAGTGACCAACTCAGAGGGGAAATGTCACCCAAAAACCTGTACACATTTGTCAAGTTAAATAGGCACAACTGTTGGGAAAGCCTAGGGATTAACAATGAAGAGAGTGATGAACCTGCTGACATGGAGCCAGAATACATCAGTGATGACCCACATAACACTGATTTTCAGATTACCCTGTCCTCTGAAGAGTGGGGTACTGTATGGAAAGAAGAGGTTGAATACATTAATACAAGTGGACAAACTAGAGAGTACACAGTTCTAAAGCGTGGAACATGGACTGATTTTTTAAATCAAAAGATATGGGAGAGCACTAAATCCTCATGCACTGTTGCATTCAAAAGAGCCAAGGTGTACCCAAACAGTGTGTCAAAGCCCATAGATATTACTGGGTACTGCACTGAATGCAATTCAATATTATCCATCATCAGTGAGAGCATGCCAGAAGAGGGCAAACCAGTGCAGCTTCAATGTAAAATTCAGAATATCAATGACAATCTACACACTGGGAAAAGGAAAAGGAGATTAACTGGGGCACGACGAAAAACTGTGTCAGAGGAGCTGTGTCAGGGCAAAAAACTGCCTAATGTATGGCGAGTGACAGAGGCTCACAACATTATGGAGTTAGGTGATCCAGAGCCTAGCCACCTGCCAAATCTAGCTACCCTTAGAAAGGCAAAACATCAAAAAAGGAGTAAAGAGCTAGGCAACCAAGACCCCATTATGTCACTACAGGTGATGAAACACAGTGTGCCTCACAATGGAAGCATTCACGACATAGGCCTCGACAAATTTTTCTGTCACTACTGGACGCCCTCTCAAATGCATGTGTACAAGGCAATGTCAAAGCTGCCAAGCTCCACTGTTAGTTTTGATGCTACAGGCACAGTGGTGAAAAAATTAAGACGACCCACTGGAACATCAGGGCATATATTTCTGTATCAAGGGGTTTTGTCCTCACCAGGTGTTCACGTTCCAGTGGTGCAGATGCTCTCTGAACGTCATGACATCCAAGCCATACAAAATTGGTTGTCTGAATGGCGACGAGCAGGTGCAGCTGTGCCAAAAGAAGCTGTGTGTGACTTCTCTCTTGCACTCCTGGGAGGAGTTGTTAAGGCCTTCACTCTTCAACCTGACCTAAAAGAGTACATTAATCAGTGTTTCGGGGTACTGATGGGCAAAGAGTACTCCACATTACCTCCATGCTTCATCAGGGTGGATGTTGCTCATTGCATGAAGATAATTAGTCGCTGGGAGTGTCTCAGGAAGAAAGGGAACCGGGTAAGGGAGTTCTACCTGAGAGCCATGGCTCAGCTCTTGCAGTCTGTCACAATACACCAGGCAAGAGAGATGATTCGCTCCATTGTTGTTGTGGCCCTCAGTGAATCAGAAGGGAGTGATAAACATGGAACGCCAGTCTTCTCAGAAGTTTGCAAGACTAACCTAAAGAAAGCCATCGCAGCACAGTGGGAACCACTCACAGAGGATGTGCCTCAGGGGACCGATGTGCCACAGAGGACTGATGACACTTTGCAAGCCTGTAGAAGCAATGTACAAAGGTGGGTTAGTGACATATGTGAGGAGAGCAAGTCTCTTGCTGCCAATGATGGTGACAGGGACAACTTGCATTTTCTACCTGAGCTTGTCCCTCATCTCATTCGGATGTCTTCCTACCTTCCTCTGTGGACTGGAGTTATGGTCCCAATTTTCAGAAGTCACAACATCACTGCCAGTTCTGCTCACGTTGAGGCTGAGTTTAAAAACTTGAAGAAGGGACTCTTCAAGAATGACAACTTGCCCATACGGGTTGATTGCTTTGTAGCGCAACATCTGATTATGACCGAGGGAAGTATGAAGCTGTCCTCTGCTACCATAAAAGATCAGAAAATGGAAGACAAGACAATGGAAGACAGGACCATGGAAGACAATGACGATAGAGGAAAACAAAATGGACAAGACAATGGACTACCGTTAGACACAGACAAAAAAGAGCCAACTGAAAACTGGCGAGGCCTTGGTGTTCCCCCCAAAAAGAGAAAGTCATATTTGACACCATGTCCAGAGTGGCTTCATGAAGATTCTGCCCCAAAACAGAGGATATCAATTGGATTGATGAAAAATGGCAACCACAGCCTTGCCAGTCGCCCAATAAAACTGGGGAAAATCAATGTTGCCGTGACAAATACATGTGCGTTTGACTCTTTTCTTCAGATCCTGTGCTGTGCCTTCTGCGACAGTAACAGCTTCAGCAGGTATGTCCAACAAAGCCAAAGTTCATTGTTCAATTTGGTCCACGCCATCGTAACAAAAGGAATAAACAAAGATGCTTACAGGCAACGGGCAAAAATCCTGTTTGAAGCTTTCAGCTGTGAACCGTTGGTGTCAGGTGTGTATGAAGTGAATGCCACATGTAATGTGGCAAACATAATAACATCCACAATGGAGGCGGCCCCCTCTCTTGTGCTCCAAACATTGTGTTCCTCTCCTTACTGCAGCTACAGCCTAGCACAGACAAGAGAAGTGCCCTTAGTTCAAGTTCATGTGGACACATTGCATACAGAGGGAATGGGGGCACTTCAAGCATCAGTTGAGAAGGGATTGAATATACCCCCTTCAAAATGTTTACGACCACTTAAGTCCCCCGGAAATTGTCCTAGCCCCCTAAAAACAGAGGACCCTTCAACTGCGATAGTTAGGTGCACAGGTGTGGTTACGCACACATACAATACAGGAGCGGCACTGTACATTGAAACAGGAACAGAGAGGAGTTTTGCACTGGAAGAATTCCCTGCCAATATCACCTTGCACAACGAGCCATTTACACTCCGAGGCATTGTGGCCTTTCTTCCAGGGCCGACCAGGAACTCCCTTGGACACTATGTGGCCTTCTGCAGGAGATCGTCTGTTCTCTGGGAGCGGTGTGATGACCTCGCCAACAAAGTCACAAGTTCACCTGACAAAACAAAAATACAACCACATGTCATAATGTATACAAAGGAGTGAAAAAATAGCCAGTTTTTCAGCCATCCATCCTCTCCGATCAAACTCTTTTAAAACTTTATGAAACTTTTGAAACTTCTTTTCTTTTTAAATTTTTCATTCCTGCCTCTTATAGTTCAGTTCTCTTCCATACATGTGTTCATTGTTCAGTAAAAATAAAATCTTTGTAATTCAGGTTCCTTTTTTTCATCTCTATTTTGCCATCACACACACCATAAGCATCTTACATGGGATACTCATGTAAACGATGTTTTTGCAATAGGCATAACAGATTATCCATAAATACCATATCAAAAACAGCAATAGAATCAGTACAACACACACCATATAAGTGACCAAACATGATAAATAGTATACACTGTAAATACAAGCTAGCTGAACGTAGGCTAGGCCAACCTGTACCATAGGCTACTAAATAACCGAAAATATACAGTTGCGACTGAATTGTACTTAGCTCGCCCGTTCGGCGAGCTAAGTACCCTGGTCTAACTACAGGAGACAACCAGCCTCCCCTCCTAGCACCTGTAGCATTAGCTCCCCCTGACTATCTGTCTTCGTCGCCGGCAACTCTAGATCGCTGCGAACGACACCCTCCCCAGCTATCAGAGTACCGCCGAACTTGTCGCTTCTCTCCCTCCAAGCCACGTCTCCCGCACCTATATTCCCACACATCGCACAGCTGCACCCCATCAGTGATCAAGGAGTCCCTGCTCCTGACGTCACCACATAAAGACCACATACCTGACTGACGTGACTGCAAATTAAACTCCTACTGTATATGCTTTAGCTAATACTCCACCGTAGGAGCAGCAATGCAGGCAAACAATTCCTCCAGCGCGGTGATCAGCTGACTTCCGCAGGTGCAATTTTAAACAAGTAAGAGGGGAGTAAGTAAGTCCAAGTGGAGGAAGTTGAGTGACGTCATTTGTTTACAAAATGTTATGTTTAATATCTCAAAGACGGTATGAGCACAACTTTTCATTTATCGTGCACAAACGAAGCACAAACGAATGAGACCAATTTGAGCCAATTTGGACATTAATGGGGTGCTGAGAGAAAAAAATGAAACCTTAATAACTTTAAAATTAAAAGAGCACACATGTTCATTTGTCGTGCACAAACGTGCACAAACGATGCACAAACGAATGAGACCAATTTGAACCAATTCGGACATTAATGGGGTGCTGAGAGAAAAAAATGAAACCTTAATAAC
>JAXIVH010000027.1:445279-552610 GCA_036785325.1 Urophycis tenuis
TTCATCTGATATAAGTCACTTGGTTGTATCTGCAATATTATACGTACTGGACAAGTCTTGGTCCAAAAAATTACTTTCTTACATCAAAATCTTTTTTTTCTCGATAAAAATCTGCATGGATCGGTTTCCAGCCTAGATAATTACCATCGATGATTGGGGGATAAGTGGGTAAATACTGAAATGGTCATGTGACTCCTATCTTATCCCTGATCGGTGGAATTGGTGGTGTTACAACTCTCCCCGTGTTACAACCATACTCGGTCTCCCTACTACTTTCTTTGTGCACAAAGTTTCAAGGGTATTTGGTCGAATGAATGAATAGGCCTACAACGTTTTCGTTACTCGTCGGCATTATATTAACGATTAACGGATATATTAATATAATAATAATTATAACCATTATATTAATGGTTTTCACTTTCGTTTTTGATGCGTAACCTTCAACACACACACACACACACACACTTCTTCTGGGAAATTCCCCGGAAGGTAAATTTCATCATCCGCTCTGCTGTTGCATTCCATTAATATGTTCATGGAGCAGCATGCATCGTGGAACCCCCCCCCCCCCCCACACACCCACACACGCACACACACCTCGTTCTGCCTGCTAACACCGCATATTTAATTGAGCGTGATTACATGATGATGTGTTTGGACAGTAGAGCGGGAGAGTGAGAGAGAGAGAGAGAGAGAGAGAGAGAGAGAGAGAGAGAGAGAGAGAGAGAGAGAGAGAGAGAGAGAGAGAGAGAGAGAGAGAGAGAGAGAGAGAGAGAGAGAGAGAGAGAGAGAGAGAGACATGGTTGTCTTACGTAACTGACAACGATCTGTAAATACCGCAAACACACCCTCCCTGCGGCCGGTAGTCCTGACTTGTCTAGTTTCACTTTACAGATAACAGGGTTTAAAAAAAAAAAAATATATATATATTTAACCTTTTTTTTAACCAGGAGAGTAAATTCTCGATCTTGAGGGGAGACCAGGCCAAGATAGCACAGCAGATAGCGCAAGGTTAAGTGTAAGGTTAAGTGTGGGTTAAGTATAAGGTTAGGTTAGGTTAGGTTAAGGAATGATGCATTATTTCCTCCTTAGAGCCTTGATCTTCATCAATGTTTATCAGCAAGTGCTTCCGTGGGTGTGTGGGTGGGGTGTGCTTCCGTGTGTGTGTTGAGGGAGATGAGGTCAGTGAAAATCCCCTGAAAATGTCCCTTTGGCAGATCATGTGTTGCGCGTCTGGGTCATGGGTCATCAGACAAATGTGAGCAAACAATTGGGGGGGGGGACAATGTGTAACATCCTTCAGTCAATCAGAATCAAAGAACAAGCAAAAGAACAAAATATTGAATTGACCACTTTTTAGAGTGAACAAAATATATATTGTCACAGATACAGGGGCGTAATTTGCGGGGGGGGGGGGGGGGGGGTTAGGGGGGTCATGACCCCTGCAAAAATCTGATCACACTACTATAACCCCCCCAATATCATAACATCATTCAGATTAATAAAAATATGAAATATTCTGAATGAATAACTTGTTTGTTTTCTTTATTAATTTCATTTGCCAGCAAGATAGTATCGTGTTTTAATCATCTGTAATTAGCATGTTATCTTTTACACAAGAAAATGATTAAATAAATAAATATGCCGCAAGTTTAACCCCCCCAATGGTAGACCCAAAGTTACGCCCCTTGCACAGATATTAAACATAAACATCTAGGCTTAATGTGGAAATACTACTTTAACACTGCCCAGTAGGAGAAGAAGGCATGTGGCAGATGTTTTGTCCAAAGCGACTTACAATCATGTACAATGTACATTTGTGGGGTTTGGCAGGTGGAGGTGGAATCGAACCGCCAACCCTCCGTGTAGTTTCCCTCATTCCCACAGAACACGAGATATATTCACAAGTCCACCGTTTACTTGAAACTATCGAAGGCAACATTACAAACAAAACAAGGTTATCTATAAAATACATACAGTAGAACACATACAGCGAGGTCAAAAAACTATTTCGCTCCAATCTTCCAACTGTTTTCTTTGTCTACCTCACTCCACACATGTCAAAATAAAAGCACCCCAACCGTGGGCATCGGGATCACATTAAAACTCCCATTTAAACTTTACAGCGCAAATCAATGCATTTAACATTTTAAACTACTAGTCCGTGAGCCAGAGGGGTTGGTCGTTACCAAAAAAGTGGCAAAGGCCACCATACTTTTCTGAAAGCCTGGAATCTCAGCTTTTCAATTATGTATGATGGCCATCTGACAAGAGTAGCTGTTTTGAGTTATCGCCATAATGGTTTGAGAAAATAATGAGAAAATAATGCGTATAATTCAATCAGAACCTGACATAGCTGAAAATCTATATAGGACATATTGGAATATTTAATTTTTTATATTTGGTATCATTTGAAAGTGGAGACTCTGAACTTCCATGTTTATGGTACGGTAGCCTTTGCCACTTTTTCGGTAACGGTTTCCATGTTTTGAGGCCCTGGCTCACGGTCTATACCTCATGTGGTCGACTGGAGAAGAAAAGGTCGGATGGCGAAATCTCAACTCTTCTCCGTTTGGCACCACAGTGGGGGAACGAGCTCCCTGACCAGTGTCAGGACTGCAGAGTCACACCCCGTCTTCCAGAAGAGACCTCAAGAGCAACTTGTTCAGAGTACATCTGAACCCTGCATAACCCCTACCCTCCATGGTCTTACTTGTTGTACGTCTTGGCACTCTCATCACTCTTTGTAAACTTGGCACTAAGTCAGAGATGTTGTATACTAGCAATGGTTAACCTTGCAATTTAAATCCTTGAAACTTGTTCTGGTGACTTTCTACTGTATTAGCAGCAATGAAGTGTTTCACCTTCTTATGACAAATGTACTCTTTGTAAATGCCACACACACACACACACACCACACACACACACACACACACACACACACACACACACACACACACACACACACACACACATTTAGGGCTAAATGCCCTAAATGTAAATGTAAATAGACTGCCTTTAGGCTCCTACACTCCGATCAGTGGACAGACAGTGCGCTTGGACATGGGGCTTTCCCAGACGGTAGCATCTATGGACTCCTGTGGTAATCACTACACAATCCCCTTCCCACTGCTTATCTCTCCAAGACTCAGCTGGATGTTTGGTCCTCAGGGATGGAAGTGACTCATACTGTTGCAGCCGGGCCAAGTGGGAATTTCTCACTCAGCACTGTTGTCACTGTTGGCACAGATCTGAGATTGACGGAGGAGTTAGACAGAGTCAGAGGTCAGAGGTCACAGGAGCAGTGCTCAGAGGGCCAGACAGAAGAGGCAGATAGGTGTCATTGTCTGTTTTAAGAGAGAGAGATAGATAATAGAGACGGAGAGAGAGGAAAGAGAGAGAGAGAGAGAGAGAGAGGGAGAGAGAGAGAGAGAGAGAGAGAGAGAGAGAGAGAGAGAGAGAGAGAGAGAGAGAGAGGCAACAGGCCCAGGCACCAGCAAACAGCAAACACAGGTGTCAAATCTGTCAAGAGGGCGACCCCATTGGGTGTGAGCTGTGTGAAAAGATACGAGGGCTCAGTCCAGTCCATACACCAGTGGAGACACACCACGGCCACAACCAACAGCTAAACATTTCGTTGGGCTGATGTGGGTGCGTATGTTCAACAGCCCGCAGCCCTCTCCCTTCCAGCGATGCTTTGTTTACGCCCAAACCGCTGTGTACGTAAGCCGTGTGTACGTCTTCACCCGTGCAGAACTATCCCGATGGTTCTAGAACAGAACCACCATTCAGCGGCTAAACCAAGTGTGCTCTCTCCACTGCACCGCAACAGCGCCAAGCTGCCCGGACCTGTGTGTGTGTTGGTTTGTGTGTGTGTGTGTGTTGGTTTGTGTGTGTGTGTTTAGTGTAATGTGCGTTTGTGTGTGTGTGTGTTAGTCTATGTGTTGGTTTGTGTGCATGTGTGTGTGTGTTTGTGTGTTTGTGTGTTGGTTTGTGTGTTGTGTGTTGGTTTGTGTGTGTGTGTTGGTTTGTGTGTGTGTGTGTGTGTTGGTTTGTGTGTGTGGTGTTAGTGTATGTGCTGATTTGTGTGTGTGTGTGTGTTACTCTATGTGTTGGTTTGTGTGCATGTGTGTGTGTGTTTGTGTGTTTGTGTGTTGGTTTGTGTGTGTGTGTTGGTTTGTGTGTGTGTGTGTGTGTGTGTGTGTGTGTGTGTGTGGGTGTGTGCTTGTGTGTGTGTTTGTGTGTTTGTGTGTTGGTTTGTGTGTGTGTGTTGGTTTGTGTGTGTGTGTGTGTGTGTGTGTGTGTGTGTGTGTGTGTGTTAGTCTATGTGTTGGTTTTGTGGTGCATGTGTGTGTGTTTGTGTGTTTTGTGTGTGTGTGTGTGTGTGTGTGTGTGTGTGTGTGTGTGTGTGTGTGTGTGTGTGTGTGTCTGTTTTGTGTAATGAAAAGCATTTGCGTGAAGCAGCTGGATCATACGCAACACTGCTTGGAGCCGTGTTGATACAAAGCCCTGCCATTACAAACAAAGGCGGTTTACGTGTGGTGCATATGATGTATGTATTGTGTGTGTCTATGTGTTTGAGTGTGTGTGTGTGTGTGTGTGTGTTGTGTGTGTGTGCGTGCGTGCGTGCGTGGAGGAACTGGGATGAAGCCTCTCTTCTTCAGGCCCATTCTATCTTGAAACCCTTTTTCCCGTTAGGAAAAACCCCTAGTGCAGTTCATATCATAAATCATGGGGGCCTTCTGTTAAGCTATGGCATGCACCAGTGTAGACAGAACAAGTCAAGTCAATAGACACTGACAACACAGAGGGACAGAAGTTAAATCAGACGGACAGGAAGTTATTTTACCCAGCGAACGATGGCCCATTTCCTTTGAGGTTTCAAGATTCAAGATTCAAGTCCTTTATTGTCAAATGTGCAGCATCACTTATAGTCATACTGTACAATGAAATGTATTGAACGAGGCCCGTTCCAACATGGAAGGAAAATCACACCACCACACACACATGGAAGGTGTGTGTGTGTGTGTCTCTGTGTGCGCGCTGCGGTCAATTTATATTCATGTATCAAGAGTGATAGTGAGGGAGGACACACACACACACACACACACACAACAGACACACAGACAGACCAGACACAGTCGGATGCACATGGTGGAAGCGATACTGATGGTTAGGGTTAGGTTAATTATAAGTCCATGTAATGTGTAATCTCTCTACAGCGGTAGCCACTGCCATTGTTCTGCTTTCAGGTTTCCGTCAGGGTTTCCTTCTTTGGTCGTACTAGGTCAGAGCGGATAAGATCAGAAGTCATACTGCAAGGTATTTCTTTTAGACACATGTCACTGAAGGAGCACCGAAGGCTGTCTTGCTCCAGGACAGGTGGACAGGTAGCCAGCAAGACACTGGGGATTGAGCTCGGGACCCAACAACTGGGGGTGGAACACCAGTGTATTTTTGGCTTTCAGGAAAGACAATCCAACGCAGGAAGTGAAACTGTGCGGTCTTAATCAATGAGATCAGGAAAAAGGCTGATCCCTGCGGCCATAACGGCCCTAAACAGCAGGCCCCGTTGATCTGTCTGTCTGATGAATGTCTGTCCACTGTCCCACTGTATCGTCATGTATGTTACCACCGGTGTTATGTTGTTTTGTATTTTTGTATGCTGTAAGTGTACTGTCACGTTGTCTGTTGTCTGTCCCACTGTTTTGTCACATAATGTGCAGTCTGTGAAGACAATTTTCCCCACGGGGACAAATAAATCAAATCAAAATGTCAGTTGATACAAATCCAGAGGTGAAGAATGTAGACTCAAGGCACATGCCCAAACACTACTCCTCGATCCGTGAAGACTGATTAAACGCAAAACATGTCCTGATCTGACTGAATGCATAACATTTACATTTAGTGGCATTTAGCAGATGCTTTTATCCAAAGCCATCCATCCATCCATCCATATCCTCCGCTTATCCGGGGTCGGGTCGCGGGGGGCAGCAGCCTGAGGAGAGAAGCCCAAACTTCCCTCTCCCCAGCCACTTCGTCCAGCTCTTCCGGGGGGATCCCGAGGCGTTCCCAGGCCAGCCGAGAGACATAGTCCCTCCAGCGTGTCCTGGGTCTTCCCCGGGGCCTCCTCCCGGAGGGACGTGCCCGGAACACCTCCCAGGGAGGCGTCCGGGGGGCATCCTCACTAGATGCCCGAGCCACCGCAACTGGCTCCTCTAGATGCGGAGGAGCAGCGGTTCTACTCTGAGCCCCTCCCGGATGACCGAGCTTCTCACCCTATCTCTAAGGGAGAGCCCGGACACCCTGCGGAGGAAACTCATTTCGGCCCCCCACCCGAAGGCGGAGGGAGGCTACCCTCTCGTCTACCGGGGTAAACCCCCAACGTACAGGCACCAAGCCGGGGGGAGATAAGCATTCCCACCCCCCGCTCGGCGCCTCTCCCCAGGGGCAACTCCAGAGTGGAAAAGAGTCCAACCCCTCTGAAGGACGCTGGTTCCAGAGCCCAAACTGTGTGTCGAGGTGAGCCCGACTATATCCAGCCGGTACCTCTCAGCCTCACACACCAGCTCCGGCTCCTTCCCCGCCAGAGAGGTGACGTTCCACGTCCCCAGAGCTAGCTTCTGCAGCTGAGGGTCGGACCGCCCAGGTCCCCGCCTCCTGCTGCCGCCCAGCTCACATCGCACCCGACCCCTTTGGCCCCTCCCACGGGTGGTGAACCCATGGGAAGAGGGTCCCGCGTCGTTCCTTCGGGCTGTGCCCGACCGGGCCCCGCGGTCGTAGACCCGGCCACCAGGCGCTCGCCAACGGGCCCTTCCCCCAGGCCTAGCTCCAGGGGGGGGCCCCGGTGACCCACGTCCGGGCAAGGGAAACTCCGTACCAAAGTTTTCTTTCTTCATTGGGTTTTTTGAGCCACTCTTCGTCTGGACCCTCGCCTAGGACCTGTTTGCCTTGGGTGACCCTACCAGGGCATGAAGCCCCCGACAATATAGCCCCCAGGGTCATTGGGACACGCAAACCCCTCCACCACGTTAAGGTGGCAGCTCATGGAGGGGTTTATCCAAAGCGACTTACAAAAAGTGCATTTGTCAGAAGAAGGTGAAAACATTTAATTGCTGCTAATACAGCAAGAAAGTCACCAGAACAAGTTCTGAGCATTCCAGTTGCTAGGTTAACCATTGCTAGTGTACAACATCTCTGACTAAGGGCCAAGTTACAAAGAGCCATTATAAAGTGCCAAGATGTATGTTGTACGTCTTTTGGGGAGGGGGAATACCGTTTATGATAAATGCGTTCCACAGTACCAAACACAAACATCATCATCATCATCATCATCATCATCATCATCATCATCATCATCATCATCATCATCATCATCATCATCATCATCATCAAATCATCACCACCCCCACTCAAATACACAACCACCCCCTGTCTCCCCCCTGCCAACCAAAGCTTTTGTGTGTGTGTGTGTTTGTGTGTGTGTGTGTGTGTGTGTGCGCGCGCACCGGGACTCGGAATGCAAAACGCCACGTTATCGCCACGCCACGTCATTCACACCCCGCGCCGCCGCCGCCACAGAATGAGAATGAGAATGAGAATATCCCCATCCGGGGCGTGTGAAGACATCAGCGCGCTCGCCACACAACAGCTCACTCTGGTAAGTGAGCTGCAGCTCACTCTGGTAAGTGAGCTGTAGCTCATTCTGGTAAGTGAGCTGTAGCTCATTCTGGTAAGTGAGTGACGTTTGTACCACTTGGCTGACGCGAGGCAGTTCCATTTTCCATTCCTGGGTTTCTACCTTCACGTTGGAGTGCACTTCTGGTAAATCGGTTTGGCCAGAAGCCTCTGGAGGAACAATATTTTACGCAACATCTCTATCACAGCAGGGGCCTTTCTAGTTCATGGGGGGGGGTTTCAGCGCCCAGGAAGCCACAGGGGTGAGAAGGGGGGGGGGGGGGGGGGGTATTGGTATTGGGGGTTTTGAATATCGAAGATGTGATTTCCTGCATTTTGCTGCTATTCTGGTGGGGGGGGGGGGGGGTAAATCTATATTTATCTATCAATCCAACACATTGTATATTCTTTAACTGTCTAGACGGTAGAATATCATATTTGAGGACGAAACAATAGGGTGGGTTAAGGCTAAGTTTTGGGTGGGCTTGAGCCAGCCAAAAGAAGTCTAGCTTCGCCACTGCATCACAACGCTGTCCGACTCCTGCAATCTGTGACTCAAAGAAACAAGTAGAAAGAAATATTTGACCAAATCTGCTGAAAAGTCTGTGGAACGTTTCCAAAGGATGATGGCAAACATGTGTTTTTTTTAATCACACATGGTGCTGTTGTATTATTGCTGTTGTATTATTATGTAGTATTATCATTTTATTTATTTATGTCTTCTTACATTCCTGTGAAATCCTGTACATTTGCACATTTTGCACATTTGCACATTTACTTTGAACAATTTACATCTGCACATCTATATTTATATTGACACCTCGGTGAGACTCATCGACCAATTGCACAGTTCATCTTCAATAGGATGATTACTATGTTTGTATATAGTAGGTTTCATTTGATCTTATTCTAAGAGCTCACATATAATTTTTTATCTCAATCTAGATTAATCTATTTATTGTTTATTGTTTATTCTCTGTTTTTTTTATTACACTTTATACCACTGTACTGCTAGTCAATGTGAATTCCTCCTAAGGGGGATTAATAAAGGAATATCTTATCTTATCTTATCTTATTTATCACAAACGGTACCCCCTGTAAAAAATTCCCCCGTAAAAGAAAGAGTTATTGATACCCATCATCGACTCGTTTTCACAGGACACACACACACCTGTGCACACACACACACACGTGCACACACACGCACAACCACACACATGCACACACACACAGATACGTGCACACACACACACACCCACACACACGCACACACACACACACACACACGCACACACACACACACACACGCACACACGCATACACATGCACACACACGCACACACACATGCACAGACACATACACACGTGCACACACATGTACACTGCTTGCTGTTGTTGAACACATTGTTGTTTGACTGAAAAACGCGCATAACACTGCCATAACACTGCATTTCTGCATTTCAACCCGCACCTTTATCGCTCATTTGCACTTGTGGTTAGAACGCCAACTGCATTTCGTTGTTCCTGGACTTGTACTCTGCACAATGACAATAAAGTTGAATCTAATCTAATCTAATCTGATAACACCCTGGTGGTTGCCAGCCTCCGATGAGTGGTGCATCTGCATATAGGTTATAGATTAACATTATAGAGCAGTGGCTCTCACCTGGTCTGGCTTCAGGACCCACCATCACCCCTTAATGACAAGCCGTGACCCAAATCAAGGAAAATTTCTCAAAACTTCTCAAATTTATTTAGCATAACATAACACTTCAGTAACTGTAGTATTAAACTATTCAGTCACTTATTCAGGCAATAAAAAATAGACAACACTCTGAATAAAAAAAAAATCCTCTTCAAGATAAAAGCACAGGATTTCTTTTCTTAACTTTTTTTTTTTTTGCCCGGAGACCCGCGACCCAACTTAAAACGGGTCCACGACCCGCTTTTTGGGTCTCGGCACCACCAGTTGAGAACCACTGATCTGGACGACCCGGACGTTGGATGAACTAGCGTCAGACGGCAGACGGGGTGAAATTTCAGAGGAACAGCGAATTACAGCTTTCTGTGTAATGGAGACTCATAGCGATCCCACCACAATCGACTCACATCTGTACAGTGGTAATGAGCTGTAACAAAGTGTTTTAGTTTTTTTTTTGTGTGCGCTACGTGTTTCAGGGCAATTATTTCCTTTCTCAAGCCGTCTCTCTCTCTCTCTCTCTCTCTCTCTCTCTCTCTCTCTCTCTCTCCCTCGCTCACTTGGAGACTGAATAAGAAGTGATACATAGCCAGCCATCGCCAATAGCCAAAATGAACTTTGAAGTCTTTTTTTTTAAACTTTGAACTCTCTCATATCTTGGCATTGGAGTGGCTGAGGCAACATCATTTCACCTTCCTAAAATAATGGCCAAAGAGATCGTTAAAAACAAATCGTTTTTTATTGACAAAAACGATTTGTTTGCCTGAATCATCTCTTCTTGATGCTGGCCACCTCACATTCTACCCCTGCAGTATAACGGACCAATGGATGGAGCAATCAATATTTGGTTTCTGTTTTTTTGTGTGTTTTTTTTTGCGTTTTCCGAAAAACCTCACAAAAAAATGACTCGGGCCTTTACATGAAGAAGGTGACGATAATGAGCTCGTCTTCAGCAACTATGGTACCGCTGGAGAGGAGTCAGAGGACACTGCAATGCCGATTTGCCTTCGTAAGAACGGACAAATCCTTTTTTTTGTAGAGGGTATGGACGACGGCTGGTTTGAGTGGCCTCGCACGCCGGGCTAAACCAGCCGGGCTAAACCAGCAGCCGGGCTAAACCAGCAGCCGGGCTAAACCAGCAGCCGGGCTAAACCAGCCATCACGCTCTCTGGGAGATCCCCTCCATGGCAACCAGTAGCACCGGCTCAGGTGGCGATGTCGTCAGGCCTCATGCGTATAGAGACAGCATGTCACCATGTCCGAAAACAAAACCAAGTAAATGCAGAACAGAGATGTGAGACGGAAAAGGGAACAGAAAAGGGGACAGGAAAGGGGAGAACAGAGAGAAGAAAAGGGGACAACAATCCAACGATGTTGGGATGTTGAACTGGACACCGGTGCATTTATCATGTTCCTGTTATAGTTATGCAGCCACATGACGCCAGATACAACCCCCCCCCCCCCCCCCCCCCCCCCCCCCCCCGCCCCCACAGCCTCTGTAGTCCCACATATGGTTCTGATTAGAACATGCAAACTGCTAACTGCTGCAAAAACACCGGACATATCCGACACTCTTACTCTCTCTCTCTCTCTCTCTCTCTCTCTCTCTCTCCCTCCCTCTCCCTCCCCTTCCCTCCCCCTCCCTCCTCGTCTTCCTGTGGATATTGTTCAACCACTCACACTCCCCCTCTCAGAGAGGCGAAGACACGTGATTTCTGGTAATCGAGACAATGATGCTGTGATTCCTGTCCTGTGCCGTGATGTGGTGGTTCCTTCGGACTGTGAGACTTCATTCTTCTTCTGTGATCTCGCAGTCACGGTTGTGAGGACACGCCGTGGGCTGGGCGATCGGGGAAGCGCGGCTCGGCGGCTGGCCCACTCAGCGCAGTACACGCACAGGCACACACACGTACACACACACACGCTCAAACGCACATACACACACACACACGCACACACGCACGCACACACACACGTACGCACACACACGCACGCACGCACACGCACGCACGCACACACACACACGCACACACACACGCACGCACACACACACGTACGCACACACACACACGTACGCACACACACGCACACACACGTACACGCACGCACGCATGCACGCACACACACACACACGCACGCACGCACGCACACACACACGTACGCACACACACACGTACGCACACACACGCACACACACGTACGCACACACACGCACGAAGCACACGCACGCACGCACACACACATACGCACGCACTCTCACGCACGCACGCACACACACACACACACACACACACACACATGCACACACACACACGTACACACACACACGCACACGTACACACACACATCCTTTAGGTAGTCCATCGTGGCCGATGATGACTTCTGCTACTTTTTGTGAGTTCTTTGATGACTGTAAAGTCCGATGCGAGATGCACACTGTCTGTCACAGACAGGGCAGATGAAAACCTGTCCCTGAGGGACAGGCGCAGACATGGCAGCCATCTTCCTTCTTTCTTTTTTGGGGAGACGGTGTTTTCTCCTGTTGTCCTCAGCTCGTTGGATTCCTGCATGGCAGAGACCACGCCAGGAATCCCGATCTAAGGCGGCGGCTTCCAGGGAGGGAGGCGGTACTCCACACTTCACACACACACATGCACGCATGCACACACACACACACACACACACACACACACACACACACACACACACACAAACACACAAACATATTTTCAGAAATGCCCACACACACACAAACACACACACACACACACACACTATTTATCTAGAAGGAAAATCAGCCCCAGTAAAACAGCAGAGCGGCACTCCATATTGTATCCTCACATTAGAACCCTGGCCTCTCTGCTCCTGTTCAGGTCATAACGGAGTCAAACTGACTGAAGGTTCCTTTTAGGAGGACCCTTGCATTTGGTCTTCATTGCCTGAATTGATTTAGATCATGCAGGTAACATGCTGAGCCAGAGGGCTATGGTAACATGTTAGCTCAATACATGAATAAAAGTGCCATCGATTTCGCAACAGTCCATGTATAAACATGTTCCAGAGTGTTCCTCCATTACTCTCTCCGGTTCAGACGAGGTTCTGCATTATTCTGTTGACTCAGGAACATCCTGCACATTAATCCTTTCTGTGTGTGTGTGTGTGTGTGTGTGTGTGTGTGTGTGTGTGTGTGTGTGTGTGTGACGCTTATTATTAGGGCTATATAGTTTCTGTCTGGGACTCTGGGATCAAGAATATTCACCAGGGTGAATTCTTCAAGGTTTATTTTGGGGCATGTGTATCGCGGATGTTACCTTGTCCCCAGTAAGAAAATGATTTGGTTTGATCAAACACAATACGGGCGACCATTTCCGTTTCCCCTTTTCACCAAAAAGGAGGACAAATTCCAGAATGAAATGGCAACAAGAATCTGAACATACTATATGTTTGTGACCGCATCATTTCAGGGCTTGTACATCACCTCATGCTAATCAATGAATTGGGAAAATGTATTCATGCAGTTATAAACACCACACAAGCTTTATTTTCTACAAATCAATAACGACTACACAACCATTTAATTAAATTATTTATTCATGTTTTCTAACCAACTGACCAACTAAGTAACTATATATCTAACAAACTAACTCAATCAAATCAACAATGTATCTATCCATTCACCTGAATTAATAATGAACTGTCTATCTCACCAACCAACTAACTATGCAACTAAGAAAATAACCAACTGACAATATCTGCATGAATGAATGACAATAAACAGATCGCAGTAAACACCCCAAGCAAACAGCAAATTAACTTACTATTCTAATCGCTCCTCCTCTGTCAACACTTAAGAATTGAATCATAACAATGGAAATGTATGTGGAGAGGAAAGTTAATAGATTCATCCATTGTTCCTGGACAATCAGCTTGAGACTTGAGATGAGTACTTGATGTTATAGTTGCAGGAAGCTTTGTCATAACTTGTATGGAATGCTGTGGGAAGGGTTTCATCCAGAATGGCAGCTGTATATTTGTGCCACCTCCGGTTTGCTTTGGCTTGCAAACGCTTTGACTTGCAAATGTGTTTTTCTACCTGGAGGGGGTTGGAAACCTAAATGTACGTGCATGCTATTATTTTGGTATTAGAAGACTTGTTTTGTCAGACTTGTTCTTGTCCTCTATTGTAACAGACAATGGAGGGACGAATGGGAGCAGTGGAAAAAAAGTACAATTATAGATATTCTATTTTTAAAGGATCCTGATGGAAACCTGATTGGCTAGTTGAGCTAGATGGTTTAAAAATTAAAGCTGCAACCACGATTCCAAAGGGAGGAGCATGACTTTGACAACCAACCAGCTTACATTTGTCATTTGGGCATGTTCTTCTTGAGGAGGTTCATTCTACAGTTGCGCCATCGAGGGCATTCCCTCTGGCTACATCACCTTTTGGCACAGCAGCTGCTCCACCCAGGAGCACAAGGCACTACACTACAAAGGGTGGTGAAAACTGCCCAGACCAGATCGGCAGGGTGCTGCCCACCCTAGAGGATGTCTACCCCACCCGTTGCCCGAGGAAGGCACACAACATCACCAGGGGCCCCAGCCACCCAACACACTCACTTTGCACCCTGACAGACAGACAGACAGACAGACAGACAGACAGACAGACAGAAATACTTTAATGATCCCTGAGGGAAATTGCATTCCCTCAGGGATCAATCTTCCCTGAGGGAATCCATCAGGGATCAATCTTCACCGGATAATTGCATGGACAGTCACACACACTTGGCGACCGAAGGACACCTTTTTACCTGCAGGCCATCAGGCTTCTGAAAACGCTGAACTCTTCCCCTAGCGCTACCTCAAACCCACTGTCAATAGCCATTGATGTAAACACTTAGCTCAGTGTGTAGAGCGGTTGGACAGAGCGGATGGTCCACTAACTGCAGGGTCGGCGGTTTGATCCCCTCGATCCCCCCTTCCAAGCTGTCTGCATGTCGAAGTGTCCTTGAAGAAGACACTGAACCCCAACTTGCTCCCCGGGTGCTGAACATAGCACCCCACAGCTCCTATGAACCATAGGATGGGTCAAATGCAGAGAACAAATTTTGTTCCCATATCTAAACAATACTGAAAATGACAAAAAGACTGAAAGGTCTTCTCTTATTATATGCCGTCATTATTTGATGGGAACATTCAGACCATATAACTCAACACTCTATGTAAAACCATGTAAAATACTGGATAATACTGTATAATACTTATAGGCACTTGCACTTTACTCCTGCACTTCTGTATCGTGTCATATTTTACCACTGCTTCCATCAAAGCTCATGTACAACCCTCCAGTTTATGTACTGTATGATGTAAATACTTACATGCTTTCAGAATGCACTTTATATTTCTAGAATGCTGCTAAAAATCATTCTCCATTGCTGCTTATTTTCATTCTTCATCTTTCATTCTTCATTGCTGCTTTTACTGTTATTCTGTACTTATTGTATTTTATTTAATTTAACTGTTTTCTTTGATTTTCCTTCCATGTTGGAACGGTCCTCGTCCAATACATTTCATAGTGCAGTATGACTCTAAGTGATGCTGACAGTAAAGCACTTTAAACTTGAAACTTGGAGAATCTTCACTGGATAATCCATTCTTATACCATAACCTAGGCTAACAATAACCTTATTTTGCCACACCTCTGAATGAAAAAACGCAGTGGGCAGTCTCACACATGCCATAGTCTGTGTGGGAGACTTTTCATGATTTGTTGTTTTCTCGAGTTAGATTTTTCATCTCATGATTAATTTACTCCATCGTTCAGGAATAAGCTTTGCTTATTGCTTTTGTCTGTGTGTCTAGACATCAAACGGCAAACTTTTTGTTTACAACGATTAGGACGCCATCTCTCTTTCCGCTTCATTATGCTCAAGATGTTCTCCCTACGGTCTGCGGCTGCGGTCTGTAAATGAATCGCGCATCAGGGCAGGACTAACCTGAAACAATGTGTGTGTACGCCAGACCTCTCTGTGACGTCACGCTTGCTAACTCCCTGGAAAACAGCCGGAACTTGAAAAAACACCGGACAAATTTGGCACGTGACCACACATCAGGGCCCAATGTTTTAGACATATCCTCACATGCTCGGAATGGAGGGAAATGGAGTTGGTACAGGGCTAAGCTAAGTGAGATAGCGTCTGTGCATGTGTTTTTATGTTATGTTTGTGCATATATAATGTACGTGTATACGTGTGCTTGTGTTTGTGTGTGTGTGTGTGCGTGTGTGTTTGTGTGTACAAGTGTGTGCACACTGACTGACAGCACCGTTACCGTCCAGTAATAATAAGCCACCTCTGCGCGCACGCACGCACACACACGCATGCACACGCACACACACACACACACACACACATGACAGACATGGTGGTGGTAGTGCTGGTGATGTTGGTGGTGGTGGTAGTGGTGCTGGTGGCAGTACTACAACAACAACAACAACAACAATAATAATGATAATAATAATAATAACAATAACAATAGTAATAATGACATCCCCTGTATGAACAAGTACAAGTATTCAGACATGTACCTAAATACTGACAGACACTTCACAGAGTTAACACACTGAGCAACATGTTGATGGAAAGTTCAATCCAACAGGAAGTAGGGCTTTTTCTTTGTATTTCTGCAGTTGACTCAGCAAGACTGAGATGACAGGTTTGGGGGCGGGGCCATGGTTATTTATAAACTCACTTTTGTTGATCTAGTCTCAAGGAAAGTGACACTTTCCTTGAGACATTCAACATTCCATCGAAATGTATTGACAACTGGAATAATTGAATACTTGAAATTAGATGGAGTGTTGAATTCACTAACTTTTTCCTTACACTTGTGAGTTTTGAAGAGAACTTTTACGAACTTATCCGGAAAGACGGAAGAGACGTCGACGCAGCGGTAGCCTTAGCAACAGCTAGTTGAAGCTATCATAAAAGTGCTCTTTTAAATAAACTCCTGGTGTACTTACAAACTTTAAAATGCCTAATTTTGTGAGTACAGACCATATATGTACTACTACAGAAGGTGGGTAACAATCCATGCATTATTAGTGGGGTAATTTACGAGATATACTCAGTGTACGGGCCACTCCAATACTAAACCATTCGGCTTATACCCCTAAACTTGATAAATATTGACCGTTGCTAAAAATGCATCTGAGGGGGTATTTGGCTGGATTATTGGTGGAAATTACCTCAGGGTGAATTTTACTCCGAACCATCACTTTAAACAAGACCAATAAATAGCACCCCATACAAACGTTGTCCCCCTATACACCTTTAAATTTGGATCAAGCACATTCAAAATGGTGAATGATGTGGAACAATTCTTTTTGGACACATTTCTTTACCACGTTTATTTTGTCTGACTCATGCTCATCGTTTTACTCATCTGGAGGTCATCGGGTTGAACCTGCTGTTCATTACAGGCACATACACACACACACACACACACGCACGCACGCACGCACACAATCACACACACACACACACACACACACACACACACACTGTCCTTTGTCAACTAGTTGAGCAGGCAAGCAATTTACACTTCACTATTTTTCATAATGTTTTCATTGGGGAACAAATTCTGGATTTTGGATCAGTGCTGCAACGCTCCCCTCCAGAAATGTGACTGTTCTATGAACTTGATGTGCCGTCATGGTCTTGACTGCAGTTCCTTGACCATACCGTTCATATGTGACTTGCGAAAATGGCAGGGCAACCCAAGCTCAGATTGAAGTGCAATCGTGTGTGCTCTCTGGATCCTTCTCTGTTATCCATCCATCCATCCATTATCGTGACCGCTTATCCTCTACGAGGGTCGTGGGGGGGCTGGAGCCAATCCCAGCTGCAACGGGCGAGAGGCGGGGTACACCCTGGACAGGTCGCCAGCCTATCACAGGGCTAACATACATAGACAAACAACCATTCACACTCACATCCACACCTATGGTCAATTTAGAGACACCAATTAACCTAATCCCCAACCTGCATGTTTTTGGTCTGTGGAGGAGAGAACCCACACAAGCACGGGGAGAACATGCAAACTCCACACAGAAAGGTCCCGGGTCCCAGGTGGATTCGAACCCAGAACCCTCTTGCTGTGAGGCGACAGTGCTAACCACTGCACCACCGTGCCGCCCCTTCTCTGTTATGTTTAGCAAAATAGTTCATGTATACGGCTTTCTCTGGGATGTTTTGCTCTGCGGGCCAAACATACATTTTTCTGAGAAGGATGTTTATAGTGTAGATACACTGTGATTTGTACATTGTAATGCACATGTACAAATGATAAACTGAGGCATAGTATTGTTGAAATTGCATTTATTTTTCTTTCTAATTTCAGGTTCATAATGTTTTGTTAAAAAAAAGATAACTAAGTTAGTAAGTTAACTAAATGTGAATTTTCAGAATGAAAATATGGGGTTGTCATTATTTGTGTGTGTGTGCCAGTGTGTTATTTACCACACTGGGAAAATGTGCATACTACTCTGTGGTTAACCTGGCAATTGAAATGCTTGAAAGTTGTTCTGGTGACTTTCTTACTGTATTGTTTACTGTATTCTTACTGTATTGTATGTATCTTTACCATGTTTATTTTGTCCAGTGACTCACGCTTTGATTTACTCATCTGGAGGTCATCTATTTCTGTAGTTGATTCGGCAAACCTGAGATAACAGGTGTGGCCCTGGCCATGGTTATTTATGAATGGAACTCGCTTTTGTTGAAGTAAAGGGAGACTCTATCCTCTAGACTCACATACACGCCTGTCCGCCATTCGCTCAACTGGTTCATTACACACACACACACACACACACACACACACACAGACACACACATACAACACAACGCATGTCAACATTTAGGAGGGATTTAGATTTTATAATTCTTTATTAAATATGATTAAGTCATTACAACATAATACTCATTTCCTATAGTGTACAATCACATTTTGTTCAAGAGGCTCACAAACATCCGTTTTAGTCATACTCCCCTGTCGCAACTTTCACAGGATTCCAGGATAAACTTTTCCATCATACAGCCCTTCACAATCTGACACATACTTTTGTATCCATGTATGTACGTGTACCCTCCTGTTGCACGATTATGCTTCATTTTTTTATGTCCCCAACATGGTAAAATGCATGTCGATGTATTGCTTGTGACATAAAGCTTAATAACCTTTAAAAGGGACTTCACAGTCCCAACTTAGGGTGGTGTGCATGGGAGAATAAATAGCTACATATTAATCTATATATATATATATATATAAATACATACACATTTGACTAAAGGACTCTCAAAAAATAAGTTACTTCTTAGAGTATAAAACTACTATTAGCCTACATCAACACAATTGACTCCCAGCGTCTCCTTGAGCGACAGCAGAGACTTCTCCTCAGTAGTGTGATGCCCCAGCGGGGACACGCAGAGTAAACTAAGCTCTCAGAAGCCAACCCTGCGCAACGGGTTGCTTAATACAGTGGATCTGATATGTTCGTAAAAATAAATAAATAAAGGGGAAAAAAAGGAAAAAAAAAAAAAAAAAAAAAAATCAGAAAAATAATTTCGGAAAAATTCGGGAAAAAGTCTGTTTTCCGAAAAGGTCCGTAAACACAGAAGAACGCCGATGCCGGGCGGTCGTCTGGGTGTCCTCACTCGCGGTGCTCGTGGGGTGACTCCTGGCGGAGCAGCGTGCCGGCCAGCCGGTCCCAGTGGGTGAAGTAGGGCGCATAGTTCGACTTGAAGGTGAGGTGGTGGAGGTCGTGGTGGGGGGCCCCACCGTACAGTCCCCAGGGTACCCAGTGGTGCGGGGCCCAGGGCAGGTCGTAGCCACAGTGGTCGTCCACCGACAGCCAGATGTTGAGCACGAAGAAGGCCAGCTCCGTCAGCGGGTGGCACCGGAGGAGGTAGGGGTTGATGCCGGCGAAGAAGCCCAGGGACAGCACCTCCCAGGCCCCTGAGTACTCGGTGGTGAGGGCCGAGGTGGCTGTGAAGCTGTGGTGCACCTTTAGGGAAGAGCGAGAGAGAGAGAGAGAGAGACAAAGGGTCAATCAAGCGGCCAAGTTGGTCTTCCATGCAGGATAACGAGATGACACAACAGGACATTTCTGCCGCTACACAAAAAACATTTGCATCAATTGGGAACAGCTAGAGCGCTGTCGAGGACAGCGACCCAGGTTCGATTCCAGACCCCGGTCATTTGCTGCAGGTCTTCCCCTCTCTCTACCACACTTTCCTGTCTCTCTCTTATCTCTACTGTCTCTATGAAATAAAATTAAAAAAAACTAAACATCATCAAACAGCATAGAACATGCCCCAAAGATAAAAATCACAAAATACTTTTTTTTTTAAAGAATGCTGTACCTACATTATACTCGTATACTCCTACTCTTATCTAAAATGCAGTTCAGCTACAGAAATCACAAAACATCTTGGTACGAATGTTATAACAACACCAACCTTGTGGAACGTGCGATACAGCCAGGGAATCTTATGGTGGAGAATGTGCCACACGAAATACTGAAAATCAAACAGCAGCAGGCAGGACAGCACCCCCCAGATGAAGCTGGCGACGCCAGGGGCCTCCATGGGTTGGTGCACGGGCCTCCAGTACCAATGGAGAACCGTCACGGGCAGGATGTACACCAGGTGGTTATAGATGGCCAGCGCCAGGCAGCTCTTGGTGCTGTCCCAGGTGACGATGCTGTTGGGTTGGATCTTGTATCTTCGGATGACCGCTACCCGCACGGAGAGCCAGTCCAGCAGGACGAAGGGCAGGCAGAAGAAGAGGTAGATGCCGATGGAGAACAGCACGGGGAAGAAAGGAGAGCCCATGACACTTTGATACCCGAGGACGAAGTCCCACAGCGGCTGGAGTAGTAGTGCCATCGTCTTGGTAGTTCAAAAACTTCTGCTCGCTCCACATGTGTAGCAGCATCTATTCACTTCCAAGGCTCCCCCCCCTGCGCTATGTAAGCCGCCTACCTTTTCGATACGTCATCAGTTTTGTCACACGACACCGCGCGAGTAATTTCTTGGTTCGGAAAATGACCATAACGATGGAAGGTTTTGCTTTGACCACGCCCCCAACTAACTTCAGTGGTCGCCCCAACTGCTTCTTCTTAGTGTCTTTGAGGTTTATGAAGTGTTATATAAATAAACTGTATCGTCCCAATCATCATCATCATCATCACCACCACCACCATTATTATTATTATCATTATTATTATTGTTGTTATTATTGTTATTATTATTATCATCATCATCATCATCATCATCATCATCATCATTATTATTATTATTTTTATTATTATTGTTGTTGTTGTTGTTATTAGACTAATTAAATTAGTTCGGGGCGTGGTCAAGGCAAAACCTTCCGTCGCTATCCTAGGAACGAGAAGTCTACCAGCCGGGCGCACCTCAGCGCAAAATGTGTTATTGCAAATCGGCGTTACTCATTTACCTCACTCACAGCGCCCCCTGGTGTACAATAAAGGAACGGCGCTGTCACGCTAGTATAGAGATGTTGTGGACTAGCAATGGTTAAACTATCAATTGGAATGCTTGAAACTTCTTCTGGTGACTTGTGTTTCTTCTGACAAATGCACTGATTGTAAGTCGCTTTGAATAAAAGTGTCTGCTGAATGCCCTAAATGTAAAATGTAAATGTGTGGCGTGGTGATGGTTTGATTACATTGTGTGTCGGGTTACGGAGCACTCTGTCCTCTAGTTTAGTATTGCACAAATAGATTTTATTTCCATTCTTCAGCTCACAGCGCAGTTCACAAAAATGTGTTAATTTCCACGAACGGGTAAAATATTAAATTCCATTTGACATCTCCCAGTTGTAGACAAGGATTGTAACAAAGCAATGACATGGATGTACAGTTCCACATTACAACAAACAGTTCTGACATCTCATATTTTAGGAACCTGCAAGGGTTTTAATAAAATGCTGTCTGATGCCACTGGCTCCATCACTCAAAGTTGAGTGATGAGTCGTTGCCATGCTGTTGTGGACAGCATGACAATGAAACAGGGGCAAATTAGGTGAAAAACAAACAGTACAAACAGACTTTTACAGTTAGGAGTTTATATATTTGTGATTTTTACCCAAAATGTTATCCTCAGTTTCAGTCACTCAAAGACGTGAGACAAGGTTTTTTGAGTGACACATGCACCTTATCGTTCAGAAACCCCATGTAAATACTACATCTGGTTAGTAAAACCATCACAAAAACTCATGTCCTACCAGAACTCTGTTTAGCCTCTCTCAAATCCTTACGTCATCTATCAGCACTTTTCAACATGGATACGACATCCTTTGTCCCAGAGTTCAGTACAGTATACAGTATTTGCTAGTATTACAATTAGCTCGTTTAGCTGATGCCACCCTCCAAACCGACCGTGCTGTGCGTTGTGTACAGTGAGTGTACAGTGTAGCCTCTCAAAACATCTCGCTCCAGGATGAACTCACTCAATGCTACGGGCTACGCGGCGGGGGGGCGGGCCCCAGGCCCTTCTGGGCTCAAGGGGGCCGGGCCGCGTTCTCCGCCCACATCGCCATCGTCGTGGCAACAAGCCCAGCTCGGCAGCGGTTCGTGGTGGATTCAAGCAGCACACCTTAACCATTGATATGAATTCACACTATTAGCGGTTTTCTGGTTATCGCATTTTTTTTTGTTTTCTTCCCAGGGGGGGGGGGGGTGAACTTTCTCGGTGAGCGCCTTCACGCCGTCCGCCCCGGGTCTCGGGGTGAGCGGCGCCCGCTGAGCGGCGCGCGCGGGGTGTCGCCTCGAACCGCGTCGACACCGGGAGAGACGCGGCAGCGTGGGTTGGTCCTCGCCGCCGCGCTTCCTTCCCCCGGGCCCGCCCGGGCCTCACGCCGTCTGCAGCGGCTCCAAGGAGGGCGGGCGGACCTCCAGGGCGCCCCCGCCCTCCCGGCTGCCGTAGGTCGCGGCGGCGGCGGCGGCGGCAGGCAGGGCGGCCAGCAGCAGCCTCTCCAGCTTCAGCTCCAGGGCGTCCAGCCGCTGGTCCACGTGCTCCTTTAGCCTCCTCTCCATGTCCTCCAGTCGCCGCTCCATGGCCTCGTCCAGCTCCCTACACGCACGCACGCACACACACACACACACACACACACACACACACACAGACACAGACGCACACAGACACAGACGCAGACGCACACGCACACGCACACACAGACACAGACACAGACACGCACACGCACACGCAGACGCACACACACACACGCACACAGACACACACACAGACACACACACACACACACACTTACTTTTACATGATGGCCCTAGCGGTTAGCGTGTTTGACCCTCGGTCCGGGGTTCAAACCCTCGATGTCGGCACTCGGTCTGGCTGTAAGCATTAGTCCAAAACCACACAACAAACAACAAGGGTTTGATATTTTGGAGTGACCACACACTTGCCACTGAGGGCAGTGTGTGGTCACTCCAAAATATCAAAGCCTTGTTAATTGTTGTGCATTTTACACACACACATATATGTGTATTAGTAGAAGAGTATAATTTTGTGAGTTTAAGTATACGTTTAAGAAAACTTTTTAAAATGTTATTATAGCAATTTTATTATAGCCTAAACGTGAAGGGTATTAGATTAATTAAAGGTTTCTTTTGTAAGACCTCTAAACCAGTGAAAGTAACCGTGTCCTATTGTATTATACAATCTCATGAAGACCAACGAAAAGCACACTCTAGTGAAGAAAGCGTGTCACTCACGACCTCTCCATTCTGTCCCCAGATGACCCCCCCCCCAAACACCTGACTCCCTTATTAACAACCACAGGCTTTCGTCATGAACATTTCGTGACGAAAGCCTATTGAGACATCACAGTTAACCCCAGCGGAGTGCTCCGCCCTGGTAATTACATCATCCACTGCGTGTTTCAGAGCTGCCCGGTGGAAGTGGCACATGTCTGACAAACGTCTCCGTTCATCGGTCTAGAGACCCTCGTGGGACGTTGCTATAACGGACAGCCGTCAAACCTCCTGTAAGACAGCGACTACCTTTAGAACATCCAGCACTCGGCAGCGATTGTTTGGTAGTTTTTTTTTATTTTTTTTTTAACAAGTTTAGCACATTGCCGACGAACTGAATCCATTCGCGTTCACAGCTCACGCTGACGGCATAATTACTCGTGGCCGGAACATGGAATCCACAGATTATATTTTACTACTGGCTAAATTCGCATGAAACCCATCATTAAATCGAAAACAAGGCCGCTACTTGAACTGAATGAAGACGGATATAAGATTTTTAAGCCCGCGGGTAAATTACTCACGCGGGGGGGGGTGACGGCGTTATTGTCTTTCTCCCCTTGAAGTTAGTCGACGACGACTTGACAAAAATGTTGGACATGAGCGGTCCCACCCCTCGAACGCTAAGAATTGCATCGCTTGTCCTACGAGCTGAATGGGTCCCGATTGTTCCCTGGCAGCCGGGTTCTGATGGGAACCCGGCCGCGCACACGCGCGCACACGCACACACACGCGCGCGCACACGACCATCTGAGGCTGCAGTCACGTTTCTGTCATCCAATTGATTGTTAAATGAACTCTACGTGGTACAGAAATTAATTGGGATCAAAATAATACCATAATACAGCACAAACTGTGCACAACACTAACAAGCATATGATGAAGAGTATTATACTATAACTGTATAGCCATCACCCTTCAGCAAGAGAAGAAAAGGGGCATTTAGCAGACGCTTTTGTCCAAAGCGACTTACAATCGGTACATTTGTGGGGTTCGACATGTGGACAGTTGGAGGAGGAGGAGGGATCAAGGGGATCGAACCGCTGACCCTACTGTTAGTGAACTCTGCCTTGCTCTGTCCCCCGCTCTATCCACTGAGCTACTGCCGCCCACAGCAACATCTGAACTTCAATTCATTTCAGTGCATTTCTTGTCACAAAACTCACAAAAAAGAAAACCTGTTTAGGAACAGAAAGCCTGTTTAGGAAATATTTGGCCAGAAAGCTCACAGCAGAATCCAGTTAAAGCACTGTAATATGCATTTCCATTGCCTGGTTTCGGGAGTCGATTCCCAATTCCCACCCATTCTGAATGTACAAGAATGTATGTACCCACCGTGTTGTAAGACACACTATAAAGTCAATAATCACAGCAGAGGTCTTGTGTTACGAAGAACAGGGCAATGTTAAAAAGCACCAAACAAAAAAAACAAAAAAAACAACAAGCGAACAGAACCAGACCTGTGTGAAACAGCCACCCACCACATTCCGTTTGCGTTCTTTTCCGCGGCGGCGTCCAGCCTCAGCTGGGTCACCTGACCGCACACGCTCTGCAGCATGGGCAGGAAGTGAGCGGGGGGGGAGCCCGGGTCCGGACCAGAACCGCCGCCGCCCTGCCCCGGGGCCTGGCCGCTCAGGAGGAGGGACATCATCTCTGCAAGCTGGGCTCGGTCGATGGGCTTCTGGGCATCTGGACACACACACACACACACACACAGCGAGGGTACGGACCGGCTCGGGTTTTTGGGTCGTTTCTTAAAAGGCAACGCGACTTATAGGGAGACGGTGGCGGCGCACAGCCGAGTCGCTCTGACGGGCCCCACGCGACAGAACGTGACTGACCGGTGGGTACAAATGAAATCCGGCAGACTTGGAATCGAACCGACGGCAATCTTGCCGACTCCCAATCTAGTCCGCTGAAAGGACCGAGTTGATAAAAAAAAAAAACATTACATTACAACAGCTAGGTCCAAACGGTACCGCGACTAATGTCACCTGCCTCGCGGCCAGGACGGAAAAACATCACGCTGGGAACCAAACAAACCAGCAGCACTCACTTGCATCCTTAGAGCCATCGGCCGACAGCCCCGGCGATGAGGAGGGAGATTCTTCCGACCCCAGAGCTCCGTTCTGGGCCGTCAGAGCTGGGCCACCTGGGGCCCGATTGGCTGGAGGCTAGGGGGAGAGAAGGGGGAGAGTATCCAATGAAAAACCCCAACACACGCCTCCATCACCAACTAAGGGAGTTCTGTAAAGCCCGTTGAGACTGTAAACTGTGATTTAGGGCTTCACAAACAAAACTGACTTCTGTTGACATTGAATTGCGTCCCCCTGCACATTCATTGAACGGGGCTGCCAACCTGCCAGGTGCGCTGGAATAACACGGGAGGACAAAACGGGACCTCACCATGCCGGTGGCTGGAAGGGGTCCGTTCTGGACCACGGCTAGGGGCCCGGCGCCGCCTCCCGCCAGGGCCGAGAAGGCCCCGCTCCCCATCAGGAGGGGCAGCAGCCCACCCAGAGCACTGGCCTGATTCTGGACAGACGACAACATACGTTCGGATCAGATAATGACATGCGTAAGACCGGATCACTTGTCCGAGTATACATGCCGTTCAGAGAATCGGATTAACAGCCGGAGCATGGGCTGACTCTGGACGCTATGTGGCGCTGCGCATGTGCAGAATGGCACTGCGCGTGCGCAGAATGCAAAATCCGATTCAGATCCGATTGCTGAGTATACATGCCGTTGAAAGTCCGACTATGATCGAATTATCCAGGTGTAGTTATCCGATTTTAGATGTCCGAAATAGGTCCGAAGTAGGTCGGATTAAGGTGTTTACATGCACTTAAAAAGTCCGAACGATGTCTTATATGATTAGAAATTCGAATTTCTTGCTGCATGTAAACGTACTGACAGAAACGAGACTTCCACAAGCAGCTGGGAGGTTCTACTTCTGACGCAAACCCCGACGTCAGAGCCCAATGGAACGCAACAACCTATGGTCTCTCTCATGTTCAGATCTCCACCTTCACAGCACAGTTGAAATCCAGTTGTTGAAATTGTGATGCGAGGTTGTTCAGAGAAAGCCTTGGTCGTCACCTCACCTTCTGCTGGACGTTCACCATCTCCATGAGGCTCTGGGCTCCGGGTGAGAGGCATGAGCCCATCTCCTCCACCAGGGTCTGGACCCTCTGCATGTCGATGCTAGGGCCCAGGCTCAGGCCCAGGCCTGGGTTGGGACTGCAGTCTCGATGAGGCGAGGGACCCTGGGGTTGTAGGCCAACCAGGATACGAGATACCGCAAAACGGCTCCTCCCACCCAGGGAGAGAAGCTGGGGGACGAAAGGTGGTCAGAGGGAGGAGGAGACAAGATGGCATAAGGGGTTGGTTGGGAATGGGATTTCAGATTTCAGGCATTAATTTTGCCACTACGCCTCACGCAGTGGAACACGGAGACGAGACCATACTCAGTTGGGGGCCTAAACTCATCTAAACGCCCACACCAGCGTCTCTCTCCAACAGCCCGGAACAAGGCAGCAACAACAACACAAAAGTATCAGGAGGGACTGCTATCCACTCCTAATTAAAAAGCAGAAGGAAACCCCTTTCCGCCACATCCACCAACCTTCACGTCACAAGACACACAAGGGAATTCCAGGATCAGGTGCGTCTTATAAAACGGCCCCCTTTCTTCATCACTAGAACACAACGGGAACAAAAAACGGGTCAAGTCTGCAGCTTCCTGAAGCACAACACGAGCCTTCCTATCCTATATAGTCATTGTTATGCGCACGGAACGCTTCCCCCAACGCAGAGGAGCCATCACTGGCATGAGAGCTAGATCAATATACAGAGTGCATGACTGTTGTCATGCTACATTGACTGAAGACTTCCAAACTACTGAAATTGTATCTGTCGTGTCACTTCGGCAAACCACATTTGAATTCTGGTTACCCGTCCGTCTGTATGTCATTATCCCTTTCCCCTCTACTGGTGCCACAGTAATCCCCACTTTGGGAGTAGACTTCCACGGTTCGAGCCTCGCTCGTCACCAGCAGGCTGGAGATGAGGGAAGGGGGCTGTGACGACGAACACACGGAGACAACACACGGAGAGCCCTCTTCATCCTGCTCCAACATCAGCAGACATGAGCCCCTGGGTCGGAGAACATTGAAGATTTGGTTCAAGTAGTGTGCGATGCAAGTAGTGTGCGATGGTGTCAGTGATGCAGCATATATCAGGCCTACAGAGATACTAGGAAAAAGCTAAATCACAGCATTTGGTGATCAGGTTCGGAAATGAGTATCAGCAAGTAAGTAGACGTACCCGTTTGTTGCGGCGCTCTCTGGGTCGGTGAGATGCTTGTCCTGACTGAGATGGATGGGGAGAAGCACTTCAGCCAGAGTCCGTCCACTTCTGCAAAGCCAGTTCGTGCGTCCGCTCACCGTCGGCCTACCTGTCACCGCTGGGCCCGCGTCTACATTTGCCATCGTCTCTTTTATTGGATTAATAAACTCTGGACTGAAATAAGATACACGTTACATGCAATGGGGTGTCTGATCTGGATGACTGCGGTCGGTGAATGGGAAGTGTGTCAGCAAACTAACAGCACACTAGCTTGCCAACCCGTCAGAATCACATACTGAGATGTGTCAGGTTGTGTCTAAATTGTAGTATTATATTCGAATACATGGATATCTCTGTCTGTGACTATTTCTCCATGTCCATAAACCCATAGTTTTCCGAACGCGGTTCGCTGGCACACTGAACCAGCCGAGCTTGGTTGTGGTTGTTATGGGAAGACGTCATTGGAAAGCGACGTCCTCAGGACCCAATTTTGCGGCCCATCGACATTCCTGTCGTAAATGGTGTAATGATGTTACAAACAATAATAATGTAAACACAGGTTTGAGACAATAAGTTACAACCAAACGTTTTCGACGTAGGTAATCATTTGGCTGTTAATTAAAAAGTTTAAAAAAAAAAAAAAAAAAAAAAAAAATCCTAATCGTAAATGGATATTTATGAAAATTTTAGTTTTATAAAACCTTTTTGATTTTTAAATCACAATGGATTGATTGAAAAAGTCATAAATATTCAAATTAATATAGTCTAATATATTTGTATCGGAATTGTATCGGGATTACTGTGATTTGAAAAGGATTCCGTGACCTATGGTAATGACAGTGAAACTACACATATACTTCTAATATACTGCAGATAGTTGATGAGATGTCCAATTGTAGGCTACGCTACGATTGTATATGCTCTGTCAAACCGATATGCACAAAAATTATTATATTTAGGTGTATGGACTCAAATTATATTTGTATATTATAGTAGGCCTACTCATAATTGTTTTAAACAAAATAATACGGAATAGCGTCAGATATGGGACATGCACTTAAAGACAATCTTCTGTCAAATAAAAAAAAGTTACAAATTAATCTTGAAGCGTGTCTGTATTATGCAATACTGTGTAGATAATTCTGAAAAATCACATCTTTATTTAATGTATTTCCTGTACAAAATATGAACAGCGGAACATTCTAAACTTACACTTAAACTAACCCAAAGCCTAAACCTCTCCAACTTAATACCTTATCTTAACTATCTCTAACGCTAGTCTTCAAGCAAAAACATATAAAAAACAGAAAAACTAGGGTCCTGGCACTGCAGTCCTCAAACTGCAGCCAATTCTATTGCAGGAACACAGCATTGGCACAAAGGTACAAATATCTACTTAACAAAAGTAACAATACAGGTAACAAGGTAACGACACAGGCCTCATCCCAGGGCACGGTTCACTCCGTCGTCTCGCTGGCCTCCCCGGCCCTCAGGGATTTGAGTGCATGTTGCGCGGTGGACTGAGGTCCAGTCGACGACCCTGACGGCGCCGTGGTCCCCTCCCCTTCCCCCCCGTCCCCTGCCAGGCCGCAGCAGCCAGCGCCGCGCAGCGCCTGCGGCAGCACGCTCACCAGCGCGTTGCGGAACATGGTGCTGGAGAAGCAGTAGATGACGGGGTCCAGCGCCGAGTTGAGGAAGTTGAGGCCGAACGACACCACCGTGAGCTGGGTGAGGGCGTAGAACGAGGCGCAGTCGTCCGGGCGGTAGGCGCCCACCACCCACAGCCCCACCGTGGTCACGGTGCCAGGCAGGAAGCAGACGGTGAACACCGCCACGATGGCGGCGCAGGCGTGCATGGCCCGCCGCACGCCCCGCGCCTTGTCCATCTGCCGGCGCCGCAGCGCCCGGGAGATGCGCGCCGTGCAGAAGAGCAGCAGGGCCAGCGGCGCCACGAACTCCAGCACCGACAGGACGCGGTGCGCGGCCACCTGCAGGAGGATGGCGCGCGACGGCGCCCCGTAGGACGTGAAGAAGAAGCACTGGGTGGCGTTGCCCTGGCCTTTGATGTGGCTGAACGCCAGCATGGGGACCCGGGGCGCGACCACCAGCAGCCACAGGACGGCCACGGCGTACCAGGCCCGCCGCGTGGTCATGCGGTTGAAGCGGTGATGGGGGTGCACCACCTGCATGGTGGGTGGGGGTGTGGGTGGGGGGGGGGGGGGAGGGAGGGGGGGAAACAGTTTGTGCTGAGGTGGCTCGCGGTTAGAGGGGCCCTGCAGAGGTGCAGGGGCTCTCGCGGAGGAGGAGAACTGCACAGGAAGCGGGTCTCAAATGTGTTCTGTCAGACCGGTGAAGTGCATCATCGACAGTCACTGAGTCATCACCACACGCGAGATGTCCTCATTGCGTTTGTGCGCAACAGTGCAACAGCAACAAAAAATACTAGATCTGCCCGCCAACTTTTTAGAGAATGTGAAATATTCGGTATTGTGCAAGAAGTTGAACTCGTCCAAAAGCCAGAAAAAGTAATTGCATATCTGTATGTAATCCCAGTATTCAGTATGTCACCAAATAATACAAATAATTTCATAGATAGAATTTATAGATCCACAGGTCAGTGAGAGAGCAAAGGAACCTCGGGCCCCCTCCATATCTCCATATCTGATCTTGTTTTGATCGCGAGTAAGCATACCCCCTTCATGTTATTGATGTGGATTATTTGGATAACACCAATGCCCGACAGCACAGTGAAGCTATGGCAACCTGTGTTTTGGTAACCTGATCCCAAAATGGCGGTGCATTAATCCCGTTAACCCCCCCACCACCACCACCACCACCACCGCGTGAGATCACCTTCGCGGAGGAAGAGAGTTGCACAGGAAGCTGGTCTCAAATGTGTCCTGTCAGACCGGTGAAGTGCATCACCAACAGTCACTGAGTCATTACCACATGCGAGATGTCCTCATTGCGTTTCTGCGCAACAGTGCGACAGCAACAAAAAATACTACCTGCCCGCCAACATTTTAGAGAATGTTAAATATTCGGTATTGTGCAAGAAGATGGCAACCCGTGTTTTGGTAACCGGATCCCAAAATGGCAGCGCATTCATTCCATTGACCCCCCCCCCCCCCCTACCACCACCACCACCACCACTGCGTGAGCTTACCTTAAAGTAGCGGTACAGCGCCACGACAGTCATCAGGCCGATGCTGGCTGAGCGGTTGGTGAACATCAGGAAGAGGTTGATCCGACACAGGCCGTCGCCAAACACCCAGTGGCCCCTGAGCAAGGCATCGATCCTCAGCGGCAGGCTGACCAGCACGAGGAAGTCGGCGATGACCAGGTTGAAGAGGAACAGGGCGTTGGGATTCCAGGTCTTGAGCTTCCGGCAGAAGATCCACGCGGCAACGACGTTTCCCAGAAGCCCCAGCACGACGTCTAGGGTGAGGATGGGCGGCAGGATGATGCCCTCCAGGCGTATTCCGATAGGTGGGCACCCACCTCTTGCCACCACGGGGGTCTGGGTGGTGAGGGACATCGTGGTGGGGGTTGATGCGCTTTGGTTTTCCTGGTGTGGACATTTGAGAGGTTTCAAGAGGTGAAGGGTATTGATTTGTTGGTTGATTTTTTTTTCAAAACAAACAGAATGTCTATACAGAATGTCCTAAAAATGTGAAGATACTCCAACACAATCATCAAATACAATGAAATACTTTGTTGTGTATGTTGTGTTTGTTATGTAGGATTAAACATTGTTCGAGGCAATGTGGGCATTTGTTTTGCTTCCTCTTACTTCCTTATTTCCAAAGAGACAGAGAAACTCGTATATGGAGGTCATCATGAAAAGCAAACACTGATTCCACATGTACCACTTTTTTATGGGTCAGATAGGGTTGTTTTTGGTGCCTAGGCAGCAGCCTTTCGTGACCGGTTTCCTGTTAACATTTGCACTGGAACTTCTGCAAATAACTAATAAACAGGTTGTCAGTGTTCCTGATTTCTCTCACGGGGAACAGTAAGAAGCAACACACTGAATCTATATCATAGATGATGGAGACAGATCTATGTTGCACCTTTCAATCCCTTCAGTTGCTGCTTCTGAATCTTGGCTTCAAGTTTCAAATATTGACGGCACCACAAAACTCAATACAAACCAACTAATAAACAAACTTCCACACATTCTAAATTCCTATTTAAGACACTTATATATGAACTTATACTTTCTATACTTTCTATACTTATATATGAACACAGCAATGACTCACCAGGCGGAGGAAAGTGACGGTGATGTTCAGGTTGTTTAACAGCAGCAGATTCGGCCGTATATAAAGGACATTTCAAGGCGGTTGTTGGCTGAAGATGTTTGTGCCTTTGAGGAGACGAGATGAGGATCCCTCCACCCATCTACACCAGGAGGTAGACCCATTGAAGCCCCGCCCCCCACCTTCAAGAACACAGTGGAGATAGCCTGCTGTTCTTCAATAATAACTCAATGATAGTTTGAATATGAATAGTAATCACAACCGTAATCATTGTTGTGACATTTACATTCACATTTAGGCCATTTGGGCAGACGCTTTTCTCCAAAGTGACGAACAAAGAGTACATTTGTCATAAGAAGGTGAAACATTTCATTGCTGCTAATACAGTAAGAAAGTCACCAGAACCAGTTTCAAGCATTTCAATTGCTAGATTAACCATTGCTAGTATACAACACCACTGGCTTAGTGCCAAGTTACAAAGAGCGATTATAAAGTGCCAAGACGTATAAGAGCATGAGGGTAGGTTTTTTTGTTTTGTTTGTTTAGAAGTAGAGGATGGATGTTATGCAGGGTTCAGGTGAACTCTGAACAAGTGAGTCTTGAGTGATTATGATTATGTTATTATGATAATAATCAATAGTGAACACTAATAAGAATACACATCAGAATCTTCCCTTCATGTCATTTCCTTCATCGTCCAATAAGATGAGGTCAGAAAGGAAGTGTTGAAATCAAGTGGAAAATTCACCGCGGCTCCTCTGATTGCCCAGATCTATGAAACATGGTCTCGTAACGCCTAACTTGTCATTACCACATGCAACTTGTTACTTTATAATTCTCTGTTTTTTACCAATATCCATTCCGCAAGAGAGGAACTTGTAAAAATAGAACAAATCCTCTCCATCCTCTCACAATGCAATGCGACAGCTCTGCAAAATCTCCAATTCTGATCAACCATCTGATCCGCAGTGGTTTAGCAGTGCACTTCCAGCAGCGCAGCAACAAATATTTAGATGACAAAAACCGAGTCGTCTTTATTTGTCAACAACAATCCTTCCTCCGTGAGCAACTTTTCATTCAGAGTGAGCACAGAGTGGAGGGGCATGTTCACAGAAAGCTTGTTTGTCCGTGTGTTGGAGAAAGAGAGAGAGAGAGAGACAGAGAGAGAGAGAGAGAGAGAGAGAGAGAGAGAGAGAGAGAGAGAGAGAGAGAGAGAGAGAGAGAGAGAACAAAACAACACTGCATTTGCTTGGTGGCTTGCATGAGTGAAAGTAGCACAGCTACAAACAGATTTGCATTCCATGTCAATGAATTTGCCCTCCACTGGATTACACTACACACGTATGGCCATATAATGCCACTTATATTCGACCAACCATTGAAGGGTTGGTCGAGTAATACTAATTACCACTAATTCAACTATGGATTTCTCTGGCGTACAACATTGTTGAGAGAAACTGACAACTCAACCAAATACATAACACAGGTTTAGTACATTTTTCACATTTTCATGCGCAAATCTTACAAATCATACCTTGAAGGGTAGTAGGTCTACACAAGATGATGAACAAGATAAGATGAACTTTATTTATCCCCGAGGGGAAATCCCAAGTTGTGACTGTGAATCGGATGCCGCGTTGCTGTTGAAATTTTGAAGTACCCTTGGGTGAACTTTGTAAAGTGGTTTTCTTGAGGTTGAGGTTGAGGTCTCTGTAAAAATGTGTTTGCTCGACCGTTTTGTTGTGAGCCCTGTATGTTTCCTGTATGTTTCTTCAATCCAAAAAGGCTCACGCGTGTCTCATCCGTCCCGCAGCCGTAGCGATGACAAGAGCAACGCACGGGGAAAAAATATCTAACACTCCTTTAACCATTCCCCTTTCAACCGACACTATGGGGCGCCGCGTTCAGGACATGGCAAATGACATTGAAGATCAGCTCATTGACAGAGTGAGGAAGAGTGGAAGATTTTCCCTTCAACTTGATGAGTGCACAGATGTGTCAGGAGATGTGCAGCTGCTGGTCTGTGTGAGGTACAGCTATGAAGGGAAAATGCATGAAGATATGTTATTTTGCTCATCAATGCAGGGAACATGCACTGGACAGGACACAAGCTGGACTGTAACATCCAAAAAGAGGGACTGAGATGGGAGAACTGTGTATCTGTGTGCACAGATTGAGCTGGAGCTATGCAGGGGGCAAGAAAAGGTTGAAGGGCCTGCGTGTTGGAGGTAGCTCCCCATGTGAAATTTCTGAACTGCATAATCCACAGGGAAGCACTCGCTGGGAGGTGTCTCAGGCCAGAGCTTTGTGATGTTCTCCAGACATCAGTTAAGATTGTTAATTTCACTAAATCTTGGCCACTGCAAAGCAGACTCTTTGCCACACTCTGCCATGAACTGGGATCAGACCACGAAGCACTTCTCTTTCAGACAGTGTGTGTGTGTGTGTGTGTGTGTGTGTGTGTGTGTGTGTGTGTGTGTGTGTGTGTGTGTGTGTGTGTGTGTGTGTGTGTGTGTGTGTGTGTGTGTGTGTGGATAGTTAGAGCAAGAGGAGATTACACCACACATTATGGGTCTCTCAAGGTTACAAAAGTGTTCTTTGGTTTCTCTCATATTAATAGAAACTATTACAGGTCACACAAGCATGAAACTGTATAATACTATGCAGTGTTGTAGGATAATGTTTAACCTGGAGGATCTGTTTTGTTATGTCTTGTATATCTAGGTAGCTGTAGGCCTTTAACACCTTTAGAGAATGTAGAACAATTTTGCAGTTCAATATGGAAATATGTTGTTACATCAGTGCTTTGTTGGCACATAAAATCATTTGGAGTAAATGTAGTAATTGTACAATTTGTTGCTCATCGCGTTGCTGCAGCGGGGAACTATAAGCTCATAATTGGCTGTGAACAGAAAAAAAAGTCTTTAAAACACTAGCAAACTGTAAAAAAGTGTCTGTAAAGGCTTCAAATGCACATTGTGTAAACTGCCCAATGTAAACTGAAATAGGAATACTGTATTGATCAACAACATACATAGATAAATGTTATTCATTTCACTTTTTTGACATGATAATGAGAACCTAATGCTTCATTACATTTTACTGCAATAGATGTGTTGTGGGTTTTGAGACAAAAACACCTTCACCAGGTCGTGGTTTGAAAATGTTTTGAAACCTCTGGCTTATATTTCCCAAAGTTACTATACCACTCAAACGTGGTTTTATAACATTGGGAAAGGTACAATATATATAATATTATTGTTACAGTTTATTTGTAGATCACAAGAGGGTACTGCACACCAACCTCAGGCAAGAAGTGCAGTTTGAAAACACGCTACAGCTTTTGTTAACTATTATATTCTTCAACGTATAACTACATACTCTGACATTTCTTAAATTGTATCGACCCCCGCTGAAATCAATTGCTGACTACGCCAATAGCGCGAATACAAATCACAACATTAATTAAGTGTGTTATGAGGCAGGAGGCCTACGCAGAAGAAATAAAGTATGTAGCTTACAATAACAATAAAGTATAGACGTATAGGCCTACATGACGTATATACAGGAAGAAATGCATTGGCGTTTTTGATGGGAGTAACAGGCCTGCATGAAGCACGTTTGACGCTGTCCGTGGTGCTTATGCATTCCCCCCTTTTCTCAAAGATTAGATTAGATTCAACTTTATTGTCATTGTGCAGAGTACAAGTACAGGGACAACGAAATACAGTACACAGTATACAGTAAATACAATACACAAAGGTTCAAAGGTTCAAAGGTTTTATTGTCATTTGCACAACAGATACAGCGTACATGTTGGCAATGAAAATCTTAAGTCCCAGGCACCCCAAAACAACTCAATAAGTGTCTAAGAATACTGTAACAGAAGAAGAGAAAAACTAGTGCAATAAAAATAGAAGAAAAAAAAAATATATATATATATATATATATATAACATGATAATAATATAAACATTAAACATTCTAAGGTGCAGAAGTGTAAAAGTAAAAGTAAAAGTGTTATATTTACATGTGCAGTTGAATTAGCAGCAGTTATGGGGAGGTATGAACCGATATGAATTAAATAATGTAATCAAATAAATATGAAAATAAATATTTTCCTATAAACAGATGTGGTGACCTTCACAGAGCTCAGGAGTTCAACAGTCTTATAGCCTGTGGGATGAAACTGTCCCTGAGTCTGGTGGTCCTGGTCCGGATGCTGCGGTACCGTCTGCCAGACGGCAGCAGACAGAACAGTTTGTTGCTGGGGTGATGGGGGTCTTTTATAATCCTGTAGGCCTTCTTCCTACACCGCCGGGTGTAGAGGTCCTCCATGGATGGCAGCTCCGTCCTGGTGATGAGCTGAGCAGTTTTCACCACCCTCTGTAGAGTCTTACGGTTGAGGGCGGTGCAGCTGCCATACCAGGCCGTGATGCAGCCGGTCAGGATACTCTCGATGGTGCACCTGTAGAAGTTACAGAGTATCCTGGAGTCCATGTTGAACCTCCGCAGCCTGCGGAGGAAGAAGAGCCTCTGACGGGCTGTCTTGGTGATGATGTTGGTGTGATGAGTCCATGTCAGGTCCTCAGTGATGTGAACCCCGAGGAACCTGAAGCTGCTGACTCTCTCCACAGGAGTCCCGTCGATGGTGATGGGGGCGTGTCCACCTCTCTGTTTCTTCCTGTAATCCACAATCAGTTCCTTGGTTTTGCTGATGTTGAGAAGGAGGTTGTTGTCCTGGCACCAAGATGTCAGGGCTCTGACCTCCTCTCTGTACGCCGTCTCGTTGCCGTCGGTGATCAGGCCGATGACGGTCGTGTCATCAGCAAACTTAACGATGGAGTTGGAGCTGTGTGTGGCCACGCAGCCGTGCGTGAACAGGGAGTAGAGGAGAGGGCTGAGCACGCAACCCTGGGGGGCTCCGGTGTTGAGGGTCTGGCTGGAGGATGTGATGTTACCCATCCGCACTGCCTGGCGTCTGCCCTTCAGGAAGTTCAGGATCCAGTCACAGAGGGCGCTGTTGAGCCCGAGGTTCCTGAGCTTGATGACGAGCTTGGAAGGCACAATGGTGTTGAATGCTGAACTGTAGTCAATGAACAGCATTCTCACATACGTGTTCCTCTGGTCCAGGTGGGAGAGGGCAGTGTGGAGGGTGAGGGTGATGGCATCGGTGGTGGACCTGTTCTTCCTGTAAGCAAACTGCAGGGGGTCCAGAGAGTCGGGGAGGGAGGAGGTGATGAACTGTTTGACTAACCGCTCAAAGCACTTCATGATGATGGGGGTGAGTGCAACTGGGCGGTAGTCATTAAGGCAGATGGTTTTAGTCTTTTTAGGGACAGGAATGATGGTTGATTGTCAGGAATGATTGTCTCGAGCTCCTCAAAAACATCTCTATAGAACCTGTGTGTTTTCTGTTGTGCTTTGAAGACTTATTGTCCACATCGCATGCTCTTCCCATGATCATGCTTCAGTAACATACACCCATGGCCGAATCAGAAGGTCAGACTGGCTCTCTTTGTTTTTTGGTAGTTGGCATTTGTATATTAGATAGGAAAATTGGGGACCAAATGTCAAATAAATCTACTTTGTGTGTGTCTAAAATTGCTGAAAATATCAACTTTGAGGTGATTTCACATTAACGTTTTTAATGTGAGAGAGAGAGAGAGAGAGAGAGACACACACACACACTCAAATGCTAGCGTGTGCCACTCGATCTCTCTGACACACACATCACACATGCACTCACACACCTGTGGAGGCGGAGTCAGCTGGTCCATGCTGCGACCCAAAAGGCTCAGATTCCCCCGAGCCGCCGGCCAGCAGACAGCTTGTGTACCTGCGGACACAATGCTACTTAAGCGAAGACACAAAGGCACCCTCACTGGCCTGGTAGTCATCTGCAACCTATTGAGGATGGGTCATTACGTTCTTAAGCATTCTTTTCACTTTATGGCCCAAACACTGTAATGTTCATTACCACCGTTTATCTCAGACAGCTGTCAGTGTAATGTAATATCTTGCAATGAAAGGGTCTATTCTGTGTCCTAGGGTGGAGGGCAGCCTGATATCATAATATCCACATATTTCTGTTCTGTTTTCTTCAGTATGGGGCAGAACTTTCCATTGAACCCATCATCGTGCAAAAGGAAATGATTGCACTTCAATCATTAAAGTAAGGAAATGGTAATTAAACTTCCAAACATGCAACGTAATGGTGTGGCTGCTCATGCGTGGCCCCATCTCTCATACAAGTCCCAGCAGGTGACGTCTACGCTCACGGTTACCTGACATACTGACACACAGATCAGCAGGAAGTCTTCTTTAATAATGCCCATACAAACAATACATGTTTACTTTACGCCTGCAATTCTCCCCTTTTCTATAGAACCCATGTGTCTTCTGTTGTGCTTTGAAGACTTATTGTTCACATGGCATGTGTCTTGTAGCTCTTCCCATGATCATGCTTCAGTAACATACACCCATGGCCTATTCAGAGGGTCAGACTGGCTCTCTTTGTTTTTTTGTAGTTTGCATTTGTATATTAGATAGAAAATATGGGGACCAAATGTCGAAGAAATATAGTTTGTGTGCATCTAAAATTACTGAAAATATAAACTTTGAGGTAATTTCACATTAACGTTTTTAATTATCTTTATTTCAATGCACTCACACAACACTATTTGCTTATTCCACAAAAATCATCTCTCCATCATCATGTTTTGTGGTTTAGAGTTTATGTTTGAGAGACAATTATCACCAGACTTTATAGGCCTAATAATAGCCGACCGTATCAGAATGTCTATTGTATTTCCTAATGGTATATCTACAACAGGAAGTTTACGGAGCCTCTTTAATTATCTCCACAAAGAGCATTTTAAATCCCACCTCACATTGTACCACAGTACCACCGTGTGGCAGCAATAGCATGCTGCAATTATTTCGTTTATATACTTACTGCAAGTTGGTGTGTAAGTTGGTGTAGTGTGTTCGTTGTCATGATGCTTTCATGGAAACTGTTTGAATGTCACCTGAATCTGTCGAACGTTCCATCTCCCATGAGGCCTTCTTCTTTTGAAAATACAACACAATATGTGTCAATTTAAATATATAAAGACAAAGAATTCACTTCAAACTTCAAAACAAGAAAGTTTATACTGAAAACTGTCTTGAAATGGTCTACTTCCCGAGAGTTGGGGGGGAAAAAAGAAAAAAAAAGCACCGTCACTGGACTTGCCATCCGTTCGTACCCACTATAAATACAAATGGAACTCTTACTTCAATCGGTAGCAGGTGCTCTATTGGACAACATAACTTTAACAGACCCCCTGGCCTGGCTTAAAAACTCCCGGCTCGTCAGGTCGGCGTGGGACCAACGGGGAGAGCAGAGACGAGAGAGCGACGCCTGGCGACCGAGCGCCTGCGCCGTTTTGATAATTATTGCAGGCCTATTATCAATGGGAATGCGGGGGTTCATCTCGCTCTTACGAAGACACGGACGGGAGGTTGAGAGCATTTATTGGCTTACCACACGCTATGACAACGTGAGCTTGTGATGGTGCCGTCGCTATTCACATTACCCATTCGGTTTAATTGCGCACAAGCCTCGTCCTGAATGAGCCACCTCAACGAGTGGGTCTCCATCAGAGCCAAATGAGCAGCATACCTAAATAAGATAGATGTAGGCCTACACACATGCTGATCCGTGCGCTACCTTCTGAGTAACTGTTACCCTACCGAAGGGAGAAACAAACCTGGTGAAAATGATGTTGAGCCTATTTTTAAGATCACAACAAACGATGTTTTAAAGACAACTAGTGCAGTGCCCGTAAGACATATTTATTCCTATAAAAAGTGGGATCTTAAGTATGTGTAACACTGACGATGTCATGTGATTTTGATTTCAAGTATAACCTTCGCTGCTGTCGTAGACTGGCCCTTGTGGCACAACGGTTGGAGCAGTTGGTAGGCATCTCTGGAGAGCCTGGTTCAAGTCGAAGCCTGTACACCACCCTTCATGAGTCAGAGCCAGTACACCATCCTTCATGAGTCAGAGCCCGGTTCAAGACGGTAGAGAAAGTTTTGTTAAATGCGGGAGTTGAACCCATGTCTTCAGAACAGTGTGTAGCAGCTCTCTCAACTGCACCACAGAGAGACTGAGTTGAATTGTGCGAGACTTTCTACTGTTCATTACAATCCACACGACAGTGTTGGTTGTAAATACTTGCAAATACTACATTGTTTTTTGGCATCTGACCCATGATAAGATGACCAACAACTCTATCCATTGTGCTACTGAGCCACTGGCTGTGAAAGATGTCAAAGTGTATAATTGACTTTACAATTCAATGTCACCTAAATTATCTACTGCGAATAAGCAGTAGCCTGAACAGGGACTTGAACCCTGGACCCTCAGATTAAAAGCCTGATGCTCTACCAGCTGAGCTACCCAGGCTTCATGAAGGTAGTGTCTCATGATGACAATTCTGATTTGATGCCTGCCTTCTCCAATCTATTGCATTCTTCAGAGAGATTGCACATAGAACTGCCCTGGAAAAGCAGAATGGGTAACTATGTTATTTTTTCTGTTTAAATTTTGTTCTTTTTTTTTCTCCAAATATGCTATTTTTTGCATGCATGCAGACAGACAGACAGACAGACAGACAGACAGACAGACAGACAGACACACACACACACACACACACACACACACACACACACACACACACACACACATACATACATACATACATACATACATACATACATACACATACATACATACATACATACATACAGTTTGGTGAAGATATGGACCGGAAACACACACACACACACACAGTGGTCCTCACAGTAAGAAGGTCCTGGTCCCCCCCCCCCCCCCCCTTTCTGTGTGGTGTGTGTGTTCTCCTCGTGTTCACGTGCGTTTCATCCCACACCACGCAAAACATGCAGGTCAACACTCCTGCCATGCCCATAAGCAAGGCAAGCACTACACCTGAGTATGGTTCCCGGGCGGCACCCTGTGAGGCCGGCAGCCCACTGTCTCCCTCACGTACCCCGGGGGGGGGGGGGGGGGGGGGCGGCGGGGCACGTATGACACCTGAAGGAGACTTGATGCTCACGTGTGGTCGCTGTTCACCTCTGTTCATCCCCCTGCAGGTGCAGGGGTTCACCTCTGTTCACCCCCCTGCAGGTGCAGGGGTTCACCTCTGTTCACCCCCCTGCAGGTGCACTTCTCTGCTCTCCTGGTGGCGATGGAGCCAGCAAGCTGAGGGAGAACCACATGGTCCTGCTGCCCGAGACCATCCCCTTCCTGGCCCAACTCATGGAGGGTGAGTTAGCCCGCGGCTAGCCGCAGCCGACGCCGCGCACCTCTCGTGTTGTGACGTCAACGCTGCCGTTCGGCCCAAAAAGAGAATATTCAGTAGTGTTTACATTTCGTATGTTCACTGTCCACTCAACACTGAGCTTTTGGACGTGCTGCAGATCAGTTGGATCACTACTACAGCGACATGTGATACTCATGTTATTACTCACCGCTCATCACTGTCATTTTCTGGATTCTTCCAGAGAGACAGGAAAATCACTGACCGTTGAAAATGTCTGCATCGTCTATTTCAGCTCATGGAGTATTTCTCTGGGATTTTGTCAGCGTGTTTTGTGTCATTTACCTCCATCAATAGCTACAAAACTTTAAGGCAGGGTGTATATTTCTAGCTTGCTTTCTGGATGATGGCGGGGGTGTTAGCGTAACAGCTACTCGCTTTTCTTCCAAGATGATAATGCTTGGATTCTTCGTGCTCACATTGTGAGAAAATGGTTGAACATGAGACATAATTTGCACACATGAATTGACCACAGAGTCCAGACCTTAACCCCATTGAGAATCTTAGGGATGTGTTAAAGGGATATTCCGCCATTTTTGGAAATAAGCTCATTTTCTACCTTCCCTCGAGCAAAACAATCGATCTTTACCCTTTTCCCGTTCATCCAGCCGTTCTGTGAGTCTGGCGGTACAACTTTTAGCTGTAGCTTAGCATAGATCATTGAATCGCATTAGACCATTTAATTACTTTATACCACAGCAAATTCGTTGTATGCAAAAATACAGACCACCAAAATCAGACCAATCTCCAGCACGTCCCAAAGATTCTCAATAGGGTTAAGGTCTGGACTCTTTCACCACTCAACCTCTCTTCCACAACGTGTGTCTGATGAATCCTGGCATGGTGATCTTGGAATATGCTTGTGCCATCAGGGAAGAAATAATCCACTGATTGAATAACCTTGTAAAGGGGCATTTAGCAGACACTTTTGTCCAAAGCAACTTACAATCGGTACATTTGTGGGGTTCGACATGCGGACAGTTGGAGGAGGGAGAACAAGTGGATTGAACCGCCGACCTTGCAGTTAGTGGACGACCCGCTCTGTCCGCCTGCTCTACCTACTGAGCTACTGCCGCCCCACCTTGTCATTCAATATGTTCTGGTAGTCAGCTGACCTTATTCTTTGAACACGTAATGTTTCTGAACCTAGACCTGACCAACTGCAGCACCCCCTATTTGCTTAGTGAAATCCGGGGGACTTTTTTTGGCTGGGCAGTATTCAACCATTTCTGTTTAGTCTTCTAACAGCAGGGTTATTCTCATTGTCTGCTTCCCATCCAACCATAACGGACCACATCAGTCCTAGAGAGTTTGAGAAGTGGAACAGGCCTTCTTCATTATGAGGCCTGATGACCCAAGACAGCTCTGCCTGCTTGCCCCAGTACAGCCACCACCACCAACATCTGAACATGTGTGGATAGTGTCACGAGGAAATCTTATCAAGAGACCCCTCAAGAAGATGCTATACAATAGCCGTGAGGCAAAAAAACAAACAATGAAGCACTGTCGTTTGCATTTTTTTCAATATCTCAAATAAATCTTTTTCTGAACAAAAAGTGTGTGTACAAGTACCTACTACACGTACTTGATCAGATAGATAAATGTACCAAATGTACAAAAAGGATGGATCTAGAAAGCTTTATTTGTCATATACACAGTACAATGAAATGCAATAAAATGTGTATAATGTAAAATTGACCACCTACCTCGGACATGGCTCCATGCATTGGCTTCATTGGCCAGCGTAGAAATGGGAGCGTCGTCAACGAGTTGTTACGACAGACAGTGTCGTTAAGAACTTAATTAAAATAGGAATACCTAAGGAATCATTAACAAAAAATTATCTTATTTCTTCTAAGTTATATATACATGTGTTTATTTGTTATCTGTCAGAATGTAATTCGCTATTAAATGTATAAATATTTGTACACACATATTTGTTGATATACGGTAAAGTATGCTAGACCGTGGACCAGACATGCAGCCAATGACCACGAGCTGGAATCGAACCGAGTTCATTGTTAAGGATTTAGCTTTAGTGGCAGGCGCGCTACCCGCTGACCTACCGGGGTCAAAGTCTTGCAGCTGTTCTCATACGAATGCAATTCGCCTAGGAAGTATTTATTCTACAGAAAAGCGGGAGCTGAAAGTAGATTTTTCATGTATGACCAAAATAGGCTGTGTTCGAAGGTTGGATCAGTTTACATACTCTGACATAGTCTGACTTTCTAAACTTTTGGTAGCCTACATCCTGCTTCTTTTGGAATATTATGCTAAAGATTGAAGCACTTTAACGGGGCTGGAGAAAGACGTCTTGTCAGAGCGTAGCCTAGCCGTGATGCGCAGCTCTGCTCAAGAATACACAATGAAGAGGTGGGTCTGTCTCTGCAACAACCTGATTATAGGAAAAAATAGTAACGCACAGTGTCTTGGATAAGTAATTTTAATCTGATTACAACTAATGACATGCTTTCTTAAATTCAAATGAAACACAATAGTAGACCATGTTGTAGCCATGTCAGCAAACACGATGAGCAGCGTGGGGATGAGATTACTGAGACATGGAGGATATCTACAAATATGAACAGCCACAGTTGAAAGATGGTGTTTTTCCAAGTTTGTGCTATTCCTCGGCCGTCCGTAAGTTGCGCCCGTCCGTAGCAAGTGTGCATGGCCGTAGCGTAAAAATTCAGCAAAAAATTAAACTACTTAAAAATCAAGGATGCACACCATCGGGCCATGCTCAACCATATTCAAAATCTTAGGTCGATCTGACAAACAGTCAGCGTGATATGCAAGCCATAGACACAGTGACAGTGTCTTGCTTTATAGATAGATTGTCTTTAAAACATCGTTTGTTGTGGTCTTCAAAATAGGCTCAACATCAGTTTCACTTGGATCACTACGTTTGTTTTTCTCCCTTCGGTAGGCTAACAGTTACTCAGAAGGTAGTGCTCGGTTCAGCATGTCTGTAGGCCAACATCTATCCTGTTTAGGGATGCTGCTCATTTGGCTCTGATGGAGACCCGCTCGCTGAGGCGGCTCATTCAGGACGAGGCTTGTGCGCAATTAAAAGAGCGAGATGAACCTCCGCATTCCCATTGATAATAGGCCTGCAATAATTATCAAAAAGGCGCAGGCCCTCTAGGGATATATGCTCCCAAGCACGGCTCGCCAGGCGTCGCTCCCTCGTCTCTGCTCTCCCCGTTGGTCCCACGCCGACCACGCCTGACGAGCCATGCCGGGAGTCTAATCGCTCTTTGTAATTTGGCACTTTGATCGCTCTTTGTAACTTGGCAACCTAGTCAGAGTTGTTGTATACTAGCAATGGTTAACCTAGCAATTGAAATGCTTGAAACTTGTTCTGGTGACTTTTTTACTGTATTAGCAGCAATGAAATGTTTCACCTTCTTAAAACAAATGTACTCTTTGTCGCTTTGGATAAGCGTAAATGATGCATTGGAATTGAAGTGATGTGCATCTATTTTTTTCAATCTCCATTATGATATTGATCTGCAACCAACACCGATACAATTCCGATTCACAACTTTGGCTATGATTGTGTTATTTTTCCTGTGACACACGAAGATGCTGTGGAGCTGCAGTGTATTCATTACCTGCAGTTCAACTGTTTTGTTGAATTCACTTTTCAGGATATCTCTGATCTGGGATTTGGCATATCCAACCGTGGCCCCAGAGGGAAAACCTTTTATGCGGGGGGGGGGGGGGGGGGAGGGAGAGGGGGAGGAAAAACAAATTCCTTTTCTCATTGCCAATCCTTTACGATGAAATATTCATGAAATATGATAAACAAATCAATAAAACAGACGAGTGAACAAACGCACGCACCGACTCGAACTGCTTGTCGATGCTGCAGAGATACTGCCTCGCCGGCGCTGTCGTTGTGGCTGGGACCTTGCCCGCCTTGGCGGCTACCGTGGTAATGGTAGCAGGGCCCGTGGTCGCGGCGGCGGCGGTGCTAGTCCCCGGGAGCGTATGAGAGGCCGTCCCAGCGTCGGGGGTAGCCGAAGCCATCGTCCCCCCCCAGAGGACGTCCTTCGGTGGGTTCTCCGCCCGCCGCCTCGTCGCCGATCATCAGCGGAGGAAGCGCCGTGCCGTTGGCCGGCGGCTCGGTCGAAGACGGTTCCGCGGTCACGTTGGGAGCGGCGGCGCCGGGAGCGGCTTCGCCCGGGCCTGGGGTGCCGTCGGGAGCGGGCGTGGCGGAGCTGGCGCCGAGGGGGACGGACTCTGTGGTGAACCAGTAGACGTCCGACGGCGAAGACGAGAGGGCGACGGCGCCGTCGGCGTCGGACGGGGTGGACCCGGGCTCGGCGAAGTAAGCGCCGTCGGACCCCGCGGCCGGCGAGCGCGTGGTGAGCACCTCCGCCTCCCAGACGGTCGACACGGCGACCGAGGAGGGGGGCGTAGCCACGGCCGTGTGGGCGACGTGCTCCGACGGACTCGGGCTCGACGCCGCGCCCTTCGGCGGGCTGGTTTCGTCGGGGGGCCCGTAGCCGCCGTAGAGCCCCGACGACTCCTCCTCGCCCCACGCCGCGTCGTCGGCCGGCCCCTCGTCCCCGAACAGCGCGGTCAGCATGGGGGCTGGGGTCCACCGCCAGCGTCCCGGTGGCCGCCAAGTGTGTGGCGCTGACGGACACGTGGGAGGCCACGCCAGAGACGCTGACGTTCCCCCGGAGCTCGGCGCTCAGGCTGGCGTTCTCCTTGGCCAGCCGGGTGGTGTAGTACTCCACGCTGTTCATGTCGGGCAGCAGGAGGGCCGTGGCCTCCACGGTGAAGGCGTCGGACCAGTCCAGCTCCGAGGGCTCCGGGACGCCGTCACCATGAACCGGGGGGGTGGGCTCAAAGGTGTGGCGGACGGAGGAGGAGGAGGAGGAGGAGAGGGAGGACCATGCTAGCGCAAAGACGGCCGTGGGAGCGCCGGTGGCCAGGCTCCGAGACGGCGACACGAGGCGCGGGAGGTAAGAGGACGGGGACACCCCCATCCTGGTGGGGAAGGACGTGTCGTAGCTCTCGGTGGCCGACTCCTCCAGGTCGTACATGTCCGAGGGCAGGTTGGACACCAGGGAGTAGTCGTCGCCCTCCGTGCCCATGTAGGACATGGTCTCCATGTACTCGCCGGAGCCCCAGTCCACGTCCATGGTGTTGGTGGGGAAGAGGTCCACCGGCAGGGCCTCGGTGGGCTCCGAGAGCGCCGACGTCGGGTGGGGGCTGAAGAAGGGCAGGTAGCTGGGCGCCAGGATCCCGGGCGGCGGGTTGGCGAAAACGCTGGGGCCGCGGCCCGGCTCGCCCTGCCGCGTGCCTGGGGTACCCCAGGGGTCGTCTGAACCATTGAAGACGTCCAGAGGAAACCCCAGCATGGCCCACGGCAGCAACCGAGGCACAAGCGCTTTCAAAGAAGGCGAGGCGACGGTTCGCGCGACGGCGGCGGGCGGAGCTCCGTCTGCGTCCTCCTGGCGGGAGTCGTCGAGGAGGCCGAGCGGCGGGTCCCACGGCCCTCCAGAAGCCGAGAGGCGCGACCGTTCCGCCGCATCGTGGGGCGTCTCTGACGAGGGCGGCTGCTTTGATATCGTCCTGACGGACGTTTCCCCCGACGGCGATAGATCTCTCGGCCGTCTCGACGACGGGCCCCCGGGATCCGGACCCGCTCCGGGCTTCAGCGACCCGAGGGGAGGGGTGGTGCGCGGCGCCGCCTGCTCGGCCAGTAGGTCACTTGAGGTAAAGGCTTTGGGGTTTTGAGGAGGTGAAAGGCCCCACCGGGAGAGCGCCCCGTCAGCAGACTTGGAGTCCGGCGTTGGCTCTGGTGGCGGGCCGTCGGAGGACGGTGTCACTGCTGCAGTGGCTGAGGCTGCGGAGTCTGAGGCTGCGGAGTCTGAGGCTGCGGAGTCTGAGGCTGCGGAGTCTGAGGCTGCGGCGTCTGAGGCTGCGGCGTCTGAGGCTGCTCGATGCTGCGGGAAGAGTCCCCCATCTGGGCGGTGGCGAGCAGAGCCGTCCGCTGTGAGTGAATCCAACCAGGGTTTATCTGTCCGGAGCAAAAAAGCAAAGCATTCAGTCGCAACGGAAGAATTGCAAAAAGCAGCTGAATACAATGTCAGGATGAGAGGAAACTGAAACTGTAGAATAAACATTCATTGGAAATCCATCTGTCATCAATAATAAATGAATTAGTAAGCAGAACCCCACCACAAAGACAATATACTTGATGTTTTAAGGGGATATCATTTGTTCCCGTTCAGTATTCATCTCAGGAGCACAGCAGTGCAAAAAGAGGTTGGGGAAGATTTATGTTTTCACAAAATTCCCTTGGTTAAAATATCGATTGACACCATTGTCAGACTAGCAACTTCGACAGCTGCGTAATGTATATCGGTATTACAAAAAGTATATCTTTGAGACAATGTTTATATTGAATTGCACTTTTGGACAAAATGACTGCGATGTTGTTGTTCTTGACTTTACAGACGGTGTTGTAATATTTGTTGTTGTAAGGTGTTGTAAGATTTTAATTAATCTTACTTCATAGAGACATAAGACCAAAAAGCCCCCCCCCCCCCCCCCCCCCCCCTTGTAAAAACAATAAACACAGAGAAAGCGTGACAATGACCGAACGGTGCCTCTGGAGCGCCGACATAACCTTTCTGCGTCACCAGATCATAAAACCCACGTCTTAGACAGCGTGCGGCCTTTGGTCTCCCTCTGGGGAACACTCCCAGCTAAATTACACCCCGTGCTGCTGCTTTAATTGAGTCAACAGGCGTTTCGGAGCTGCGTCACCTGGATCAGAGCAGGCGGGAGACGTTGCTTGCCGTGCGTCCGTCTCTGCCCGGGGCACACAGACAACCGCACGGCACACTGGGCCAAGTGTTTGAACCCTGAAGTGAGTCAGAGCGAACGCTGTGCACACGCAAGCACACACACACACACACATGGACGCACACACACACACACAAAAACACACACACACACACGCACACACGTCACCCAGCACCCACCCACGCACACATGGATGCACACACACACACACACACACACACACACACACACATACACACACAGACACACAGACACACACACACACACACACACACACACACACACACACACATACACACACAGACACACAGACATCACCCAGCAAGCGCCCACACACACACAAACACACACATACACACACAGACACACAGACATCACCCAGCAACCACCCACACACACACACACACACACACACACACAAAAGCAATACCTTTGAATAAGATGGATGAAATAAATATTAAATATTCTCCCATAAAGAACTGAACTTTATACAAAGTAACTACAATGATTGAGCTGACAGTAACAAATTTATCAGGAAAATAGTTATTATAATTGAACCATGGAACACTATTTATCAGGCTTCAAAGAAAGACAGACAGAGAATAAAAAGCTTGAGAAAAAGGTTGGCATAATTCGGTAAATGAAGCAATAATGTGGTGTTTTTTAGTTGATAATTTTATAATGGTTAATATAATATAATAATATAATAATATAATGGTTTATCCCTAATGAAAACCACACTGCTATGAGGCGAGGAATATTGCCAAGTATTCATTCAGACAATCACGCCACAAGTGAGTTTTGCTATCATCATGTACCCAGAGTTCCCTTCCCCATCCTTAACTCTCTGTTGACCCAGAAAGCTCATCATGCTAATGCTGCCTGCTCCTGTCTTCAGGAGGTCTATCGGGCAGCCTCATAATCTCTATGATGAGATTCCCAAAAGGAAAGGTGACATTCCCTATATGAGCCACAGCGAGGGCAAGGCCTCAAAACAGCGTGCTACGGTGAGCTAGCATCTTAGCTTGAATTATTTAAACTGGAAACCAGCATCGCGCCGCGCCAAGCGGACCCGAAGGGCCCAGACGGCAGTCGGGGAGCTGGGCGGTGGGGTGGGGGGGGGGTTACCATTACAGCGGGGGCAGCGAGATGACAAAAGACAGAGCCACGCTGCCACCTGTCTCCAGGAACAGGAGCGCGTCATGTGCTGCCGCGCAACACTGGGCCTACTGGAGGAACCGCCGCCGCTGTGCTCAAAATATCAGGTCACAACAACCAGACCCTGCTGGCCAGGGGACGGCACCGCAGCCCCCGACTCTGGACTCTGGACTCTGCCTTCACGTCCGCGTTCTCCTCTCTGCCCTACAGGAGTCACTCTGGTGTTGGTCTTCTCCTGCCCTCTTCTCTCTCTCTCTCCATCTGTCTCTGTCTGGCTTTCCTTCGCTGAGCGGGTATTCACCTAAGATAACCCGTATTTTGCAGGCTAAAATGAACGAGCATGCCTGTGTCTAATTAATAGGCTGACTAAATTTTTTAGATTAGATTCAACTTTATTGTCATTGTGCAGAGTACAAGGACAACGAAATGCAGTAGGGAAGGGGGTGGTTCTCTGCATTTGACCTATATTACATAGGAGCAGTGGGCTGCTATGTTCAGCAACCGGGGAGCAAGTTGGGGTTCAGTGTCTTCTTCATGACACTTCGACATGCAGACAGAAGAGGGAATCGAACCACCGACCCTATGATTAGTGGACGACCCGCTCTACCCACTGAGCTACTGGCTTCTTGTCCCTCTGGATGAAAGATTCACCAGAGCATGAGCGATCATCGCATCCCCTCTCTCCTCAACGCAAAAAAAAAAAAGTTAAATTAGCCAACTCAGGTTCTAATGAAATATATGACTGCAATAAAGTTTCATTAGTGTGACATCATCAGCTCGGAATGAATACGGCGGGAATAATTTATTCATTATATGAAAAATGGCAAGCTAATGAACATCTATTTCTGCACATCACGCCACGACGGGCCTTTAGTTAGCCGAGGCTAACTAATACCGGCCCTCTGCACCACTGAGTCAGGCGCACATTTGGCTAAGCTTGCGAGTTCCCTGGTTTCAAAGGTCTGTATTTGTTTTGAACCTTTTGTAGACAATAGAAGCCCTGGCCAGAAACCCTGATCCGACTAAACACGCTGCCAGGGCGGGGGGGGGGTGGAACGGGATGACATGAGAGAGAAGGATGTATCCACCTTCCATCAAACTCGACTTGACAGTTTAATTACCCCTAAGACAATATACTATACTAAACACGCTGCCAGGGCGGGGGGGGCTGGAACGGGATGACATGAGAGAGAAGGATGTATCCACCTTCCATCAAACTCGACTTGACAGTTTAATTACCCCTAACCCACGCGTTATGAAGTCACTACCACACTGATATATTGTGTTGACTGTTGTTGTTATTACCCAGCATTTCAATAAATAAAGTGGTGATAATCCTGTCCCTCAACGCAACAAAGACCAAGGAGATCATCGTGGACTACAGGAAAACTAGAGGTGGCACGCACACCCCCCTCCACATCAACGGGAAGGAGGTTGAGCGGGTAACCAACTTCAAGTTTCTGGGAGTCCACATCTCCGAGAATCTATCCTGGTCCCTCAACACCACTGCCCTGATCAAGAAGGCTCACCAGCGCCTCTTCTTGAGGAGACTAAAAAAGGCCCACCTGTCTCCTCAGATCCTGGTGAACTTCTACCGCAGCACCATCGAGAGCATACTAACCAACTGTGTGACAGTGTGGTATGGTAGCTGCTCCGCCTCGGACCGGAAAGCACTGCAGAGGGTGGTGAAAATTGCCCCAACGCATCACTGGTTCCCCACTCCCCTCCATCGAGGCTGTCTAGAGGAAGTGGTGCCTGCGTAAGGCGCTCAGCATCGCAAAGGACAGCTCTCACCCCAACCATAGACTGTTTACCCTCCTCCCCTCTGGAAAGGACAGCTCTCACCCCAACCATAGACTGTTTACCCTCCTCCCCTCTGGAAAGACAGCTCTCACCCCAACCATAGACTGTTTACCCTCCTCCCCTCTGGAAAGGACAGCTCTCACCCCAACCATAGACTGTTTACCCTCCTCCCCTCTGGAAAGGACAGCTCTCACCCCAACCATAGACTGTTTACCCCCCTCCCCTCTGGAAAGGACAGCTCTCACCCCAACCATAGACTGTTTACCCTCCTCCCCTCTGGAAAGGACAGCTCTCACCCCAACCATAGACTGTTTACCCTCCTCCCCTCTGGAAAGGACAGCTCTCACCCCAACCATAGACTGTTTACCCTCCTCCCCTCTGGAAAGGACAGCTCTCACCCCAACCATAGACTGTTTACCCTCCTCCCCTCTGGAAAGGACAGCTCTCACCCCAACCATAGACTGTTTACCCTCCTCCCCTCTGGAAAGGACAGTTCTCACCCCAACCATAGACTGTTTACCCTCCTCCCCTCTGGAAAGGACAGTTCTCACCCCAACCATAGACTGTTTACCCTCCTCCCCTCTGGAAAGGACAGCTCTCATCCCAACCATAGACTGTTTACCCTCCTCCCCTCTGGAAATAGCTGCAGGTCCCTGGGCACCCGGACCAGCAGGTTCAGGAGAGGCTTTTTCCCTCAGGCTGTCACCCTTCTGAACTCCACAACCCCAAGGACATACACCCTTGCCCACCCAATACCTGGACCCCTCACCCCCACCCCTCACCCCCCTGGACATATTATTTATGGAATTGTTCATTATTGTATTATTTATTCTTAACTGCCATTGCCCCCCCCCCCCACCCCCATATTCATACAATCCGCATTCATCTGTTGTACCCGTTCTGTTGTATTGCACTAGCGCACTATTGCAGAACCTGTACATTGTCTTGTATTGCACTACTTGTACATTATTTACACTGTTTACAGCCTGTTTACATTGCTACTGTTTACATTGCTACTGTTATCCGTTACTACCTTGACAATCACTACCTCCACTTGCACTGTTTACCGTCACTTCACTTTAACCACTACTGCCACTTTACCTGTTTTTCAATATTGCACTCTGCACCTTCATCTGCATTTCAACCTGCACCTTAATCGCTTATTTGCAATTCTGGTTAGAACGCCAACTGCATTTCATTGTCTTTACTTGTACTCTGCACAATGAAAATAAAGTTGAATCTAATCTAAATCTAATCTAATTGTCTCTCAAACCTCAAATGTAAACCACAAAACATGATGATGGAAAGATGATTCTTGTGGAATAGGCAAATAGTGTTGTGTGAAGTCATTGAAATAAAAATAATTAAAAACGTTAATATGAAATCACCTCAAAGTTGACCTTTTAAGCTATTTTAGATGCACACAAAGTATATTTCTTTGACATTTGGTCACCATTTTTCCTATCTTATATGCAAATACAAACTACAAAAAAAACAAAGAGAGACAGTTTGACCCTCTGAATAGGCCATGGGTGTATGTTACTGAAGCATGATCATGGGAAGAGCTACAAGACGCATGCCATGTGAACAACGCTAAACAATATTAAATATCAAACAATATTAAAGCTAAACAGTCTTTAGCCTAATATTCCAATAGCAGCAGGACGTAGGCTACCAAAAGTTTAAAAAGTCTTCCGTTCAATATGGGTAGACTACATATTATATCCAGTTTAGTTCGGCTTTGGTAAACCTGAAAGCAGATGAGCAAAGCATCTGTTTGGTAAAGGTGGCTCCATACCGACCCGATGTCGGCTGTCAGCGGTAGCTTTATTGCCGAATGATTCCACGTGTTGAATCGGCACAAAAGCTAAAAGCTATACGTCGAGGTGGTGCGTCGGTGGCACCGCTACGGGCACTGAACTAGTTGTAATAATTGCATAACTAGACAGAAAGTAACAGAAAGTCAGAGTGAAGTCGCAGGCCTATTGGCCTTCTACAGAGACCTCATACGACCTGATACTTGTTGGCCGGTGATAATGGTGGGCAGACTTAAATGAAATCACAATCCACTTGGCCGTATGAAATATGAATGACTTCCAATAGGTCCTACATTTTAGTGTCGTTCCGTCTGTAGGCTCAGCTCTACTTATTTGGTTTTAGTTCATACAAAAACATTCGTGTCAATGGAGTATTGATACATTGAGGGAATGAGGGATAGATGGCGTGCACACGTGCGTAACCACGAGGCTCACCCTAGCGTCTCGGTCTGCACCGTGTATTCAGCAGTAGGGCTCCGGGACAATCCCACTGCAGGAGGCAGCCTCAGTCTAAATCAACCGAGGTGTGGTGCAGTGAACCAGCAGCCGTCCCTATTTGTGGGTCTGGGGAGTTCACAGACACTGGTTCCCCTCAGTAGGAGGCAGTAGGCCTATTACACTCACCGGTGATGAGCAGGGCTAAGGTGAAGCACAATCTCATCCGCGCTCCCAGTCGGACATCCCAGTCTAGTGCCATGAATACCTGGCTGCTGCTGTTGCTGCTGCTGCAGAGAGACACACCTCCTGGCGCACCTGTAAACAGGAGACCGTCCAACAGGAAACCCTGTGAAATGTCAATGTGGAGATGGGATGCGTCAGGAGGGATCCGGCAGCATCTGATCTGATATGATGCCAGGATGTGTGTGCGCAAGGAGGGCTAAGATGAGGACCTGATTGCCGTGCGGATGTCTAGTAAGATAGGGTGTGGGTTGGGGGGGGTAAGCGCCTTACAGCCAGCAGGAGGAAGAGCATAGACAATTTCCCTCAGGGATCAATAAAGTATGACTGTCTGTCTGTCTGTCAAATTAGATTAGTCTGCATGTCTTCACAGCCAGGTTAAGCCAAGGACACTTTTGCTGTTTGATATATTTGGAGGCTTAAATGGACGTGAACACGTGAATTGGGCGGCAGTAGCTCAGTCGGTAGTGCAGGTCTTCCACTAACCGTAGGGTCTGCGGTTCGATTCCCTCCTCCAACTGTCCGCATGTCGAAGTGTCCTTGAGGAAGACACTGAACCCTACCTTGCTCCCCGGGCGCTGACCATGGCTGCCCACTGCCCCTATGTAACATAGGATGGGTCAAATGCAGAGAACCGAGCCCCCCCCCCCCCCCCCCCCCACACCCTCCCCTTAAGGGCGCCGCTGGTGTAGTGGTATCATGCAAGATTCCCATTCTTGCGACCCGGGTTCGATTCCCGGGCGGTGCACGCTTTTTGGGGCGGCAGTAGCTCAGTGGGTAGAGCGGGTGGACAGAGCGGGTCGTCCACTAACCGTAGGGTCGGTGGGTCAATCCCCTTCCACACTTCCAAAAAACTGTCTGGGCGCTGATTATAGCAGCCCACTGCTCCTATGTCAATAGTATTGGGTCAAATGCAGAGAATTTCGTTCCCATGTCTAAAAAACATGGGAATGACAAATGAAGTCCACAACGTCCCAGTAAAAAATAAAATAAAAAACTCTAGACAGACAAAAAAATGGCATTTAGAGTCTTTATTCAATTGCAACTTTACTTTACATCTTGTGGGCAGTATATCATTCACCTTATAAAAAAAACCTTATAAAAAAACAAAAAAAACAAACATCTTGTATTCTCTTTCCATCCAGAACATGGTCAATGAACATTCCACAACAGCGTTAAAACCAGACTAGGCCTGTACCAGAGGTGTACCACAGGTAGGAGCCAACACAGCTGGAGCCTGTTGGCTCAGTGTGTACATGATGTAAGCAGGCATAGAGCTGCTTGTGTATTTCTGGAGACACAGGTTCGAGGCCAGCTGAGGTTGGCCTCATGAACCCCCCACAAAACTTGAGCTGTTACTTAATTGTGATGGGTCATTTAGCAGACGCTTTTGTCCAAAGAGACTTACAATCAGTACATAATTGTCTGACTTCTAAGTCTCCAAACATGTCAAGGAAGGCACCATGGTAGTGCAGTGGATAGAGGTCCTTGTGTACAGTTCTGTAGACACAGGATCAAGTCCTGTCAAGGTTGGTGCGGATGTCGTCATGTCATCAATTGTCTGACTTCTCAATCAAGTATAACCTCTGAACATGTCATAGCAAGCATCACAGTGGTGCAGTGGATGGAGCTGCTTGTGTAGAGTTATGGAGACAGTGGTTCAAATCTCTGGTTGGCTCTTCTGAAACTTTAATGATGTCATGTGATTTTGATACAAGCTTTTAGTAATTGTATTTACAATTTTTCTTTTGTACATTTACAATACTTTTTAATTCATCGTTAATTTTGATTTACTTAGTATCATTATATCATATTTTTTTTAACTTGATTGATTTCCTACTTCCTACTACTATTATCATAAATATGATTTTTGAAAATTATTTAACATACAAACCATTGTTATACACCTGTGCAAAACAGAATCACAAAAGGAACATGGCATGTAGCAATCACATCTCTCCAAAGGGATTATATTGCTGATATTATGGACATGGTCGGCTTCATGTCATTTCCTTCATCGTCCAATAAGATGAGGTCAGAAAGGAAGTGTTGAAATCAAGTGGAAAATTCACCACGGCTCCCCTGACTGCCCAGATCTATGAAACATTTTCTCGTAACGCCTAACTTGTCATTACCACATGCAACTTGTTACTATATAATTCTCTGTTTTTTACCAATATCCATTCCGCAAGAGAGGAACTTGTAAAAATAGAACAAATCCTCTCCATCCTCTTACAATGCAATGCGACAGCTCTGCAAAATCTCCAATTCATTACCTTCAACCATCTGATCCGCAGTAGTTTAGCAGTGCCGTTCCAGCAGCGCAGCAACAAATATTTAGATGACAAAAACCGAGTCGTCATTATTTGTCAACAACAATCCTTCCTCCATGAGCAACTTTTCATTCAGAGTGAGCACAGAGTGGAGGGGCATGTTCACAGAAAGCTTGTTTGTCCCTGTGTTGGAGAGAGAGAGAGAGAGAGAGAGAGAGAGAGAGAGAGAGAGAGAGAGAGAGAGAGACAGAGAGAGAGAGAGAGAGAGCGAGAGAGAGAGAGAGAGAGAGACAGAGAGAGAACAAAACAACACTGCTTTTGCTTGCATGAGTGAAAGTAGCACAGCTACAAACAGATTTGCGTTCCATGTCAATAAATTTGCCCTCCACTAGATTACACTGCACGTATGGCCATGTAACGCCACTCATATTCAACCAACCATCGAACGGTTGGTCCGTTAATTACTAACTACCACTAATTCAACTACGGATTTCTAGTAGGTCTACACAAGATGATGAACAAGATAAGATGAACTTTGTTTATCCCCCGGGAGAAATCCGAAGTTGTGACTGTGAATTGGATGCCGTGTTGCTGTTGAGATTGTAAGTACCTTGGGTGAACTTTGTAAAGTGGGTTTCTTGAGGTTGAGGTTGAGGTCTCTGACAAGAACAATGCACAGGGAAAAAATATCTAACACTCCTTTAACCATTCCCCTTTCAAATGACACTATGGGGCACCACATTCAGGACATGGCAAATGACATTAAAGATCAGCTCATTGACAGAGTGAGGAAGAGTGGAAGATTTTCCCTGCAACTTGATGAGTGCACAGATGTGTAAGGAGATGCGCAGCTGCTGGTCTGTGTGAGGTACAGCTACGAAGGGAAAATTGCATGAAGATGTGTTATTTTACTCATCAATGGAGCGAACATGCACTGGACGGGACACAAGCTGGATTGTAACATCCAAAAAGAGGGACTGAGATGGGAGAACTGTGCTGGAGCCATGCAGGGGGCAAGAAAAGGTTTAAGGGCCTGCGTGTTGGAGGTAGCTCCCCATGTAAAATTTCTGCACTGCATAATCCACAGGGAAGCACTCGCTGGCACGTGTCTCGGGCCAGAGCTTTGTGATGTTCTCCAGACATCAGTTAAGATTGTTCATTTCATTAAATCTCAGCCACTGCAAAGCAGACTCTTTGCCACACTCTGCCATGAACTGGGATCAGACCACGAAGCACTTCTCTTTCAGACAGTGTGTGTGTGTGTGTGTGTGTGTGTGTGTGTATGTGTGTGTGTGTGTGTGTGTGTGTGTGTGTGTGTGTGTGTGTGTGTGTGTGTGTGTGTGTGTGTGTGTGTGTGTGTGTGTGTGTGTGTGTGTGTGCGTGTGTGTGTGCGTGTGTGTGTGGATAGTTAGAGAAGGAGGAGATTACACCACACGTTATGCGTCTCTCAAGGTTACAAAAGTATTATTTGGTTTCTGTCATATTAATAGAAACTATTACAGGTCACCCAAGCACAAAACTGTATAATAGTATGCAGTGTTGTAGAATAATGTTTAACCTGCATGGAGGATCTGTTTTGTTATGTCTTGTATATCTAGATGGCTTTAGGCTTATAACACCTTGGAGAATGTAGAACAACTTTGCAGTTCAATATGGAAATATGTTGTTACATCAGTGCTTTGTTGGCACATAAAACCATTTGGGGTTTAGTCCAAAGGTGAGTAGGGTGGGTCTGGGAAGATCGAACGGTCGAAGATCGAATCCACAGTTCATTTGCTTTTCTAAAACACACTTATTAATTATTAGGGTGAAAGATACATCTTACGGATGCGCTGGGACACATCCTCAGTGATGTTGTTTCCTAGGATCATTGGGGGTTTCGGGTCTTTCAACATCAGACCCCTCAGCCCAGGCGACCCGACCGGGGGTGATCAAACCCCGGTCTGTGTCCCAGCAGTGTTTGTCCACGAATCTGCCCTCTTAATCCAGAGCCATCTTGTGGCTCTCTCTGCGGCTTCAGTTGCGGATCTGATGGCCTTCTGCTTTGCTTCACCGACGAGTCCTAGCCGCGTGAAGACTCTGCAGAGTGAATGCCCTGCGAATCCCCGATAGGAATACTGTATTGATCAACAACATACATAGATAAATGTATGTTCACGTTTTTGACATGATAATGAGAACCTATGCTTCATTATATTTTACTGCAATAGATGTGTTGTGGGTTTTGAGACAAAAATACCTTCACAGAGATGGGTCGTGGTTTGAAAATGTTTTGGAACCTCTGGCTTATATTTCCCAAACTTACCATACCACTCAAACATGGTATAACATTGGGAAAGGTACAATAAAGAAGAAATGCATTGGCGTTTTGGATGGGTGTAACAGGCCTGCATGAAGCACGTTTTACGCTGTCCGTGGTGCTTATGCATTCCCCCCTTTTCTATAGAACCCGTGTGTTTTCTGTTGTGCTTTGAAGACTTATTGTCCACATCGCATGCTCTTCCCATGATCATGCTTCAGTAACATACACCCATGACCGATTCAGAGGGTCAGACTGGCTCTCTTTGTTTTTTTGTAGTTGGCATTTGTATATTAGATAGGAAAATTGGGGACCAAATGTCGAAGAAATGCACTTTATGTGTGTCTAAAATTGCTGAAAATATCAAATTTGAGGTGATTTCACATTAAAGTTTTTAATTATTTTACACTATACAACACTATTTACCTATTCCACAAGAATCATCTCCCCATCATCATGTTTTGTGGTTTACAGTTTATGTTTGAGAGACAATTATCAGCAGACTTTATTGAAATGCTGGGTAATAATAGCCAACCGTGTCAGAATGTCTATTGTATTTCCTAATGGTATATCTATAACAGGAAGTTTACGGAGCCTCTATAATTATCTCCACAAAGAGCATTTTAATTCCCACCTCACATTGTACCACAGTGCCACCGTGTGGCAGCAATAGTATGCTGCAATTATTTCGTTCATAAACTGCAAGTTGGTATGTAAGTTCATAGACATCCTATCTCATAGACGCAACATTGAGCGCTACTGCCCACTGGGCTGACGAGACGCGGGGCCGCCATCTTGGAGTGGTGATCCGCCCCCCTCAGTGTAATTCATTTGACAGGAGAAATGAACTGTCAGCGCATTTAATTTATCTTACCTCACTGAATACCATTGATTTTCACGCGTTTTTTTGTAATACGTGTAGCTATGATAAAGGACACATGTTTTGGCGTGTTTTATTATTCATAGTTGGCTTAACAGTAATAGAATATTATTATTTAGCAATTAGTCACGAGAATTAGTCCCTCGGCTAGCGCCTCGGGACTTATCACGCCTCTCAGCCGTTCCTTATTTTTCCATAATCCACACCGTCGAGTGGCTAATTGCTATTCTAAAACTGTTACCAACGCGGCAATATGAAAAATCATGTAGCAATAAAAACGCTTCAGTTTCACTAATAATTCACTAGATGCGCAACAAAGTAGTTCCCAGATACGAGGAAGTAGTTCCCGGCCAGGTTGCAGAAACAACACGTCGCTTGCAAGCAATCACTTTATTTTTTAACAGCCCCTTTCCACAAGCAGTTTATCGACCATAGTTAGTCCACCCAACAAATCGAAGTTAACTTTCCATTCCATAACAAAGCAGAAAAAAGCCGGTTCCGAGTTTCTTTATTGTCGTCGTCGTTGCTATGCGCGGAGTGATGCGGTGAAGCGGTCAGCAGCAGCGTTGGATGGGGACAGGTGTGCTTTATCGTCTCATAAAGCACACCTATCAGCCAATCAGAATCAAGCATTGGGACTAACAGTTTTAGAATATGCTATAAGTGACCAGACGTCCGAGATCAAAACTGGGAACATAATCCCCGAGAAGGGGGGAAAAAAAGGGTCAGCTATGTTTAAGTTGAAGAAACAATATAATTAGGTTAATATAGGCTACGTATATCATACATAAACAATGTATGAATACATTAGATATCTATATCTTAGGGACCTATAGACTGTATCTCTTGACTGTTTCTGCAGCAGCAAAGAGTTTATTCTGTCTTGACACTTGTAGGCCTATTGATATTTTGTATTAACAACATAAATTATTATGTTTACAGTGATTGTTTTATATGTATTTTTTTTATGAATGTCGCTTTGGATAAAAGCATCTGCCAAATAGGCTACTTAATAAACATAACATATATAAACACCTGAACGTTTTCATATCAGCTAAAACCACCAATCTGTTTCAATGGATTCAGAATAAAACCAAGTTCTGTCTTACCCAACAATGTTAGTATTTGAATATTGTTACTTGAACGACTTATTCAGGTTACAATTATACTGTTAAGAAAGTATTGTCTTATACTTTGCCTAAAATGAGAATGCATCATAATCAGTGGCATCTGGTGAATTTTGTGTGGGGCTGAAAGCTTGAAAACCAAACCCCCGCAGGGGGGTCTGGGGTCATCCTCCCTCAGAAGATTATTTGTGATTTTCACATACAAATGAAGCATTCTGGTAAATTCTGACAAAATAATAAAGACAAAATAGAACATTTCCTTACAAAGACGAATGGGGCTGGAGAACTAAGTTTTCACTTAATTTATTTGCTTTGTTTATGGGAATTATACACAAGTTAAAATTCAATTCAATTCAATTTATAGAGCATCAAAACATTACACGACTCATGGTGCTTGACAGTGTTGAACATTCAGAGAGAGCCCATATGTAACAGGGCGAGGAAAAACTCCCTATAATTGGAGATACGTATAGGAAGAAACCTCATGCAGATCTACGACTCAAGGGCCTGACCCATCTGCCTAGGGTCAGTTACAGGGCAGTAAGGTTTGTATACATGATAAATGAATAGGTTAGTTAGGTGTAGAGAATAGAACATGGTGCCTAGAGCCACCTGGGGTGTATGTAACAAAGATGTAGGATGGTTACATAACCAGTATGATAATGCATGAATACAATTTAGTGTCAGAAAGTTCAAATAGTCCAGTGTAGGATGACTTGTCATAGCTATTGGGAATTGTCATAGGGCAGTAGTGGATCGCTAGGTAGCGCAGGCCAGGAATCCGGTCAAGGGGACAGCAACAGGTGATGGTAGGGAGTCATAGGATGGGACTTCAGGTGCGATGAGGACCAAATACAAGGATGGCTGATGACTGGTAATGGTTTACCTCACAAGTGAGGTAAGTGGGAAGAGAGAGATATATAGAGTGGGTAAGGCGTGCTAAGTTTCATGATGGTTAGTATTAATAAGTGTATCAATGGTACTACAGAGTGTTGCACTATAGAGAGAAAAGGCCCCCCCAGACACACACACAGACACACACACACACACACACACACACACACAATCTGGACTGTGGTCCTAACTTTTACCCCTGTTGGCTTTTACAATCTTTATCTTCAACATCTATTTCAACTTTATGTTGTTCAAGTATGTCATTTCTTCACTTCATTCATTTCATTGACAAGCAATTCTATTACGGTCATACTGTTGTTTGTTAGCCTAGCTGGCTACGATTTCAGTACTCCTTCTCAACTCTGTGGTAATATAATACAACCAATAGTGCGTTAGTGTTAAATCTTACTTGTGAAAAGTAATCCCCCGATTCCTATTTTCGACGCTCCGCTCATTTGAGCAGGAATACGCTGAACACCAGCCCGGCATCCTTGTTTTCTTCTGTAGACGCTACCTGTCAACTATTGCTGTCAATGCTGCTCGCCGGCTCCTGATCCCCACTCCAATATGGCGGCCGAATTTCTCGTTTGGCAGCAGTCAATGTTGCGTCTACCTAATAGGATGTCAAGGCCTGTGTCCCAATCCACGTACTTGCGCACTTAAACTTCCCTTTTTGAGTACATAGTGCGTTCACACTGGTAATTGCGGCAAGACGCAGTACACTACTAGTACCCGGATGGTGCACTCATAACGGTCAAAAGGCTGAGTGTACTACGCTGGACACTTTCCACCCTCAATGGTCGCCATTTTGTCTACGTAACGGAAGGGGAGGGAACGCCAGCACTTTCCAAAACAATCTGATAAAGATTGCGGACGACACCTGTGGACCGTTGGCCCAGACCACTCCTTTTAAATGTAAGATATAACGTTACACATCAATCGAAAAGTGGTTATTTTTCGTTATGTATTACCATTTTATTGTTAGACAGATGTATGACAGATGTCATTAGCGATTGTGAACGGTTTGTGCTGATATGCTTATACGTGAATGCTAATACGGGAACGAACGCTTTTATCGTCATTTCCTGTAAGTGCAAAACGGGAGTGCTTCATTTGAGACTGTACTTCTTAGACGGAATTCACGCGGAATTCACGCACTACATCAGTAAGTACATAGTGCACACAGTGCACTTACGGAAGTGTACTTGTGGAAGTACTTGGATTGAGACACAGCTATAAGTCAGACTATGTAAAAGTATGTACACCTGTTTGTACATCCAACCTTCAAACACAGCCTATTTTGGCCATACATGAAAAATTTACTTCAGCTCCCGCTTTTCTGTGGAATAAATACTTCCTAGCGTAATTGGGCTCGTATGAGAAAGACGGTAAAACTTTGGCCCCGGTAGGTCAGCGGGTAGCGCGCCTGGCAGTAAGGCTAAATCCTTGACAATGACAATGAACTCGGTTCGATTACGGCCCGCGGTCATTTGCTGCATTTGTCTGGTTCGCTCTTGCATACTTTACCGTATATCAACAATTGTGTGTGTTTAAATATATATACAATTAATAACGAATTACACCCTGACAAATACCAAATAAACACATGTATACATAATTTGGAAAATACAAGATAATTATCTTTTATTAATGATTCTAAGGTATTCCTATTTAGGTCTAGCCTGGCTGACGCGTCCACATCTCGATGAGATGGTGGTCTGGGAACTAGGTGTGCATTTTCTCGTATTTGAGGCGTGGTTTACGAATGCCTATGCCGTTTATTGGGCGCTACGAATGTCTATCAAATGGCGTCTGGTTCTTCACATGCTGCTTTGCGCGCGATTCATAGCCAATTGCTACTAAAAATTAGCTACTAAAATTACATTAATTGCTACAAAAGCTACTTAATACACTTTCTAAGGCTGCATCGAACGATAACGTTGTGTCCGCTGCCATGTTGGATTAACACGCTACAAGCTTCGGTGTCGCGCATAGACGTCTTCATCGTCTTGCTGCCCCCCGTTCTGTGATTGGTTCCCTAACTCAGGGGAAAATGAGGGCGGTGGTTTCCAGGCTGTCTTTGCAGTGAGAATGAAATCTGCGGCAAAGCAGCATGGGAATTCCCAGGCTAACATTTTGCTGTATTTTACAAAGAAACGGCCCAAGGCAGAAGGCCTTATGGGAGATGGAACGTTTGGTTGATTTTGGTTACCTTCAAACAGTTTGGATGAATAACGGCTTCTGATGCAATTAGAAACAATATAGTAGAGTAATACAGTAGTACAGTAATATAAATATTCCGTAACATATGACAAAACGGTTGTTTTACAACCTAGACGTGACTTAATCATTGCAGTATACCATGTTGCCACACGGTGCCGCTGTGGTAGGCCTACAATGCGAGGAGGAAATGTTGAAATGCTCTTCATGGAGACCATTAGAGGCTCAGTGTATTCACTGTTACACTGTATAACATCAGCAACATAACTGACATTCGGAATTTAAACTAGCCGTTAAAGTAGTATTACATTTCAATACAGTCGGGTGATAACTGTCTCTCAAACATTAACTATAAAAGCCTGATGAAGTAGACATTGTGGTTGGGCAATGTGTAACATTGCATGTGTTGTGTGAAAAAATATTGTGTCAAGCATTGCATAAGTAAGACTACAAACAGGCATGCAGGCACAACTGTGGTGTGGTAAATAACGCTGTGTATTGTCTCGTACGCCTACGCAAAGTAAAACAATCCCAGCAATTCATTTTTTCTTCGTGTGCGTGCAACGTCCCACAGCAAAGCTGACACCACACGCCTGAAACTGAAACAAGCATCCGTCAGGACTCAGGAGAGATGGCAGCGGCGACGTCATCTCCAAACACCGCCGGGCTGCCGCTGCCGGGCACGTGAAAGAAAGCACCTCCGTGACGTCACGAGCCTAAGTCCACTCCCATCCTCCCCGCGTCGCCCGCGTGCGGGTGTGTACACCTCGCGCTACAGACTGATGGAGCGCGCGACCTCAGTCAGTTTCTCGTGCGGTCCCGAACGGTGACAGCGCGACGGTGACAGCGAGCGCGTCGCCTCCTCCTCCTCCTCCCGCTCCTCCGCGGGATCAGCTAGTGCCTCGACGCCGGACAGCCGGGATGATGATGCGGGGCGCCGGCGGAAGACTTTTGGCCCTGCGTGTCTTTAAACGCGAGCACCACAGCGTGGGAATCATCGGGGCGCCGTTCTCCAAAGGACAGGTGAGCGTGGACGATCCTAAACCGTGTGTTTCTTTGGAGTGACACCTTCTCTGAATGACGTTCCTATTTCTTATTTTACTTAAGAAACTAAACTAAGTTAAAGCAAGGCTACGTGAGCTATATCCATTAAAATATCGCAAATGAATGATTTATTTCAGCCAAGGGGTGGCGTGGAGAAGGGACCCGACCTGATCCGATCGGCTGGTTTGGCGAATAAACTGAAAGCCCAAGGTTACGTTCACATGTATCCCGCACTAGTATGCACCACCCATCCCATTAATCTGTGTAAACATCAAATACTATATGGAAGACCAACGGAGTGAACCTGACCGAATAATGGTCTGGTTTGATGCATCCATGTAATTTATTTTCATTTGGTATTTATTTATTTACATTTCCAGTCATCTTATGTCATAAGCCTTAAAGGAATTTGTTGATCGTACATTGGGAACTGGAAAATGGTGTGCATTTGCATCTCCATGCATTTTGGGTGAAAACCTTGGCTAAAGTACAGTAAAAGAAAAAAAAAAGTCTGGTTCTCCTGTTTGCTTTGCATATAACTGCTGACAACATTCACCTGCATGTCATTGACCTGTAGCCACAAAGCCACATTGCAACACTTAACAAAAGTAAAATAAAAGATGGGGACAGTTGCCCTATATAGTGAGCATGAATATACTGTATCTCTATCTTAGCGTACAATGTTTCATGAAATAAAACGCCCTCAAAAGCTTTACACACCAAGAAAAAAAAGTATACAGGCTGAAGTTAAAGCAAGGGTAGGCTTTCGAGCAACCAGAGTGAGCGAGATTTGTAAATGACAAAATCCCACCCCTCCCTTTGAGGGCACCCTCAAAAGCCACTCCCCCAAAACACGTGGCTAGGTCACTAGCTTTAGCAATAGGTCTGCCTAGGCTGGTGGAAGACTCCGGTCATGTGCAATGAGTGCAAGGGGGATGTGCGCAGGCAGGTAGCCAGACAGGTAGACCATCCAATCATTAAATTCGGAATAAATTAAATAATTGGGTAGGCTTATTACCGGCCTGCGAAAGCCAGGAGGATTCCTTCACTTTTTTTGTGGTCAGAGCTTCTGATTTATTAATTGCTATCGGGATGTGAGAAGAATGTCAACAAACATGACAAAAAAAATGCTTCTTCAATTCCCCTGCACTGGCTTTCACATAAATTAAAAAAAGATAACACATACATATGCAAATAGATGATAGTGATCAATGACTCCCACCGTTTCCTCTGGGGGGTGCCCAGGGTGCAGCGTGAAGGACTATGGGAACCTGTGCTTTGAAGCTGTGGCCGACGATGAGCCGGTGGGCCGGGTGAAGAGGACCCGGGCGGTGGGCAGTGCCAACCAGAGGCTGGCCCAGGCCGTGTACACCGCCAAGACCCAGGGTCACACCCCTGTGATGCTTGGGGGAGACCACAGGTGTGTGTGTGTGTGTGTGTGTGTGTGTGTCTAGGTTTGTGTGTGTGTGTGTCTAGGTTTGTGTGCACAATAGTGTGATATGCACGCAAACATGTTCAATGAAGACGTGGTTAACTCTAAGCCAGACCTCCGGTTTTTATCTAGACTTTATTTAGCCAAGTCTTCTGGATGTGTATTAAAGCAAGAGATTTGCATTTACATTTACATTTAGGGCATTTAGCAGACGCTTTTATCCAAAGCGACTTACTAAGAGTACATTTATCATGAGAAGGTGAAACATTTAATTGCTGCTAATACAGTAAGAAAGTCACCAGAACAAGTTTCAAGCATTTCAATTGCTAGGTTAACCATTGCTAGTATACAACATCTCTGACCAAGTGCCAAGTTACAAAGAGCGATCAAAGTGCCGAATTACAAAGAGCGATTAAAGTTCCAAGACGTACAACATACAAGAGCATGAGGGTAGGGTCATGCAGGATTCAGGTGAACTCTGAACAAGTGGGTCTTGAGTCTCTTCCGGAAGATGGGGAGTGACTCTGCAGTCCTGACATTTGCAGGGAGCTCGTTCCCCCACTGTGATGCCAAAACGGAGAAGAGTTGAGATTTCGCCATCCGACCTTTTTCTCCTTTTAGTGATGGAGGTACCAGTCGACCAGCTGAGGTAGAGGTAGATATTGGAGAGGGTGGAAGGTCAGAGCAGGAAGTCCACATCGCTTATTTAATTTGATTATGTTATTACTTGTGTTTTAACTCTGACTGGGCTTCTGTGTTGTTCATTATCCACAACAAAAAATAAGTAAATGAGACAGGCGTTTGTTTGAGTGAACCAGTGCCAAGTCAAAGAAGATGAATCATTTATGGCTTGGCTGGCTTGGTGTTATAAATTATTCAACCTTTACCTCTGTGCAGTTGGACAGAAACGCAGTAAAGGGTAAAGGGGCATTTAGCAGACACTTTTGTCCAAAAGCAACTTACAATCAGTACATTTTGTGGGGTTCAACATGTTGACAGTTGGAGGAGGAGGGTGATCATGGGGATCGAACCACCGACCCTACGGTTAGTGGACGACCCGCTCTGTCCACCCACTCTACCCACTGGCTACTGCCGCCCTGCTGAAGCAGTCTTGGTTAACATGGCAAAAAACTGATTTGGTCAGTTAGTTAATGGTTTGTATAGTTACATGATGATGAATGAAAGATTATCAGGCAAAAAACAAAATATGCAGATTTTGAAAGATGGTTTCTGTGATTAGTCCAATAGATTAATAATGTTTGTCATGAAGCCCCATAAGCCGCCCACACAACACACCACACCATCAGACGCACAAATATTAATTTCTGCCCAGATTCGACAAAAATCAATCTGAATCATTCCAATCAGTCGAACAAATTCAACACATTATGAATCCTGTTGACAATTATTTCAACATGATTGATATACTGCAGATTGGGACTTAACACTCTCAGCACTCTTGGGACTTAGCTTGTTGCTTCATCACCTAGCCTGACGCTCCGTCACTTAACTTGCCGCTCCGTCACGTAGCCTGTTGCTCCGTCACTTAACTTGCCGCTCCGTCACTTAGCCTGTCCCTCCGTCACTTAGCCTGTTGCTCCGTCACTTAACTTGCCGCTCCGTCACTTAGCCTGTCGCTCCATCACTTAGCCTGTCGCTCTGTCACTTAGCCTGTTGCTCCGTCACTTAACTTGCCGCTCCGTCACGTAGCCTGTCGCTCCGTCACTTAGCCTGTCGCTCCATCACTTAGCTTCTCTCTCCTTGACTTAGCTCATCGCTCCATCATGTAGCTTGTCTCTCCATCACTTAGCTTGTCATCACTTTGCCTGTCTCTCCTTGACTTAGCTTTTCACGCCATCATTTAGCTTGTCGCTCCATCACTTAGCTTGCCGCTGTCTTTTAGCCTGGCCATCGGCTCCATCCACGGGCATGCGTCGGCCATCCCGGGGGACCTGAGTGTCGTGTGGGTGGACGCGCACGCCGACATCAACACGCCCCTGACCACGCCCACTGGGAACGTCCACGGGCAGCCCATGTCCTATCTCATCCGGGAGCTGCACTCCAAGGTACATAGGTCTAAAGGGGCATATTCGAAACACAGACGTTTAGATGAATCGTGTTATTTATGCCCACAACTAAAACTAGGAATATATACCCCAGAACTGACTTTTTACCTCATTTGACCTAACACTCTCTCCTTCTCCTCCTACCCACAGAGCCGGGAACCGACTTGACCTTGCCTTCACAAGGTCCTGCAGTACCCTCGCACTCTAAGTTACCCTGCTCCCTGTGCCTGACCATCACTTTGTCGCTTTCTCTCTCTCCCGTTGAAGTCCCCGTCCTCTCTTCCTCCTACCCCCCACACTGTCACCACCCGCAGTAACCGGAAAAAAACCCTCTCCCCCTCCACTCTCTCCTCTGCTGTTCTGTCATCACTATCCTCTACTACTTTGGACTCCATCTGTCACCTCTCATCCAGACCAGCGTGATCTTCTCCTCCTCTTCCTTGGCTGTCCGAATCTCTGTGGGCTCCTAGAACAGAGCCAAGGACAGCTGAGAGGAAATGGAGGAAATCAGGCTGTGCTGATGATCTCTCCCACTACCTTCACCTCCTCTCAGACTTCACCTCCACAGTGTCAGCAGCCAAATCTACATTCTACCGGAACAAGATCAACTCCTCTGCCTCCAACCCCAGAAAACTGTTTTCCATGTTCTCCTCTCTCCTCAACCCCCCCCCCCCCCCCTCCTTCCTCACTCAGTGCTGACGATTTTTCCGACTACTTTACCAAGAAGGTGACGGACATCAGCATCTCCCTTACCCCTGCTGCTACCCTCCCTAGCCCCGCCTCTACAGCTATCCTCCCTCCCCCCACTCCCACCTCTGCTAGACTTAACCCCTTTACCCTTCTCTCTCCTCCGAAGAGGTCCTGAGACTGGTCACATCCAACCCTATCACCTCCTCCCTTCTCCAGGCCGTCTCTACCGACATCCTGCAATTCATCACCATTACATTTACATTTATATTTAGGGCATTTAGCAGACGCTTTTATCCAAAGTGACTTACAAAGAGTACATTTTTCAGAAGAAGGTGAAACATTTAATTGCTGCTAATACAGTAAGAAAGTCACCAGAACAAGTTTAAAGCATTTCAATTGCTAGGTTAACCATTGCTAGTGTACAACATCTCTGGCTAAGTGCCAAGTTACCTATTCTAAAGTGCCACGATGTACAACATACAAGAGCATGAGGGTAGGTTGTTTTTGTTACATTTTGTTAGAGGGAGAGGATGGATGTGATGCAGGGTTCAGGTGAACTCTGAATAAGTGAGTCTTGAGTCTCTTCCGGAAGATGGGGAGTGACTCTGCAGTCCTGACATTGGCAGGGAGAGTTGTGATTTCACCATCCAACCTTTTCCTCCTTTTAGTGATGGAGGTACCAGTCGACGAGGTCGGAGTTGAAATCACAACTCTTCTCTGTTTTGGCACTGCAGTGGTGGACCGAGCTCCCTCCCTGTGTTGCCTTCACCTGAACCCTGCATGACATCCATCCTCTACCTCTAAGAAAAAAAAAAAATAATAATCTACATAATAACCTATAATAAACCTACCCTCATGCTTGTATGTTGTACGTCTTGGCGTCTGCTAAATGCCCTAAATGTAAATGTAAACAGCAACGTTGAATTAAGACATGTCCTAATTATGAACATTTCACTGATGATTGAAGTGTGGTCAAGGTTTTTACCACCCACAACTTCTCTCATCAGAACTACATCGCTACAACGCTGCTGAGAACAAGTATGCTAACACCAGAGCTCTTTTGTAGAAGCACTATTCCTATTCATTTGTGTTGATTTTGCCATCATCAGATTCCCACCCTTCCAAACTTCTCCTGGGTCAAGCCCTGTGTGTCAGCCAAAGACCTTGTCTACATTGGACTGAGAGACGTGGACCCTGAGGAGCAGTAGGTTTCCACTTATTGTTGGTCATAGATTCTCCATCGACTGGTATCGAGGCTAGCCATGACTCGAAGAGTGGTTCAAGTTCAACACTAATTACTTTATTTGGTGAAATAAGGTGAACGCACAGACAGACAGACAGACAGACAGACAGACGGACATACTTTATTGATCCCTGAGGGAAATTGCCTTGCACTGCTGCCAGGGTCTGGTTTATCTCCGACCTATAAAAGAGACTTTTGAGTTTAATGGTCAGGCGTGTTGTGTTTCAACCTTAAACGGTGTTGTTTGGACCATTATCTGTGTGAGCAGAAACTTGTCAGGGCTGGTGTTGGCTCTTATACTGTGTGGTCTGAAGAGATAATGGACCAAATTAGTTTCCATCATGTTTCAGTCAGAATCCATCAGTTTTTCCGTGCATGTTTTCACCAGCTACATCATGACATACCTGGGCGTCAAGGTGTTCTCCATGACCGAGGTGGACGCCCTGGGGATCGGCAGAGTGATGGAGGAAACCTGTGACTACCTCTTCTCCCGGTAAGATCGAGGTCACCCACCGATAGTCTACTGGTTAGGGTGTTTGACACCCAGCTGAAGGGTACTGGTTTTGAACCCCAATTGACCCCCAAAAAATGTCAAAATACGTAACAGTCGCATTGGATAAAAGCTAAATGAGTAAATATTTAAATGGCTAAAAATGTAAGTCAGAGCATCAGCATGCTGGTATGTGTCCCTGTTGACCAAATACATCCATGGCATATTAAAAGGAATACAAATGCACATTATAATGGCTGGCTTTGTCCCCAAACACAGCGGCAAGAAGCCCATTCACTTGAGCTATGACATAGACGCCATTGACCCCTCGTTGACCCCGGCAACAGGAACGCCTGTAGCTGGCGGACTGACCTACAGGGAAGGGATTTACATCACAGAGCACATCTGCCAAACAGGTAGGGTCAGACTCTTACTTTGAAAGACAAAATCACATGCGTAAGACTATGTAGGGGACATTCTTGTACATTTGGGATCAAGCTACCTATAGTCGCTTCAGGAGAGTTGTTCCTTTTTGAAGTTTGAGCAGGTGAAAGTTCTGTGTTTTTAAGGTGTGTTGATTTGGTATGAACCCAGACAGGGTTGTTAATTCCAGGGGCGCTGCCAGGATTGTGTGCCATAGTAGGACCTACACACCAGGGGCGATGCTAGGGGGGGTATTGAGGATTTTGAATGTCGTAGATGTGATTTCCTGCATTCTGCTGCGTTTAAGGGTGACCTGGTGGAGATCCTAAATGTATTTTACTGGGGGTTAAATCTATCTATTTATCTATCAATCCAACACATTGTATATTTTTTAACAGTCTCGACAGTAGAATATTAGATTTGAGGACGAAACGATGGGGGTGGGGTGGGGTATAAAAAAAAAAAGTAGCTAGCTTCGCCACTGGTATGCACAGTCTGACACTAGCCCTTAATAACACAAGTTATGAAATCAACAAATTAACAACATTTATCGAGGTAATTTAAAACTCAGACAGGCAGCCAAAATTCATCCAATTTAGCGCATTTGCAAAGACAAAGCTAACGGGGAACATTTTCCACGTCAACAAGATGACAAAATAACAAGGCTACTACGTAGCAGAAGCGAAATGAATGCCAACGAAATTTGTCGACAGAAGTATAGCAAACGGAACAAACGAACAAATCCCACAGCTAGGTCTAATTAGAAAGACATTTCAGACAGCCTGGCAAAGTTGTATAGGTCCAGGAATCCACTACTCCGGCACCACAGACCCGTGGCCTATAGGCTCAGGCTGCCAGGCCATTCCAGCTGCAGATCACCTGCAAGAGAGGCAGGGGTGGAGGTGTACGCAGAAACACACAGCCAGTATATTCATCATAAGATATATAACAGGCTGTGATCTGAACAAAGCAGATTATTCAGATAACACTATTCTCAACATTTACCACGCAATCCAAATCAGTTTCTATTCAATTCAAGTGTCTTTATTGTCAAATGTGCTACATGGCAGGCATATAGCACAGATGAAATTGCAGTCCTCTCAGACCTGCGGTGCAAAATAAACAAATGGACAAACAAAGTAGACAAACAGACATCGTACAGACAAAACATAGAAATACAGAAAGTAAAGAAGACAAAGTGAGGTAGTGTGTTGAAAAATAGTGCAAGAATATATTTAAAAACAGTAAAAGACATTCTAAAGTGTCATAGCTTAATGATGCTAATTATCAGCCTTCTACTCAGAGAAAGACCGCTCTCTTTGCTGGGCAAAGGCTGTTTCAAGAATCATAATAAATGTAGTTGTCACACAAGCTATTTTTATTTTGAGTATTTAATTAATCAGGGGGGGAAATGCGGTGACAATATATGTGTACGCACAGTGCTTACAGGATTACGCCTGCGGGCACGCCGGGTTGATTCATTATGCAGGGTCAGGAGAGTCCATTCCCTGTCGTGTAAATCTATTACCTGCAGAAGTCTCGCCTACGTTTGGGTGAAAAATGTGTGAATTGTTTCGTTGAGCTTAATCAGTAATGTCGCCCCCACGGACACGTTTTTGGTTGATATTTGACTGCTGCACCAAACCATGTGCAAAATACCCGAAACAAAACACGCTATTGTGGAGTCATTTTACTGTGCTCTCTTGTGTCACCTGATTGTTCCAGTTCAACCGGGTCTAAGGGAAATCTCTTTTGCATCGTGATGTGAAGGTATTTCCCTCCCGATATATTACCGAGCAAAAGGATGAAAGCCGTTTGTCCCGAGGTCTGCATCAGAGTCTTGGACTGCAGCCCATCGAGTCATATAAACTCAAACTAAAAGCCTCAGCTGGAGTGGCCTTTTAGGATTCATTTTTCATTTTTAGGATTCATACTTCATTATTGTGGATATGATGTATGCACAATCTAGATATCACTTTTCGTCGTATTCTTCTTCAAACCAAAGTTCTGCAATTACTTTAGGCTAAACGACTAAACCTCTAGATTAAATTCAAACTGTATTACAAAGGTCTACTTCCGTATACCTGTGCTATGTATTTTTAATTTTCGTCAACTTTATACTTTTGGGGATATTTGCGATTAAAAATGCAAAAAACTCCCATAGACAAAACATTGCCTTTGACTCTTTGATCCCTACTGCCTTGATCATTTTGCCTTCGATTTGCTTATTGTAAAATTTTCCTTTGAGGCACTTTTCTCAAATAATTACAGCCATGATAAGTGCTCCTGTTTTGGGTGTTTTAGTCTTTGTGTCGTCAAACTTTGTGCATGTCTTGAAATGACACTGCAGATTAGCTAACCAAACTAGTAAACTACAGTTAGCATCTTATTTGGTAGCTGCAAACTGGATGGCATAGCTCAGAGGGTAGAGTGGGTTCCACAACCGGAGGGTCGGTGGTTCGATCCCCACCTAAACTAAATGTATCTCAATAATTACAGGCATTCCTATTGTCAAGTAACATTGAATCATCGGTGTCCATAACAGCCAGAAAGGACATGGTACAGTAGGGATGTTACCAATACAGTATTATTTTATACGCAATTACTGCCTTTTAGGCAATATTAACTTTTTACCAATCAAGTCACTCGTCTGCTATCACTGTCTAAACGTTACAGTTATTACAATTTCTATATCACAGTCTAACGGTATACTTCGTAGTATCATTGCATTTGTCTTGTCTTTTTGATAATCACTTAATCACTGTCCCATGAATCTACTCTGGGTGTCAGACACCAAACAGGAAGAGGACCACAAGAGCGTCACGTTAAACAGTTTATTGAAGGATTTGGGGAAAGGGGGTGTATGGGTGTGTTTCCAGAGCTGAGTGGCGTCTCACTGAGATGGCGGGGTGGGTTCCAGGGCAGGCTCGATGATGGGCTGGAGTCACTGGGTAAAGACACACACAGCCGAGGGAGAGGAAAGCTGGCAGATGGAATGTTAGCAGTGGTACAGGCAAGGGCTAGGCAGTATTCGTAGTCATAAGGCAGAAGGCAGGTCACGGTTACCGGGGCAGAAGATCAAAGACGTAGTTGAGCAGGTCCGATATCACAGGTAAGAGTCAGAGGCGTATGAAGACAGGCAGGGTAACAGGTACTGGTTTGCAGACGGTCTGACAAGGAGGTACTGAAAGACAGGGCTTATATACAGAGGGAGATGAACAGGGAATGCAGTGCAGCTGGCAGGTTAATGATTGCAGGAGTAGATACAGGTGTGGCTGATCAAACAGAGCTGAGAGAGAAAGCTCATGACAGAACCCCCCCCCTAAGGGACGGCCCCAGAAGTCCCCAAAAAACATCAAACTGGGCGGGCGGAGGGGGAGCCGGCGGAGGGTCAGAACTCCTCTGAGCGGTCAGACTCCATGGCCTCATCCTCCGAGGGGGTCTGAGAGGTGCCATCAGGGGCCAGGGCAGGGTCCAGGTCAGGATCCGGGCCAGACACAGGGTCAGAAACTGGGCAGGAGGAGCGACGGGACCCCTTTGGACGACCCCGACGGATGGCAGGCTGGTCCGGATGCAGACGGTGGAAGTCGGCGATGAGAGTCCGGTCCACAATTCGACTGGTCGGCACCCAGATTCTCTCCTCAGGCCCATAGCCCTCCCAGTCGACGAGATACTGGAGGCCCCTACCCCTCCGTCTGGACTGAAGTAGGCGTCGAACGGTGTACACCAGCCCACCGTCAATGAGGCGAGGAGGAGGAGGAGGAGGTGCCGCTGGAACCAGCGGACTTACATGCACTGGTTTGACTTTCGAAACATGGAAAGTGGGATGCACCTTCATGGAAGCTGGCAACTGGAGCCGGACTGCGGTTGGACTGATGACCCTCTGGATAGGGAATGGGCCGAGGAACCGAGGTGCAAGCTTACGTGATTCCACCCTCAGCGGCAGGTCCTTGGCTGACAGCCACACTTTCTGGCCAACACGGTAAGTGGGTGCTGGCGTCCTCCGACGGTTAGCCCCAGTGGCATAGCTGGTCACTGACTTTAGTGTGGTACGGGCTTGTGACCAGGTGCGGCGGCATCGGCGAGCATGGGCGAAGGCAGATGGGCAGGAAACCTCTCCTTCCTGGCTGGGGAACAGAGGGGGCTGGTAACCATACACACACTGAAAAGGTGACATACCAGTGGCAGAACAGGTGAGGGAGTTGTGGGCGTACTCTACCCATGTCAGTTGTTGCGCCCAGGCCCGGGGCTTACAGGAAGCCATGCATCGGAGCGCCTTCTCCAGTTCCTGGTTCGCCCGCTCTGACTGACCATTGGACTGGGGATGAAATCCAGAGGTGAGACTGACTGTGGCCCCTAGAAGATGGCAGAACTCCTTCCAGAATGAGGAGGTGAATTGTGGGCCTCTGTCTGAGACAACGTCCCTGGGCAGCCCGTGTAGACGGAAGACATGATCCACCACAACCTGGGCAGTCTCTCTAGCAGATGGCAGCTTCGGGAGGGGAATGAAGTGCGCCATCTTGCTGAACCGGTCAACCACAGTGAGAATGACAGTCATTCCATCCGATGGGGGCAGGCCTGTTACAAAGTCCAGGGAGACATGGGACCAGGGTCGTGTGGGCACAGGCAGAGGCTGGAGTAATCCAGCAGGGGGCTGGTTGGAGGATTTGTTCCGGTTGCAGGTGAGGCAAGCACGGACGAATTCTCTGACATCCCTTCTCAAGGAAGGCCACCAGAAGCGCTGGGCAAGGAGATGGCAGGTGCGGGCTGAACCCGGGTGGCAGGCAAGGCGGGAGTTGTGTCCCCACTGTATGACCCGGGATCTCAAGTTTTCAGGGACGAAGAGACGGCCATCAGGGCATGCACTGGTGCCGGGATGGTCACGGAGAGCCTCTTGAACCTCTTCCTCAACATCCCAGGTCAGAGCAGCTATGATACAGGGATCAGGCAGGATGGGTGCAGGTTCCTGGGAAGGAGTGTCATCCTTCTGGAACTGGCGGGAGAGAGCATCCGGCTTGGTATTACGTGAACCTGGGCGGTATGACAGGGTGAAGTTGAATCTGGTGAAAAACAAGGCCCAGCGGGATTGTCTGGAGTTGAGGCGCTTGGCAGTGCGGATGTATTCGAGGTTTTTGTGATCTGTCCAGGCCAGGAACGGGACCGTGGACCCCTCCAGCCAGTGACGCCACTCCTCCAGGGCAAGCTTGATGGCCAAAAGCTCACGGTTTCCAACGTCATAATTGCGCTCTGCAGGTGAAAGCCGGCGGGAAAAGAATGCACAGGGGTGCAACTTGTTGTCCTCCGCTGCCCGTTGAGAAAGTATGGCCCCGACTCCCATGTCCGAAGCATCCACCTCGACAACGAACTGTCGGTCTGCATCCGGCATCAGAAGGATGGGAGCCGTGGTGAAGCGGGCCTTGAGGGTCTGAAAGGCTTTGTTAGCCTCTGGGGTCCAGACAAAGGGGTGTTTGATACTGGTCAGAACGGTGAGGGGAGCGGCGACGGTGCTGTAGTTCCGGATGAATCTCCTGTAGAAATTGGCAAATCCAAGAAACTGTTGCAACTTCTTCCTATTCTCCGGAACTGGCCAGGAAGTAACTGCAGAGACCTTTGCAGGGTCCATCTGGATATTTCCCTCAGCCACGATGTATCCCAGGAATGACACAGACTGAACATGGAACTCGCACTTCTCTGCTTTGACATAGAGGGAGTTCTCTAGGAGGCGACGGAGGACCAGTTGGACATGACGAGTGTGTTCAGACAGAGTTCTGGAGAAGATCAAGATGTCGTCCAGGTACACGAAGATGAATTTATTCAGCATGTCCCGCAGCACATCGTTCACCAGAGCCTGGAATACCGCTGGTGCGTTGGTGAGGCCAAATGGCATTACCCGGTACTCATAGTGGCCGGTGTGGGTGTTGAATGCAGTTTTCCACTCGTCGCCTTCTCGTATGCGCACTAGGTGGTACGCATTACGAAGGTCCAGTTTAGTGAAAACTGTGGATCCCTGGAGCAGCTCAAAAGCAGAGGTGAGTAAGGGCAGAGGATACCGGTTCTTCACTGTGACGTCGTTCAGACCTCGGTAATCAATGCAGGGCCGAAGGGAACCGTCCTTCTTTCCCACAAAGAAGAACCCGGCACCAGCAGGAGAAGAAGACGGGCGGATGATTCCAGCTGCTAGGGAGTCCCTGATGTAATCCTCCATGGCCTTTCTTTCTGGAGGAGACAGTGAGTAGAGGTGACCCTTAGGTGGAGCAGATCCAGGGAGAAGGTCAATGGCGCAGTCATACGTACGGTGTGGGGGCAGAGATGTGGCTTTGGTCTTGTTGAACACTTGCCGGAGGCCATGGTAGCATTCAGGAACGTTAGAAATGTCAGGGGCAGTGCTGGGGGGTATTGGGCTGGTGGGCAGCGAGGCAGCACGCAAACAGGTCAAGTGGCAGTCATCTCCCCACTCTTTGACAGTACCGGAGGCCCAGTCGAGGTGAGGATTGTGGAGACGGAGCCATGGGTGGCCCAGGATTAGGGGTTGACCCGGAGAGCAGAGTAGGTGGAAGCGGATGGTCTCTTGGTGGTTGCCTGACACCAACATAGAGATGGGGGCTGTGATGCTGGTAACTGTGCCGAGTACGTGACCGTCCAGGCCCCGGGCTGGAACGGGAGCGGACAATGGGTGGCTTTCCAAGCCCAGCTGACGAGCAAGTTCTGTGTCCATAATGTTCGCTTCTGCGCCAGAGTCCACCAGGGCTGCCAGAGTGTGGGTTGTATCAGACAGGTAAAGACAGACTTGGATCAGGGTTTTACGATTGATGGAGGACTGAATGTTCATTGAGCTCAGCCGGATTCCTCCTACATCCGGTGAGCTCCGGCTTTTACTGGACAGGCGGCGACTCGATGCCCATCACCGCCACAGTACAGACACAGGTTAGAGGTGATGCGTCGCTGGCGCTCTGTAGGGGTTAGGGAGGCGTGGCCGATTTCCATCAGTTCAGGCTGGTCAGATGATGTGGCAGGAGAAGACGGGAGAGCAGTCGGGCTGCTCCGTGTGCTGGTGGATGGACTGTTGCGCCCTCTCTCTCGACGACGGGCCTGGATCCGGCGGTCGATGCGGACAGCCAGAGCAATGGCTTCGTCGAGGGTGGAGGGTTGATCATGGGAAACCAACTCATCCTTTATGTAGTCCGCCAGGCTGTGGAGGAACGCATCCACCAACGCCTCCATGTTCCAGGAGCTCCGACTGGCCACGGTTCGAAAATCGATGGAGTAATCCGCCACGGTCCTTCTGCCTTGGCGAATACTCATCAGGGTCTGTGATGCCTCAGCTGTTGTGGATCCCAAGTCGAAGACCTTGAGCATCCCTTCGGCGAACAGGTCGAAGGTAGCACATGCAGGGGTCTGGCGCTCGAACTCAGCCGTTCCCCACAGTCGAGCCCGTCCCGTCAGGTGAGTGATCACATAACCAACCTTAGCCCCTTCAATGGCAAAGGTTCTGGGTTGCAGGCTAAACTGGACACGGCAGCTCGTAAGGAACGCCCGTACCTGAGTTGGGTCACCATTGAACCGCTCTGGATTGCCAATCTTGGGTTCTGGGGATCCAACAACAGCGGCGGCAGTGACCAGGGCAGATGACTCGGGGGCTGGGCCGGTGGGCAGACTGGCTGAAGCTGATGGAGGAGTAAGGTTGGTGAGAAGTTGAATAGTCATGGCAAGGTGTTGTTGCTGCTGCTGAATCTGTTGCTGTTGCTGCTGGAATTGCTGTTGCTGTTGATGGCCGACCTGGAGCAGGGAGGCAATGTCACCACTCATGCGGTTAACCTCTCTCTCTGTGTGTTCCAGGCGTTGCATGGCGGTGGGTTGTTCAGGTTCGTCGGGTTCCATGCTGGGTGGGATGTGCGCTGGGTCCATGTTTGGTCAGACCGTTCTGTCAGACACCAAACAGGAAGAGGACCACAAGAGCGTCACGTTAAACAGTTTATCGAAGGATTTGGGGAAAGGGGGTGTATGGGTGTGTTTCCAGAGCTGAGTGGCGTCTCACTGAGATGGCGGGGTGGGTTCCAGGGCAGGCTCGATGATGGGCTGGAGTCACTGGGTAAAGACACACACAGCCGAGGGAGAGGAAAGCTGGCAGATGGAATGTTAGCAGTGGTACAGGCAAGGGCTAGGCAGTATTCGTAGTCATAAGGCAGAAGGCAGGTCACGGTTACCGGGGCAGAAGATCAAAGACGTAGTTGAGCAGGTCCGATATCACAGGTAAGAGTCAGAGGCGTATGAAGACAGGCAGGGTAACAGGTACTGGTTTGCAGACGGTCTGACAAGGAGGTACTGAAAGACAGGGCTTATATACAGAGGGAGATGAACAGGGAATGCAGTGCAGCTGGCAGGTTAATGATTGCAGGAGTAGCGATTGTCGGTTGCGATTTGTTGTTGTTGGTTGCAATGTGAGTGTCTTACCTGCATGTAAGACCTATTTGACCCTGTACGGAGCAAGGTGCAATAAGGCTCATCGGGCCTTATAAAGTGCAGGCAAAACACGGCTATGAGCCAGCTTTGGTTCTAATAAGGGACTTAGAGACATTAAGAAGCAAGACCTGCAAGCCATTCGAAACAAGCCTTATCCACCCATCCACTGAAGGAGGATTCCTCAACAAACTTAGAAAGAATTCCTTACACTGCATTATCGCCAAAAAGAAGCATCATGTGTGAATGTTGTTTTTGGCTATTTTTTAGGGCTTTTTATGATTGTACTACCTGTTTCAACATATTTTTTATGGCATTACTTTTTATTGACAGCCTTTCAGGCTTTCACGCTTTCTATTTATTGACACGATTTACAATCCTATCAATAAATATCCTATAAATTCAGTTCTTTCCGTCTCTCTTATCTCAGAGAAGGGAATAAAACAATCAACGATAGCGACGGCTATCGAGTAGATTGGAGCAGCGTGGTTCTAAGAGGTTACTTAGTCATCAAGACAAGAAACACATCCTGAGAGTTAGTCATATCCAAACTCTTGAACAATCCCAGCAAACTTCCAAGTGCAAAAGGTCCCAGGAGAGAGCTATCACACAGACGCCATCGACCGCCACGGCGCTGACCAGGGTTATGCTCAGGGGTGGAGCGCCGAGGGAAGCGGGGTAGACGTCTGGGGCCGTATTAGAGGGCTGCATTGGGATTGGGTCCCGCTGGGTCCTGCGGGACCCAACTCAAATCTCGCGGGAGCGGGCGGTTTGAACCTTGCTGCGGGCGGGAGCGGGCGGCTAAAAAAAACATTGCAGGATCGGGACGTAGCGACAGGACACAAATCCGGCACCTCTGGGTTGAGGTGACACACCTGCTCTGTTCTCCCCGGTCAAAGCAAGCTGCTTTTCAAAGATAAAACACTTCTCCCTACACACATTAAACAAGCAACTACTGAGAAATGTGTGGAAGTGTGCTGTCTAGACATACGGCCATATGACTTTGTCGCCGGGAAAGGCTTTGTTGACATAGTGCAACACTTTGTTGATGTCGCCGCTAAATATGGCAAATTTGATGTAAAAGATGTTTTACCTCATCCAACTACTGTATCCAGACATGTGGAGGGGCGAGCACAAGCGCTGCAGGCATCAGTGGCAGCGGAGATAAAGCCGAGAAAGCTGATTGTGTTAATGTTGCTTATTCAATCACCTCAATCACTGCGTGATTATATAAAGGTAGAAAAATAAATAAAATACAGAGGAGGAGAATAGATTATGAAACAGCCTTTATTTAATTAAAAACTAAATGAAAACAATTAAATAGGAGTGCTATTTCTGATCAGTGCGTGTGCCTGGTCAGGCCTATTAGTAGCCTATAAAATGACGTGTTTTCTCCTGCGGGACGGGAGAAGACACAAAATCAATGCGTTTCTATTACGTTGCAGGCATAAATTCTCAAAGTTTTGCGGGTGCGGGCGGGAGTGGACATACACATTGTGGGAGCGGGCGGGAGTGTAACACACACGCTGCGGGAGCGGGCGGTAATGGTCAGAAATTCAGCGGGAGCGGGATGAAGAAAACAGTCCTGCGCAGAGCTCTAGGCCGTATTACTAAAGATTCTGAGAATCCTCTCAGAGAGCTCCTAACTTAGCCTAAAAATTCCTGGCAAGGAATCTTAGCTTAAGAGTGATTCCAGAACATTCTCAGAGAACTCTGAGCAAGGAATGGACAAAAACTCTTATTTTAGTGAGGAGGTGTGGTTGACCCCGTTGCTAGGTATGACTCATTCTTTTAAAAGACGTGATTGGTTGATCCTAAACGCTGGATAAAAATACACTCTTGGTGATACTGGGTATAGAATGGACCGTGAAATCAATAGACCTAATCATAGAATCTAATCTCTATGAAGACTGTGTAATTATTAATAATATTTTACATAAAAAATCTTTGTTAAATAAATTAAAATGACTTAAATGACTAACATTAGTTTATATTTAGTTTATATTTTTAATATTTTTTTTTTTATACATACATACACTTTTTATTTCTACATTGCATTCATTCTTGTATTCCAATGCTGCTGCTACGTTGTAATTTCCCAGCTTGGGATCAATAAGGTATTTATATTCTATTCTATTCTACATAGTAAGCCATACTTACATTTATTTACCATGCTGGTGATTTTAGCACTTAATGCATTTGGTATTAACGAGGGTAAAATGGCTTATCTTTCATCAATTTCTGTGATTGCTGGCTGAACTATAAGAAGCAGTGTTGGGTGGCATTCAAATCTACCACAAACATGATTCCTGCACGATCCAATCTGTAGCATTTAATTAGCTCACTGTCATTCAGTGTTTGGAGAATATTTCTCCTGCCTCTTCTTTCAGCCATTTTCGCCTCTGCTTAAGAAACTCTCCTAAGCCTCTTAAAAGTCCTCCTCCCTGCTCTTAGCAGATTTCAACTTAGGAGCTCTCTTAAGAGCTAAGATTCTTTAGGAATACCTTTTATCTTTACTAGGATATAGTCTTAACTTTGAGAGGAAGTTCTAAGAAAATGTCATGATTCTAAGAATTTTCTTAGAATTTGGCCACTAGGAGCAACTCTTTGTGCAAAGAATCTTTAGTAATACGGCCCCTGGTTTGTGCGGTAGTGCGGTAGGGCGAATCTCTCCACCGACCTGTTCACAACCCTTACTGGACCACAGGTTTCACATTAGTTGACGGATCTAACACGTCATTCCTCACGTGGAATGACTTTTTTTTAGTTATAGTTATCATCATGATTACTATTCTGACCATTGCAGCTCCTGTTCTGCATCCTAAGTCAAAGAGAGACAGTCAAAGAGAGACAGCTCTTTGACTTAGGGGCGGCAGTAGCTCAGTGGGTAGAGCGGGTCGTCTGCTAACCGTAGGGTCGGCAGGTCGATCCCCTTGATCCCCCTCCTCCAAATATCCACATGTCGAACCCCACAAATGTACTGATTGTAAGTCGCTTTGGACATAAGCGTCTGCTAAATGTCCCTTTACTCTCTACGCGCTACTACACCCAGGCATTCCTGTGCACAAGTAATTCCTCGTGTGGAATCACATTTTCAAGTTTGTTCAATGTTGTTTTTGTACTTGGCTTGACTCGTAGATTAGTTTCTTATGAAATTACTATTTTGAATATATACATACAATACAATTAGTTAACCCATAAATGTTGGTGTAATGATGTCAAACAGTTGCTAGAATCCATCACGTCCTTCGGATTGTCGGAAATAACCGTATTTTCAGGCTAGGTCATTCTGACTCTGCGTTGTGTATTTTAGGTGAGAGCAATTATTGATTGTAGTCAATAAGGTCAGGACAGTTGGATTGGAGGATCGCAGCCGGAGGGTTTTATTACAGAATGTAATGCAGTTCTCGGATGGCAATGAAGACAGTGTTCAACCGAACATGCGTCCTGTCTTGTGCGGTTCCTCTTCTTCCACGAACGCTGGCATTCTTTGAGTATTTAAAGTAAGGAGGATTAACAAATAGTGACAGAAAACAGCAACTGGCGTCACACAATAGGCAGATGATACGTGTTCCGTTGATAATACAGTATATGGTGGGGTCAGGGTTACCTGCCCTGGGACTTGTCACCTTATCCTAGGAAACTATCTCTAGTTGACAAGAAGTGAGAAACCAGTTGTCAGAAAGGCGTCAGAGTGACACTCACACTGATAGACACACAATATGGGCTTCAATAATACACAAGAAATACCCAGAATCTAACAGTCCCTCCTCTTGATCAATTTAAACTTAGTTTAACGATCACCCTCTAAATGGAGAATTTCAGTGTATTATTCAGCAACTATCAGCAATTAACTAAACATTCAATTTACCTACTAATCAACACAGACAGTGTAAAGGCAATAGTAACATAAAAGCATACTTATCATACACAAGGAAACCAGGTGTAGGCTACTTGAAAATAAAAACTGATCCTGTTACAAATGATTCTACTGAAGCATATAAGAAAAATTTCAGAAACAAGAAATGACCTTTCAGTCACACCCCCCCCCCCCCCCCCCCCCCCCCCCCCCCCCCCCCTGCTCGGCAGTGCAGCTCCACAAAATGTTTTTTAAGATGTTTTATTATTATTAGGATGGTGCTGTCAGTCTAAACAAAACTACCAGTCCTGGTATGAGGCCTAGCCTTAAAACCCTTTGGCAGTCGGGGTTTGGGGCACCAGGCCTTCTCCATAGGTGGACTGTCCGGGACAGACACTCTAAGTGGCGCAAGCAAGATTGCTTCAGCACCGGGAGGGGTCTGTTTAGGGGCGGTGATGCGATTGAATACACACAGTGACAGCTTGATGATGATGTAGATGGCAATAATGGGCAGGACGAATGGCAGAGCCACTTGGACTATCTGTGAAAACACGGACCCACCCGATTTCTCTAACCACCGTCCTTTTGTGTATGTCCTGTACGTTCATGAAAACTGACAATAAAGTTGACTTGATCTTGACCTTTGATCTAATGACCATACCGCAGTTTCAGACTTTAGCCTAGCAACGTTAGCAAAAATGTCATGTACATAATTGGTCACATTTACAGAGGCATCTGGGACATAGGTGCAGCATCTCTGATGTCAGTGGCGCCGAATAAAGAAACCGTACCCACCAAGATGAACGGCCAGGAGGTCCAATAGATACTGATGTTGGAAAAGCATTGTTCTAACCCCGTACAATTCATTGCTAAGGTCCCTCAGGCCTGTAGCATTACCTATGGCGTCTAGCGTATGGACTAAATCTCTAATTTCATCAAGAGCGACTGTGACACCGTAGTTTGGAAAGACAGCAGAAAAGAATCTCTGTGTAGGCGTGGCAACTGGGAAATTTTTATGAATATAAAATAAATCACGCTTAGATCTATCAGTAACATTACCCTTCATGTGTTGTTCTGTTACAATTTCCAACGCCAGAACTACATTAGGCGACATGACATGAACCCTTCCTCTTAGGAGGTAGATATGAGTAAGCGTTCTGTCCACACAAGAACATGGTTCCATTAACTGCAGGCAAGGCATCTGTGGCAACTGTCTGGTCAGGCGATGCCCCTGGCACGCGATTACACTTACCAACAGATCCCTGTCTGACATGGAGACATGCTCCTGGCCTACCAAGGCTGAATATGAACAAACACTGTTACCCACATCTTGCCCCTTCCCAGAATTGGTCCAGCAAATTACACCCTTAGGAGCATAGCTCAATTTGATCTTAATTGGGGGACCTGCGTTCATCGGCATTGTATAATAGGGAGTCTGTCCTATAGATCTAGGGGGACGGTTACTGTCGATGACATGCTTATATGCCACAATATACTCAGGGATGGTGAACGGGACAGCGAGGTAAGGATATACAGCCCACAAACCCAACATAACTGCTTACCTTTAGCCTGAGCTAACCTATGGGCAGTCTGCAAGGTGTTATCTTTGTGAATTACATGATGGCTATCAAATGAACATTCTCCCCCTATAAAGAGATGGCACAACAACAATACAACCAATTTCAGTAACATCTTCTTTACGTCCAGGCACGGTGAACATGTGATTTAAAAGAAAAAGTGCAGTATCGGTTTTGAGGGAGACATAAGTCACAGCCTCCCATAACAACAACAATCATCATCGATATATTAGCATTAGACAGACAGACGTACTTTAACGTCTAATTACTTCATGATTATCATCCTTTTTTACTTGCTTACTTTGCAATCAAGTCTACTATGTCATCCCATACTTTGACTAATGATTTCATATCAATAAACACTCGATCACACATACATTGTAATTGTAATGCATATATCCTTTGTAATGATTGGTGTTCAATGTATAAAAAATTAAAGGAAAAAAGGTAAGAAAATAAGAAATGTGGTATGTCTGGGAAAAAAATAATGAGAACCGCATGGTTCCTGGTAGAAACAAATAAGGTAAATGAGCATTATAATAATAGTTTTAAAAAAAATGGTCTAAGACTGAGCGGTTGTGTCAAGCTGGTACCCATAGATAGCTTAGATAGGCTCGTGGTGTAGTGAGAAGAACAGAACTCAGGTGCCCAACCCAACTCTACAACATAGTAAGTTAAATGATCACCTTTAGGTTTACTCCCACCCTCTACACTTCTCACCTTAGCAGACCTCCAGACATCAGGAAGTCCCAGTTCTGGTGCTTCACACAGACGTTGTGTCAGTTCTTCAAAAGCTTGTCGTTGTTCGTCTTCCATCTTGATCTTGTCCATGGAATCTGGTCATTCATTGCCATCCGAGAACTGTATTACATTATTTACTTATTGACTACAATCAATAATTGCTCTCACCTAAAAACACACAACGCAGAGTCAGAATGACCTAGCCTGAAAATACGGTTATTTCCAACGGTGTTAAACTCAGATGTTTTTGTGTGTTCTGAGTACCGTGTGTTTGTGTGGACCCTTCCCTCCCTGCTCAGGCCTGCTGTCGGCGGTGGACCTGGTGGAGGTGAACCCTCTGCAGGCTCCCACCGAGGCCCAGGTCCTGTCCACGGTGGAGACCGCCGTGGACGTGCTGCTGGGCTGCTTTGGACGCCTCCGTGAAGGGAACCACCCCGCCGACTACAGCCTGCCTGAGCCCTGACCTCATACCGTCAGAACCAGGCCTTCACCAGCCCACACTGTCTGACCGCATCAGCACCAGAACCCTGACCTCATACCGTCAGAACCTTCACCAGCCCACACTGTCTGACCGCATCAGCACAGCCACCAGAACCCTGACCTCATACCGTCAGAACCTTCACCAGCCCACACTGTCTGACCGCATCAGCACAGCCACTTATTGGCCCGACATCAGGAATATACTGTTGTATTATATATACACACTTTAATACTTTATCAACATTAATTTAAATATTAATTGTTTTTTAATGTTTGTACCTACCTTTTTTTTTTATTGACCTGTTAAGTTTGTAACAGGTTTTTTAAATACATACACAATGAATGCTTCCTTGCTGTGGAAACCTTTCGATGCTGCTTTCCCTGCCATAGCTTTTCTCTGGTGTGAAAGGGTCACAAAACCACGACTGCCCATCTCCCGTCACAGTCAACGGACGACGGGTCTGAAAACACAATGTGGAAATTGTGCCGCAAACACTTTACAATACAGGTGCAGTAATAAGCCATTAATAAACAATAGTTAATGCAGTAATTAGCATGATCACAGGGAGTTTGGGTTTTAGGGGGTTGTGGTTTACCCTAACCCTGTTAGGTAATGTATAAATGAATGTTAATATGTTGACATGAACACTATTAGTGAACATGTTCACCATTAGTTAACTATTACTTGTCAGTGAATGGTTACTTAATGCTTACAACTGCATTAACAAATGTTATGTTGTGTTGTTTTATGAATCAACCCTTATTGTAAAGAGTTACCAACATGTCCAACAAAAAAAAACCCAACACTGTAATATTGGATTCCTAAGCAGAAATAAAATTTATTCAATTAGAAACTAGCCATTTCATCCCCATAACATACTGGCATATGTGTTCAGACACTTCTCTGCAGTGACTACGCTGGTGGATCAAATAAGAGAGGGGGCAATCACACTTCTTCACTGGTCTTTAGGATCCACGATTGAACAAAGTGATTTTACTTAATTTGCACATTTGTGTCATGCAGATTTCACCCTTTCAGAAGTTTGAGTAGATTCACCCTCCGTCCAGTGCAATACCTTCTTGTATTGCGTCAGACCAAAAACGGGAGTTAAAAATTGTCCCCGCCTACAGCGAAAAACACCACGAGCACCGATCAGACATGCGTGCAGGTGAAAAGATGGACTACTACGATTTCACAAATGTATTTTTATCACCAATATATGCCCAGTGAAGTCCCACTCCCAAATTCAACCGTCAGGCAAGTGGGAGGGTAAACAGAAGGCCAAGGGACACCAGTGGCAGAGAGAGACATGGAAGACATGTAAAGACATATTTCTTGTTATCCCGGCCGTGTTAATCTGTTGGCTGTGCCTGGTGCAGGGGAATGACCTCAGGACAGACACCCGCACACTATTGGCTGAGAAGGAGGGGCGTGGTGAGACACATGAAGTCACTCCCAAGCACACAACGCGTGGAAGCATTGGAGCGATGTGTTTTGGCCTGGGGCAGCCAGCACACAGGGCTGGAAGACAGAATCATGACCGTACCCATTTATTACTCATCTTGCACTGAACATATTGTTTTTATGGCGAGTCTGTGCCATCGTGTTCCCGACGTCAGGACCAGATGTGCGTTCTGAAAAAGGAAGTAGGCGACAGCCCGCGTGCACACGCGCGAGTGTGCACGTCAACGTGAACTCTCACAGGCACGAAAGAGGGGGAGGGAGCGAGAGACATAGGGAGGGCTATTGAGAACGAGAGGGGGAGAGAGAGAGAGAGAGAGAGTGACGGAGGTAGAGGGAGGACTGGGAGATAATGATTGTGGGACACGCGTGGTGAAAGGTCACGACCGTGACGGTGCAGTAGGAGAGGCCGCAGCGCGTCAGAGGACACCAGGGGGAGACAAGAGGGGGGAGAGGAGGGGGGAGAGGAGGGGGGGTGACAAGAGGGGCCACAGACACGACCACGTGAGGTTCACAGGACGGCTCAATGGTACAAACCAGCGAAGGGAAATCAATGATAAAAGTGGAATTTTAAAATAACTGGTAACACTTAACAACCAGGGTTAATTAATTAACTTGGCCTTAACTTAATTAATGGTCTAGTCATAATTTACTAATGGTCTTCATGTCATCTAAGGCCTTCACTTAAACATTGTCGAATAGGTTTAGGGTTAGGGTTAACCCTGAGACACTTGGCCCTAGGCTCATGCTATATAATAATGCTTTATCACTGCATTAAATAATGTCAATTAATGTGCCCTCAGGTTTAAGTGTTACCAGAAAACAATAATGCAATATCGGGAAGCACTGAGTGTGGCTGATGTCTCAGCGCAGAGGGCGGCTCCTGAGTGCATCGAGTCAACGTTTTCTACAGTGACAGGAAGTCCCGACGACGGCAGTCACAGGAAGTCCTGGTGTCAGTCTTACGATTGTAGTGGATGATGGAGGGGAGGTAGAGGACCATGGGCTGGATGACTGCGGAGTGCAAAACCCAACACAAAAAAAGGCACAGATGCTGTCCGAAACCAGACCAAAAAAGACACACACACACACACACACACACACACAGGCATTGCAGAACGGTCAACCCCGTGCCAACCACTAGTACGCGCACACTCTCACACACGCACACTTCCGATACAAATAAATGTGTCAAATCACACGCACAGCTTTACACTACAGCTGGCGAGCACTAGGCTGGGCAGGAGGGAGGGAGTGATGGAGGCGGGGAGGGAGGGAGGGAGGGAGAAGGGGATGCTGGGACCAGAGAAGGAGGACCCAGAGGCCACAGGGAGTAGGCGGAGGTGGGGGTGGGGGTGGGGGTGGTGTTAGGCTGCCGCGTCAAGGGTGCAGCGTCTTCTGAACTCCTGTCCTCGTTCGTGGATCCACTTGTTGGACACTGCACGGAGACAGAGAGAGACAGGGGGAGGGAGAGAGAGAGAGAGAGAGAGGGTGTGTTTGAGTTATGCGATTGCCTGAAACATTAAAACGGTCACCACGACACTAAATGTTACCGCAGTTCTCGTTTGCCGGAATACACAACAGGGGTGGGTCAGCAGGTGACTTGCTGACTCACCAGACACGCGTTTGAACCAATCAGAAAGAAAGCGCGGTTCATGTGTTTTCATTCATTGATTAATACATCCGAGTCTGATTCATGCATCTGTAATCATTCATCTTTTTTTTTGCGCAACCAGGTTAACAGGCACACATTCACGATGCAACGCATCAGTGAGGGGGTACTCTGGATGCAGGATAGTGCAGCGGCAACGTGCAGACCACCTTGCTCAGGGGCGCACGGCAGGGGCATGCCGGGTGTGCAGCCTCAAGCAGCCCCTAGCAACGCTAGGGGGCTTACGGACCCATTACGTCCTTGCGGACCCCCCTTGCATCCACCGCAAGGGCCCTGACGTGCACCTCCCAAAAATCCTAGACGCGCGTCGAGGCTGTCATGGTCTGTGTCTGTGTTGTCTTGTTTTCATTGGTTTGCTCTGCGTTTCCCCTGTGTCCTGTTTCCCTCCTTGGTGATTGCCCCATCGTGTTCACCTGTGTCTTGTCCCCTCACCTGTCTTGGGTTTGTAATTAGTCTGTGTATTTAAGTCCTGTCTGCTGTTCAGTCTTTGTCTGAGTCTTGTCGTCGTTTGTCGCAGTTCATGTGAGTTGTCGTCCGTCTGTTCCTGTGTCTGTGCTTAAGTTTACAATTAAAATAGTCAGAAGTTCTCTCGCCTGCCTCGCCTCTCTGCATTTGGGTCCTACTCCACCGCAACTTATGACAGAGGCGACGCAACACCAACGCAGCGGCTTTGGCTGTGATTAGTCCGCTAACTACATCCGCTGGAGACGCGTTTCCGGTTTCCACTCATAAACACCACCACTGTGTGATAAATGCTTCGACTGATTGGCAACAACATATATATAACTTTTGCCTTCATGTCTGTAAACTTTTTTTATACTCGCTAGTAATCCGTATGTAATGACCAGAATGGTCATTCTGGTCCCTCTACCGGTGTAGCACTGAATTACATTTCGACACGTAAACCCCACGCAGAACCATCACGGTCTCATGACTGCGTCCAAGCAACTGCGTGGCCATTGCGTGATCACGACGCCATCACTACGCGGAACCACAACCGACGCTTCACTCACCCCACTTGTTGCCCACCAGAACGGGGCAGGCGGCGTGCCGCGTGCTGTAGTCTCCCTCGCCGCTGGGGAAGAGGTTGTACCAGAACACGGCCGAGCCCTGCGGACGGACAGACAGACAGACAGACAGACAGACACGCGCACGCATCCACTTCAAAACCCATGTCTCCGAAAGGAAATCTCTGTTGTTCACACACCCCCCCACCCCACTCACACCCACACACCCACGCAGGTGCGCACGCACGCACGCACGCACGCACGCACGCACGCACGCACGCACGCACACACACACACACACACACACACACACACACACACACACACACACACACACACACACACACACACACACACACACACCTCCCCCCCCCCCCCCCCCCATCAATGTCCATCACGTGATAAGGCAGGCTCTCGTGGCCGTCTCATCATCAACCTTTGAAGGCGTGACGGTGGGCGACAGTCGCGTTCGCCTCATCGTCCCCAAGAGGAGGTTACCTTTTTGGGCCAAACGGCTGCTCCCACATCTGTGAAGACGGTGGCTCCCCCCGAGGAGACGTTACTCATCTGGAGGAGGAGGAGGAGGAGGAGGAGGACAAGGGATGGTGACTACAAAGTGTTGTCGTCCTAACCCCGACCTTCTCGACCGTAGCAAACCAAAAATCAAACAGCCTTTCAGCATGAGGAGGTACATCAGATGTGACTTATTACGGCACATTACGAATGTTGTTACGAATGTTGCTCTCCATTTTGAGAGGGGAAAGTTTTGGACCTGTGGGGGATCGTCAATATTGAGAAAATGTTTATGTACCCTTTTTTATAATATACCGTGACCCCCTAGCCTGGCTGACGCGTCCACATCTCGATGAGATGGTGGTCTGGGAACTAGGTGTGCATTTTCTCGTATTTGAGGCGTGGTTTACGAATGCCTAGAGCCGTTTATTGGGCGCTACGAATGTCTATCAAATGGCGTCTGGTTCTTCACATGCTGCTTTGCTCGCGATTCATAGCCAATTGCTACTAAAAATTAGCTACTAAAATTACATTAATTGCTACAAAAGCTACTTAATACACTTTCTAAGGCTGCATCGAACGGTAACGTTGTGTCCGCTGCCATGTTGGATTAACACGCTACAAGCTTCGGTGTCGCGCATAGACGTCTTCATCGTCTTGCTGCCCCCCGTTCTGTGATTGGTTCCCTAACTCAGGGGAAAATAAGGGCGGTGGTTTCCAGACTGTCTTTGCAGTGAGAATGAAATCGCGCGCAAAGCAGCATGGGAATTCCCAGGCTAGTGACCCCCATCATTTCCGCGCGTTTTAAGCTAGCGCGTACACAAGACAACAGTGCTGAGGTGCAGCCGCTGGGCTTGGGCCCGAACACGGGAGTCTCGGGTCATCTCCCGTCGACGGGAGGACAACGCCCCCGACCACGAGACCCTGCTGGGGGGGTTCCGTTGGCGAGAGCACACCGAGCCCATCTGCCGACTATCAAGCATCTGCTGACTTAGCATGCGTTAGACACACTGGCAGCGCCGTTCTGGGGGAGCGGTACGTACATAAAGGAGCCAGGTGGCGATGCGGTTCCCCGTGCCCAGCTCCTTGAAGGCGTCTGGCTCATCTTTCTGCCAAACAAACAACAACAACAACAAAATATGTCACCATCATGGGACCTCATAGGGTGTTGCTCGTGCTTGTTGCACGAGCAACACCAGGTCAGAGCTCATTCCAGAAAGATGGAGAAATGACGGATCAGATTGATGGACACATACCAAAAACACCACAGATATATACAGTGTATATATATATACATATACTGTATATGTATATGTGTGTATATATGTTTATATGTATATATATATATATATATATATATATATATATATATATATATATATATATATACATATAAACATATATATATATATATATATATATACATATAAACATATATATATATATATATATATATATATATATATATATATATATATATATATATAGCACTGCGACTAAAATCCTGCAGCAGATTCTTGTGTGACAAAAATAAACAAGTGTCTTGTTTACCCGTCCAAAGTCAAAGTGGGGCTCATATTGTCCTCCCACGCCATAGTTTGCCACCTGCAGACACACAAACACACACAAACACACACAAACACACACACACACACACATACACACTTTTTTTTAACATTCGAGTATTTCTCTGCAAAGAAATGTTTTTGCATTGATTTTCCGAACACACAAACACTAAGAATTCATTTCCGATCAAAGCGATTGATTGATCCGATGAAAACGTCTGCGGCGCTGCAGATTCCCGGGTTCCGGACCCCCCCCCCCCCCCCTGAAGGTTCTTCCCGCTCAGCCCGGGCTACCTGAAGCTCCTCGGCCGTGGTGACGTCCAGGCCTGTGATGTCCTCGATCCTCTGGTTGATCTTGTCCACCACCTGGTGCTCGTAGGAGGTCAGCCAGGCGCTGGAGATCAGGGGAACACACGTTCTCTCTCTCTCTCTCACGCTCTTACATGCAGAGTCCACAGAGTACTCTACTCCCACTGCTTACGTCTTGTATTGTATATGTACTATATATATATATAAAATTAATATATACTGTATATATATATATATATATGTAACACTGTATCTCCATTTACAAAAGGTTAAGATTCTTGGCTGCCCCCCGCTGCCATTCCCCACACAGTTTAATTGAAGCATCACATTGTATAAATAGGTAGAGCCAATGGACAACTCTATCAAAATAAAAGCCTCTTCTGGGATTTGGTAAGAAAGCAAAAACATGGAAAACATGGAAAGCATGCCCGGCAAGCAGGTTCAAGTGCTTCAGGAAAGGAGGAGGTGTGGTGATTAGTACATGTGTTAGTAGGGGAGCGTTCAGAGGAGGCCTGATCCCAGTGTATCACTGCATGGAAGAGGAATAATCCATAGAAAACTATGATGGTTCTTTTATCAACAGGACAATTTAACAACTTTACTAAACTCCCTTAAAGTATGAAAAAAGGGAAAGGGAGGGCTTACTACTCTCTATTACCGTATATTATTATATCATTATATTATATATATACTCCACTTTTACTCACCAACTCCATTACTCATATCCTCTGTCAATTCCCAGAAATTATTCTCTCACAACACAAGAAAATACACTGAGATAAAACCACACAGAGAGCGACGTTTCCTAAAGAGCGCATTCCAAGGAAGAGCTGGGCAAAACGGGGGGGCCAAGCGGCGGTCCGAGAGGAAGACAGGGCGTGGAGAAGACACACACACACACACACACACATGCGCACACACACACACACACACACACACACACACACACACACACACACACACACACAGACACACACACACACACACATGCGCACACACACACACACACAGACACACAGCAGACAGGACCAGCGCTTGAGGTAGAGAGAGAGAGGGAGGGAGAGAGAGAGAGGCATTCAGAGCTCTAATTCGCCGCTCCGACTCAAGCCACCGCCAGGGGAAGGAGGTGTGCGCTCGGAGACAAACAACTCCCAACAAACCACTGTGAGGAACCACTGAACGACCTTAAAGGGCACCTACTTCAGGTGGCCCTTCACCGTTGATGTTTGGCTCACGCCCACAAGTGATGTCACTACGGGGTCGATGTTGTCATGAACACACACCCGGTGGTATGAGAGGGGTTGTTTAAAAAAGTGCACCCGGTGGTCCGACCCGGTCCGACAGCGATTCAGAACTCTCGGGGGACCCCCGGGGATCAACTCATTTGAGACACACGGCCCACTACAGGGGGGAACATATCTCACGACATCCACCGTAAGATAGACCGTCTCAGAACAAACTTAAAAGTCAAACTTTGACTTTGGCCGTGGAAAAAAAAAACACATTTCAAGTTTGTCTTAAAACCACAGTGGTAATAAGGTTAAACCAGAAGATCGAAAAAAAAAAAAAAAAGGGATTGAGACAAGTTTCTAAAAAAAAACCTCCCCCCCCCCTCCCCCTGATCTCAGTGAGGGAGGAGGGGGTCTTGGTAGGTTTTTTTAATCCAGAGGGTAAATGAGGGGGGGGTGCGGGGTGACAGCTGTTCCCTGAGGTCTCAGTGAACCCCTTACCTCTTGGAGACTCTGTACTGTGCCGTGGTCAGTTTGCCTGTCAGAGGGTCATGGACCGTCGCACGCCTTAGCTAGCCCACCAATCACAACACAGACCACAGAGAGAGAGAGAGAGAGAGAGGGAGAGAGACAGAGAGACAGAGAGAGACGGAGGGAAAGGTAGAGAGAGAGAAGAAGAGATATAATCACTCATTGACCGAGCCGTCTCCCGACTCCTGAGTGTTTATCGTCATTCAAGGCGAGCTGGCGATAAACGAGACACCTCCTCTCTGCCGGTGAGAGGAGAGAAGGTCACAGAAGTGACCCGGAGCCCCTGAACCCCTGAACCCGGTTTGCCTCCCATGCCCTCGGGAGGCAAACCATCCAAACGCGTACTTCCCAAGTCTGAAGCAGAGCTCTCGAAAAAAAAAGGGTAAGGCACTAAATCTAAGGTTTTGGTTTGGGGGCACAAAAAAAAAAAGAGATTCCCGAGAGGGGAACCCTGCCCTGTTCCTCCCTCCTCCTCCCCCCTCCTCCCCCCACCTCGGGTGTGAGGCGAAGCTTGTCGCGCCGGGATCGAGAGCGGGGGCTCAAAAGGACGACTCCGAGCTCTGTGACTCCTCGAGGGAGAGAGAGAGAGACCAACACCGCTTCCTCAGCCAAAGGAGGCAGAGTGGTCATGCCGAGTTGTCGTTGTTGTTGTTTTGTTTAATCAAAAGTGATGTGGAGGAACCCGGGGCTCGGGGGGGCGGAGCCACGGTCCGGCCCGCCTCCCCGACCAGGAGGGGCGCCGCCTCTTGCCGGGGGCGGGCTACTTGAACGAAAGACGCGGGGATGCAAAGAACAGGAGGAATACCTGGGGGGTGGGGGTGGGGATGGAGAAGTGTGTGGGGTGGGGGGGGGTGGGGGGTGGGGTGGGCGGGGATGGTTTTTGTTAAAAGCAGAGCCCCCGCACTCTGGGTCTTACCTCTTGCTGATGCGATAGTGGGCGGTCTCCAGAACACCAGTTATGGGGTTGGAGATGGTGGCACGGCGCAGCTGTGGAGCCAACCGCCCGACAGTTACAGGGGGACAGTTACAGGGGGGCAGTTAGAGGGGGACAGTTACAGGGGGACAGGTATAGGGGGACAGTGACAGGGGGACAGGTATAGGGGGACAGTTACAGGGGGACAGGTATAGGGGGACAGTTACAGGGGGGCAGTTACGGGGGACAGGTATAGGGGGACAGGTATAGGGGGACAGTGACAGGGGGACAGTTACAGGGGGACAGTTATAGGGGGACAGTGACAGGGGGACAGGTATAGGGGGACAGTTACAGGGGGGCAGTTACGGGGGACAGGTATAGGGGGACAGTGACAGGGGGACAGTTACAGAGGGACAGGTATAGGAGGACAGTGACAGGGGGAGTTATAGGAGGACAGTTACAGGGGGGCAGTTATAGGGGGACAGTTATAGGGGGGCAGTGACAGGGGGACAGATACAGGGGGACAGTTACAGGGGACAGGTACAGAGGGACAGTTACAGGGGGACAGTTACAGGGGGACAGGTATAGGGGGACGGGTATAGGGGGACAGTGACAGGGGGACAGTTACAGGGGGACAGGTATAGGGGGACAATTATGGGAGGACAGTTACAGGGGGGCAGTAACAGGGGGACAGTTATAGGGGGACAGTGACCGGGGGACGGGTACAGAGGGACAGTTACAGGGGGACAGGTACAGGGGGACAGGTATAGGGGGACAGTTACAGGGGGACAGTGACAGGGGGAACTTGGACAGTTACAGGGGAAACACGCAGAGCCCCCGCCCTGACAGCTACCTCGCTTTGATTTGAGAAAAAGGGATGGGTTTTTTTTTTTTTTGGTCTTTGGTCTGGCGAGAGTGTCATCGGTGGTCAAGGCGGTACAGATTCGAACCGTGTTCCTGCGGTTTGGGTTGTACTGTTGGAGAATGCCTGCCACTTACTTGCCTGATTCAAATGCCTGATTCATCTATTTTACAGTTGGGTTAAACACTAACTAACTATGGTCCAACGGCGCCCTCTAGAGTAAAGAAACGTCCCGATGGAGCGATGTAACGTAGGCATAAGCGGAATGTTATTTACGTACAATATATACAATTTACTTTTGTGAAGGAGTCAGGCGGAATACGTTGACTGAGTGAAATGTTACACAGAGTGAACAGAATACAAAGTGGAACACTGAAAACCTATTCACTGTCACATCAAACATCGATCAGTTCAATAAATCAATGCGGTTTTTGAGAGGCTACAGATCCCCTGACTCGTGGAGGTTATTCCCATTTCTGCAGGGGATCGTAGAGAAGACCCGATTTGTGTTTTAAAACGGTTAAAAAACTCTCCTAGTAATCTGATCCAAATGTACGAGCGAAAGCGACTTTGGTACATTTTTACACCACGTGAGCAAACTCACTCACATCACTCTTAAGAGAGGCACACTCTGCTGGCACGAGACACTTCATTCGGCCTCACCGGACCATCGGTTTGCGCGGGGGAGACACTCACCCTGGGCTTGGCCAGCTGCTTGACCAGCTCTATCTCGGCGTCCGACACGATGTCATGGTAGCGCAGGATGTGGGGGCGGTCCCACTCGTCCTCCTCCTTCACCGGGCCAATCACGTACTTGGGGTGGCGGTTGTTGTCAAAGTAACGGCAAAACATGCGGCTCTGCCTGCGAGGAGTCTGAGAGAGGGTGGGAGAGAGAGAGAGAGTGAGTGTGAGTGAGTGAGGGAGCGACGGAGTAAGTGAGTGAGTGAGTGAGTGAGTGAGTGAGTGAGTGATGGAGTTAGTGAATGTGTGACAAAGTGAGTTAGGGAGTGAAGGAGTAAGTGAATGAGTGAGTGAGTAAGTGTGTGAGTGAGTGAGGGAGTGATTGAGTAAGTAAGTGAGTGAGTGAGTGAGTGAGTGACAGTGTGAGTCAGGGAGTGACAGAGTGAGTCAGGGAGTGACAGAGTGAGTCAGGGAATGACGGAGTAAGTAAGTGAGTGAGTAAGTGAGTGAGTGAGTGAGTAAGTGTGTGAGTGAGTGAGGGAGTGACTGAGTAAGTAAGTGAGTGAGTGAGTGAGTGAGTGAGTGAGTGAGTGCGCGTTTGTGTGCCTGCGTGTGCGTGCGTTGCCTGCCCACCATCTTGATGCCCTCGCCGCGACACAGCTGCTCGTACTTCTTCCTCTCGGGCAGGTAGTCGGCCGTGCCGCGCTCCCCCTTGATCAGCGTCTCCCTCTTCTCCCTCTTCTCCCTCGCCTCACCCTGGGCCGTCTCGCCCTCCTCCGCCTTCCTCTGCTTGGCCAGCTGGTACTCAAAATACTTGAGGTTGCCGTTGGCCCGCTGGTGCGTGGCGTCTGCAGAGTGAACAGGGGGGCCGTCAGAGTGTGTGTGGGGGGGGGGGGGGGGGGGAGGAGTCATGGGTTCAAGAACAGTCAAATCCACGGGGGGTTGCTTAGCGAATTATCATAAATCATAAAAAATAAATATAATAAATCATAAATCATAAAAAAAGTGAAGTAAAAAAAGTCAAGTGTTGGGGGCGACTTCCCAGCATGCATCTGGCCCGCCAAACCCACCCACCCACCCAGCGTGAGCAGCTGCCTGGTGTACTCCAGCGCCCGCTCCAGCTCCCCCTGCTGGTAGATGGAGTAGCTGAGGTAGTCCAGGATGGTGACGGCGTCGGTGGTTGACTCCTGGCCGCCCTGCAGCTGCTGCAGGGCCTGGGTCATCCACAGCTCCGTGTGGAAGTAGTCGGCCTCCGAGTACGCCACCTTGCCCAGGTCGTAGCAGTCGTCCACGGTCAGCACGCTCTTCAGCGCGCCCATGGAGGACGTGCCTGGCCGAGAGACATGAGAGAGACATGAGAGAGAGAGAGAGCGAGAGCGAGAGCGAGAGAGAGAGAGCAGCAGCAGAGTGTATAAGTAAGGGAGAGGGTTGAAGAGAGAACAAGGAGAGAAGGAGCCACAGCAGCAGACGACATGCCGGCAGTGTCGCGTCGCCGGTGAAATAATAGCAAGGAGGAATTTGAGCTACCAGCATAAACATCAAGTCCTCCACAATTACACTGCTTCAGATCATTTTATATTTAGCACCACAGCCATTACTGTGCAGAATGAGAGACAAGTCTAAGTGATGAATGAAGCAGAGGGAGGTCTTCTTAAGTGATGACTAAATAATAATAACACACGCACACACGCACACACACACACACGCACGCACGCACGCACACACGCACGCACGCACGCACACACGCACACACGCACACACACGCGCGCACGCACACGCACACACACACACACACACACACACACACACGCGCACACGCGCACACACACACACACACACACACACACACAGCCCCGTGCGGCTCACCTGGCAGCTCTCCGCTGGCGATGGTGTCCGTGTCCAGCTGGTACGTGTCCTGAAGCCTCATCAGAGCTTTGGCCGCGCCCACCTGGTCATCGTCGTTGGGGAAGAACTGCCTCTGGATGGTCAGGTTGGAGACGAAACCTGCGCACAGCAGACTAGCTAACTTACTGACTGACTAACTAACTAGCAGTCAAAACACAAGACGTTCAGAAAACAAAACGGCTGCTGTGAGGTCTACTAATGGTGTTAGCCACGATTGAAAAATAAATAATAGTATAAAAATGTATTGGACATGGTGCTGCAATGTGTGTGTGTGTGTGTGTGTGTGTGCGCACAGTTACATTGATCATGAAGTGATCATCATTGAACACTTGATCATGATAGAGAGAGGATACAACAACAACGCACACAAAGAGAGAGCGACAGACAGACAGACAGACAGACAGACAGACAGACAGACAGTGAGTAACAGAGACACAGAGAGAGGAGAGAGAGAGAGAGAGAGAGAGAGAGAGAGAGAGAGAGAGAGAGAGAGAGAGAGAGAGAGAGACTACCTTCGGACACGTCTGACAGCACCAGGCTCTCCAGCTCGCCCCACTCCGTGTTGAGTCTCTTCATCAGCTTGAAGGCGTTGACCGGGTGGCCCACGAAGCCCTCTGGGTCCTGGTTGGCCGTGACCGACAGCACGTCCAGCTTCTCTGCCCACCTGGGGACACATGCACACACACACACACACACACACACGCACACACGCACACACACACACGCACACACGCACACACGCACGCACGCATACACACACACACACTTAGCTTTTGGCTATGATTCATAAAAATCCGACAATCATTCTTCAAGTGTGAAACATTGACGAGAGACCACCTCCACATGCACATTTACACAATCAACACACAAACCGCACACAGACACAGACACACAGACACACACACACACACACACACTTAGCTATGATTAATAAAAATCCAACACTCATTCCTCAAGTTTGAAACATTGACAAGAGACCAGCTCCACATGCACATTTACACAATCAACACACAAACTGCACATACACACACACAGTATCAAACATGTGCACGGTATAAAAAGTGTCACACACAAACAAGAAGCCCAAATAAACACACACTCGACTCACACAACCAACACGACACACACACACACACACTCTCTCGTGCACACCACATACACACACATGCTGGTTTGAGAGATCAGATGACCATGTTTCACCACAACGAAACTGTATCGCACAAGTTCAGGAGAAAACTAGGGCATCCTCTCTGGGCCCATTCTGAGGACCGGCAGTTTGAGACCCCGTGGCAAACAACACATTTTCCTGAATTAAACCTGTCTGTGTGTGTGTATAACAAGAACAGCTTACAATATATTGAAATTGTTTATTCTATCATTTTCTCTGAGAGGTTTGAAGATCATATCAGGGCCAGCTGACCTCAATTCAGCGCATCAAAAGCCAACATGTGCCCACCTTCAGGCAGACACAAAAGAATCAAGTCAGCGACCGACCAGAGAACAGAATAGCATTACACTGGAGAGAATAAAGCACATTCTCTTCGAGACTGCCATGGGCTCCTCCTCAAAAGGAGGACACAATGGAGCACCCGGTCCTCAGCCTGCCGTGGAACTCAATCAGCATCGCTAACTGTGTACCGGTTCGAGTTTTCTGCCAGTGAATCAATACACTCAGTCTAAGCTAACCCGACAGACCGGCTGCACAACGGTACACTGAGTGTTTTTCAAGTTCCGAACACCAATCTGCTCACCGTCACAGAAGCATGCGCTGCAGCCCCTAGCCCTGCTGCTGACCTAGGGGTCACTGAGTGACATCCCCTGTGATGAGGAGTAATGAGGACATACCAGATTTAACCGGCACGTATAGCACAAAAAATGTATACGCTCCTTAAGAACAGAGGGCCGTGGGATATTAAGAGAGCGTGATCAAATACCACTAGATCTGCTCCGCCTTCACTCGATCCGCGACCGCAGAACGACGATATTAGAAATGTCTTCCAAAGAGTGATGTACATGTGCAGCCCCAGAACGTTCCAGAAGGCTCCCCCCCCCCCTCAGGAGGCAGTGGCTTACTCTTTGACCTTCTGCAGTTTGCTCTCCTCGGCGGTGATGTAGTCCTTCAGAGATGTTATCAGGTCCTTCTCCATGAACAGCAGGTCTGTCATCTGGCCTGCGGACGAGCACGCATGATGTCACGCAAAGGACGGGGGGGGGAGGTGGGGGGGGGGGGGGTTAGGACCTCAGGTCTTTATGCAGGGGGGTGGGGGGGTCACAGGAATATTCACTGCATCGTTTTTCCTAATAATTCAATTATCAAAAGCCAAAAATACAAACTGTTAGCTTTTCAGTTCATAGCATTTTCTAGTATTTTCAGTTTGGGGTTTTTGGGATTCAACTTTCTACAAGGCAAAACTAGTACGTTGGCAAGGTTTCTTGTGATTTTCAGGATAGAATTTCACCCGGTGACCGGTCTATTCTCCAGGTCAGATTCCCAACCGCTCACAACATACCGCTGACAAACTTTGACCAAAACACCCGCCCACCTTCCAGCGCCCTATTCTGCTCACGACGTCCCAATCGTGCACTTTTAGCCGTTTTCAGCCTTCACTCAGTTTACATTTACTACATTTAGGGGCATTTAGCAGACGCTTTTATCCAAAGCGACTTACAAAGAGTTCTATTTGTCATAAGAAGGTGAAACACTTCATTGCTGCTGCTAATACAGTAAGAAAGTCACCAGAACAAGTTTCGAGCATTCCAGTTGCTAGGTTAACCATCGCTAGTGTACAACATCTCTGACTAAGTGCCAGGTTACAAAGAGCGATCAAAGTGCCAAATTACAAAGGTTTGGCTGAACCCTTAACCACATGATATTTGGTTATGGTTTCAAGTAAGCTGCAGTATGAATACGCTACACGTCACAACATGTTACATATTACTACATATTACATATTACTACATATTACATATTACGACATATTACTACATATTACGACATATTACTACATATTACGACATATTACATATTACTACATATTAAATATTAGTACATACTGCATATTGGATATTACTACATCTTACATATTACTACATATTATATATTACATATTACTACATACTACATATTACATATTACTACATATTTCACATGTACTAATACGTAGCCTTCATCACCGGGCGGTCTGACAGACCTCCGGTAACTTCACGTCGAGAAGGAAAGGCCCGTGACTCACCGATGGAGGTGAAGAAGTCATTGTGGGCGGAGGCGGAGGACGAGAGGAGGGCCGAGAGGAGCAGGACCCACCAGAGCTCCACCACTCGCTGCTTCATGGTGCTCAGGGGGTGTACCGCAAACTGGACCGACGGGCTAGCGGGAGAGAGAGGTGGAGAGATGGAGAGAGGAAGAGAGAGAGATGTAGAGATATATAGAGAGAGGGAGACGGGGAGATAGGGAGAGAAGGAGAGATGGAGGGAGAGAGAGCAGCAAATGGAGAGTGTGTAAATAAGGGAGAGGGTTGAGGAGAGAACAAGGAGAGAAGGTGAACAGGATGAAGTGACGAGCCACACAGCAGCAGACGACATGCTGTCGCCGGTTAAATAATAGCAAGGAGGAATTTGAGCTACCAGCATAAACATCAAGTCCTCCACAATTACACTGCTTCAGATACTTTTATATTTAGCACCACAGCCATTACTGTGCAGAGGAGCCGTTGGGAGAATCCAAGTGTATTTCTGCAGGCAGACTGTCTGGACGCACTCCTGCAGGCGACGTCGTTTGCCTCAATCACACTTTTCAAAGACCGCAGGAGCAGCCACAGAATATCTTATGTTTTGAACACGTCTACACTATTTTAGGAAGAACTCTGGAAGTAACCCGTCATACAGGCCTCAGAGAACACAGCCGCATCTGGTGTCCACGCCTTGTTACAGGATAATAAAACAAGCAACAAGCAAAGCATCACACTGGTATGACACACGTTTATGGTTTTGCTCCCCTGGTTGCTGCCTGTTTCCCCGTGGAAGCTTCTAGAGGCATGGAAATCAACCTGATATGCATGGAATAACACCTTTGTTGCCGAGGAAACACCTAATACTTTGACAGAAAGGAAAGTACCAGGAAAACACACACACACACACACACACACGCGCGCGCGCAAAGTAATGTATCTCTGATGACTCAGCCAGCAGTTCATCTTAAAAATTATTCTCGCTTTGAGAAATAAAACTTCCACCATAAATATCCGACAACACCAGAACATTCCGGTGGGTGGGATGGGTTTGCTGAATCACTCTGACTTTACGCAAATCCCCGACTTGATCTACAAACTCCAACACACACACACACACACACACACACACACACACACACACACACACACACACACACACACACACACACACACACACCGTGTCTCGTTCAGAAATGTCGATCGCAGCGAACCTGTCCTGACATAACCTAATGACAAGGAATGTCGAGGTAGGAACCCTGCCAGGGCGTTCAGGGGGATGTGGGAGAGACCGTATGACTGCCACGTCCTTCCCCCCCCCCTCCCCCCCCCCCCCCCCCCCTCACAGAGCCGGGGTTATTTGGCGGTGGGACGCGTTGGTGGGGGGGGACCTCATCATCCATCATCAAGCCCTCCTCGGGCTTGTGGATGGGACTATCAAGCAAAACGCACCACAATCTCTTCTAACACACAGACCAACCGTTGTGTGTGATGTGTAGTGTACCACAACCATCATATGGACACAGAAATAAATCCACGCACTCTCTCTCTCACTGGTACGACTTTGGATTTCGGTCTTTGTATTTGAGGGGGATTATCACACTTGTTGGTGAGCCTAAAAGTTCAGATTGGGGGGTGGGGGGTGGGGGGTTCAGAGTAAAATTACAAGTTTGGATGTTTCAAAACAGCATCAAGTTTCATATGAGGACCTCCACTGTGGAGAACAACGTGAAGCGACCAACCAACACATTCACTCATCCAAGTTAATCGATTATTGTTATTGACTAAACCCCGACATCGAATCGTACTTGGAGACTAATAACGGCGATGTAAGAACATCCCAGAAAAAATAAGTCCCTCAAAAAATCCCAGAAATCACAGCAGATTCTTCTGGATGGCTGAGTCCATGCAACCCGCACTTTGCTGTCCTGGTTTTCTCATATCATATAAATCATACAAGGTTCAGAAAACATATTTACCGTGTTCCGAGCGCTCCTTTCGGAGAGATGGCTGCAGAGTAAATTCCCACGTCGTTAAAAACCCTAAAGGCTGCAGATCCTTGAACCGTAGACGCAGTAAAAACGACGCTTCCTGCTTTGGAGGGTCCCTTTCCTTTTCAAAATAAAAGCCCACTGACGTGACCATTGCAACTAACAGTGTTTACACTCAATTGTATCATAGAGGCATAATAGAATAGATGGAAGATGATACCATGTAATGTACATGGACTGCAGAGCAAAATGACATAAAAATCTCTTACAAAGTCCAAACAAAGTCTTACTTAGTCACATCATGTCCCTTAACCTTTCTACAGCAACATGTTTTGTCCCTTTAGATTACTAATTGATGAGCAATAAATCTAATATATATTGTATATTATTATAGGTTAGATTATATATTATATTAATAACTTGCTACACCCAAATCCACCATAAATTACAACAATAGAAACAAACTCCTCTCAAATAATCACTCACCACATCTTCAAGAAGAACCACAACTACTGCAACTATGAGTTCCTTGGTTAAAATTTATTGGAAACGTGAATCTTATTAAACATTGATAAATGGTTGGAAAAAAACAGGTCTTCTGTTGAGTGACATCCTAAAAATCCGGTATGTCTTTGGTGGCGGTGTCATTTCGCTATAGACTCACTGTACATCGAAGAACTGATACAAACCGAATCGATTCACGATAATATCATATCAAACAACAATATATTATAACAATAATAATAATAATATATCATACACATCGTACAAATATCATACAGAAATTGGAACTTTTCATCTGAAAATCTGTGGACTAAAAATCCAGATTGAACCAGATCCGTGGGGGCTGTGTATTTGTGGCAGGTTATCTAGAAAAGCATTGCCATACAATACATTTTAATTCCAAAAGATGGACATGGTTCTTAAAGTGTCTTCATGCATACAGGGTCGAGTGTTTACCATGACATACAATGGACACCTGTGCGACGTATGCTGGGGTAGTGAACGTGTGCTATGTGTTATGTGTCAAGTGTCCACATACATACTGCCTGTTTGTGTTTATATGTATAGAATTGTACAAAACATCCTGAGATAGAGGTTGCTTTTTACTGTCAAAAAAAAGAAAAATCAATAAAGTCTCTCTTTATTTTGGACACAAAAAAAAAAACATTGATTCAAAACCAGTTTCTCCTCGTTCTCGCCTCTCGGGGGGGGGGGGGGGGGGGGAGCACCGGCCAGGGGGCTGGGGGCTTTGGTGCGTTGAGAGTCAGCGATAGACGCATGTTTTCACACATTATGACATGTTATAACGTGTTATTACAATGTTATCGGGACACACACACGCCCATTATGCGTTTCCCGTGCGACCCAGTGACCGGGCCTCGTTCATAAACCGCTAAACGTCGACCGCTGAGCGCCCCGCGTCACCGCCTCCTCGCCGGTGGCCATCTTAAGAGTGGCGCTCGGAGGGCGACAACAACGCAACTCGGACCGCGGAACCCGCTGTACAAATGGCTTACATGAACACATCACGCGACAAAGACAACGACGGCAGGCAGCCCTTTAAACGCCACAGCGCCACGCCACCCACTCCACCTCCGGTGGCTCCGCCTCTGGCTCCTCCCACTCCGGTTCCTCCCCTGGCTTAGCTTCTGGCTCCTCCCCATGGCTCCACCTCTGGCTCCTCCCCCTCCGGCTCCTCCCCCAGGCAGCCCCCTCAGGAGATCTTACAGCTGTTCCTCGCGCAGCTCTGGGCGGACGGGCTCAGCGGGGGCGGCCGGATGAGCTTGGGCTTTTTGAGCAGCGCGCCTCCCGTCCTCTTGGTGGCGGCGTTGGGGCCGCCGGCGGCGCCGCCCCCCGCGGCAGCGGCGCTGTTGGCGGCGTTGGAGGGGGCGGTGACAGAGTAGGAGCGGCCGTGCATCATGCGGGCGTTGAGGCCGTTGGCCATGGAGAAGGACTTGAGGTGGGACTGCAGGGCGGGGGGCAGCGGCAGCTTCTCCACCAGGTGGACCGGGGTGCAGGACACGATGGAGCGGCAGCAGAGCTCCTGGAGGCTGAGAACTGGGGAGGGAGTGGTGGTGGGAGGGGGGGTCAGGAGACGGTGGTGGAGGTTAGGCGGAGGCTGGCTTCAACACTGTGCGTCAACAACGCAATCTGGTGCTAAGTTGGTAACCGTGGATTCATCACCAGGTGACCGATGAGAGCGGTGATAATAACGATGGTCATCAATGACCAAATCAGATGAACATGAGTATTGAAATGGAGTAACCCAAAACAGTATTGAATTATGATGGATGGACGGACTACTGTGTAAGTATTCTTCCACATCACTAGGGGGCATCCTAACATTGAACAAAATATTACTCCACTGGCTAAAGACTATTAGTAGACATGACATGTCCAGATTCTACAACAACAACTCACCTCACTCTGCCCATTGGGCCCACTTTTCCCTTCTATTACACTTCTGAGCTAAAGGCCTAAATAATATATAGGTATACACACTTCATAACATAAACATCAGTGACACACAGGCCTATGTGCAGGTACTTGTGCAGGTCTATGTGCAGGTACTATGTGCCCAAATGCTGCGATTTAAGAGTCCATCTGCAGGATGCAGATGGACCTCTCCCCCTCCCCTCCCCTCTCCTCCCCTCCCCTCTCCTCCCCTCTCCTCCCCTCCCCTCACCCTTGTTGGGCCTCCAGAGGCGGTCCATGCCGTGCCTCATCAGGACGATGCGGGCCAGCTCCGTGAAGGACTCGGTGATGTTGAAGTTGCACAGGGGGCTGACCTCGAAGAAGGTCACGCCCAGCTTCTCCGCGTACACCTGGGCCTGCTCCGTGGTCACCTGCCGCTTGTAGGCCAGGTGCAGGCGGTTGCCCACCAGGATCTTAGGCACCCCCGGTGCATGCTGGGTAAGGTCATGGTTTTCAAGGCGGTTACTCATGGGTTTCTGTCCCGAGGTCAATTTCCATGCAATCGTATCTTGTATAATGCTACTGTCATGCATACCTAAATAAATATACTTAAATATAGTGAATACTAAAGAATACTTAAATGTACTAATATACAAATAAAATACCCTAGGCTACTTCTATCTACGCACACATGTTGTAATATCATTTTGATGTTCCATATCTTGGTAGATTACAGACGTAATACATCCATTATGCAAGACGTCTTTATCCAATTGAAGCCAGCCCATCATTGACTATTCAGGGGGGTCACTGAGCACCATTGTGGGCTGATAACGTTCTCACATTATCACGTTTTGACTGAGAACATCTTGTGGATATCAACATATCATAACAAAAACACAGCTATGGTACACTGCCTTGTATCCCCGTCACGCCTCTGAAACGCTGGTGGATACAGACCAGCGTCTCAACGCCCCGATGGAAATCCTCAAAAGGCATTTCAATATCTACCAGTGATCTCAATTGAAACAACACAAAAGCCAGTGTCTGCGGGGCTGATCCAAACACTGTGAGTCTGCTCTGCAGACTCACAGGGTTGTGGACAGCGTGTGGACAGTGTGTGGGATGGTGCCGGGATGGTGGCTTACTCATTTGGAGAGGGCTGCAAATGAGCAGCAGGGATTACATCACGGACCTCCGGATCCAAATCAAAACGCTCTGGAGCGTAATCGCGCGGCGGCGACCGCCGTTGTCTGAGGGACGCCACGGCTTTGTCTGTCGCGATGTGTTTGTTTAGCTCACGACCGTGTACGACGTGCCCGGGATTTAGGTATAC
>JAXIVH010000027.1:560310-590310 GCA_036785325.1 Urophycis tenuis
CATCAATGTCAGTCATGGGCCGTAAAGACTTTGAGACAGAAGCTGTTCCACCAGAAAGAGCGTCTTGTTTTCCCATCGCAGTGCCGCTGCCAAAGACAAGCTTGGACATGTCTCTGAGATCAACCTCTATCATGATAATTGTTCACTGTCCACACCCAGGCGGGGTGGGTGGATCATTAAAAGAAGCCACCTCTGAATGAACTGGAGAATGTCGACTGAGATTGGGCAGGTTTTCTTGAATTCGTTTTCTTGAAATGTAGCCTTGATGTTTAGCAGGGATTATACTGGGATTCTAAATTCACGCAACAGTGCAACGTCTTCACATCTACTCAAATTAGTTAACACTTACACCTACCAGAGTAGGTGTGAGCCACTATGAAAGAGCCTCGTGATTTTCTGAGGTGTTATGGGTTATTTTTACAAAGCAGGTGTAGAAGAGGCCACGACGCGTGACCATGTCGTCACGGTGGTTTTGTTGACAACATGCATAACAAAGAAACAGGACAGTCAGTTAAATGCCCTCAAGCTCTCGTTCATTCAGTGTGCGTGTCATCCTTTATAATAAAGTCTTTCTTATGCGTCACATTTGACTCCTGCTAGATTTAGATCCTATAAAAAAACATGTAGTCCTAATATATGTTTTGTGTGAAGGAATGCACTTCCAAATGCCTGACTGAAGAAAGTGCGCGCGTCTGGACCAAGCAATGCGTAAAACTGATCCATGGTCATTGCATTGGAGTTGCGTTCAAGAAAGAAGGAAACCTCCAGAGAATGATTTGAGTATGTACTAGATCTAAACGTCTCGTAATGATGTCAGTGCAACTGGCGTATTATGATGACATGTTCACGGTGCTCTCACCCATGTTGTAGCCGTACGGCGACTCCGTGGCTCCATCCTGAAGGCTGGCCAGGATCTCCCCCTTCCCAACATCGCTGTCTCCCACCAGGAGAAACTTGAGCAGAAAATCGTATGCCTTGACGGGACTGGTTCTGTGGTTCATCGTCAGCGCAGATTGTCGCCGTGTTCCATCGTGGAACACCGTCCACAAAATATTAACGCAGTTATACAACTTTGGCGGCGCGTAATTCTGATGACGGAGAAAACAATGCGGGCCGATCGGGCAAAGTAATGAAATATTACACCACCAGATATAAACCCCCTACGGACGTCTCTTTAAAAACAACTCAATCATTTGATGTCTTCATGAATAAAGTTCGCCCAATGCGCCGTGTCCCCGCGAATCTATTCCGTAGGTAATTAAAATGGAGCCACCTTAAGGGATGACCACAATTACAGTGCGATCCTCAGTCAGAGCCACAAGTGTCCAAAGTGACACCCGCCGAGCGATGACATAATGCAACGTTAAAACGGTGTGATCACGGGAACATTGTTCTGGACTGTAGCCTCGGTGCGTCCCGATGGATGTGATGCACTGCGTCCGCGAGTCGCATCAGAGTACCCCCCGACGTGGACCAGCGCTATCACTGAAAACCCCTTAAACTGACAAATCAATTCGTCTTCGTAAATCCTTCCTGTTGGCTCGCACGGAGCTCGGAGGCACGGGCACCCTGTCTCTCGCTCTATATCGCTCTCTCTGTCTCTCTCGCTTTCCCTCTCTCTCTCTCGCTCTCACACACACACAGCTCGATTTCCTTCCTACCCTCCTTCTCTGCTTTTCTACGCCTCAAAAAAGTGGCGTGAAGTCCAACTGACCGAGCGTACAATCGGCGGTACATGGCTCCATCACCAACCAATCAGCGATCGCCCAGCTGTACGTCCGGAACAGTGATTGATTGGTTACGGGAGAGGTTCCGCCCATGTGTACCTTCGGACACTTGGCTCCATGAGCAACTACTGAAGGGCTGGTGGGAGTGGTAGGCGATATCTGTGCTCGGATGTGGTTGGTCGGTTCACTGGGTTGCTAGGGCAGCCTCTTAATTGTAGTCGACGCTCAGGATGTCCGTCAAACACCATAAAGACAGTCCATTTGCTGAAAAGTAAAGGGAACGCCTCCCCATCGAATCGAAACACTGGTATCTCTAAAGGCGGATTCCAGGTCGGTCGGAGACTCTCTTCCGCATTAGCAGAACATCACGAACGACCGATTTACAACTGACCCCGGCGCTGTGAAATGGGAGCCTGTATGGGTGGTCGGCGCAGTGTGTGCGCGCACCTTGGCAGAGGGACAGCGTGGCTCGGTTTGTTGTCGTTTCTCCCTCCCGACAAATGGACAGGGCGGTGTGACGTAGCCAGCAGCAGACGCACTGAGGACTGCATTGATTCAAGAAGACGATCGACAACAACAAATGATGTAATCTAATAAAAACAAGTTAACTCTTTCTGTTAGACATACTCATACAATAGTTTGACTTTTACACGAAGAGATGATAATGACACGACCCATAATGGGGCGTCTATTGGGTGGAGATGTTGTTGGTTGTAAACAGAGGTTGGTGATGTTTATAAGACGGATGGTATCGAATGGGATTTTGTCACCGCGGGAGTCCACTCGAATGATCGTTATTAACACATGACCGTCGGCATTTGTTTGTCTCCAAATCCCGATGCATTGAACTGTGCAGCCTTCACACACAAACATCAGGGTCACTTTAATATTTATGAGATTGCTTCTGATACGGGTCGAGCCATCGACAATGGACAGTTAGTATTTCAACATTTCTGGCCTCAATAACAAAATAAGGGGAAATGGGAAACAGATGCTTTTTTTTATTCTCCTCGGGGTTCAAATGTGATTATATAGCCTAGAAAGTATCAACAGCCGATTCTCATCTATTTGCCCAGCGTGTTTTGTGATTTTAAACACATGTTCCAATGTGTCATATAAACCATAAGACAAAAATATGTAATTTTCCTATAGAACTTGTGTGTAGCCTAAATAGAGACGTGACTGCTGCTTCAACAACACAGAGGCAAGGTCCTGCATTATGCGCCACTTTCACCCGTATGCCATCTGCTGGTTCATCCGGGTAGTACACATTTAAAACAATGGTATCGTAAACACGCAGCACTTTTACAGCCGTCAACACACAAAAACTTTCATCGTCGTGGCAAACCACACGTCTCCCTTTTGCATCTTCTTGGTACTCCTGTCAGTTCACACAATCTCTCACTCGCGCACCTCAAAACGTGTGTTGAAATAAATACATTAAATCAGTCAGTAATTCCATTCCAATTGGGCGATTGCAAAAAAAAAAACCACCAAATTTTATAATCTCATAAATCATTCCATGAAATCGATCACAACACAATGGCAAATATAAAAAGCCAGTGCGACAGTTCGTCTGAACAACACCACTGTGGGTTCCAGTCTCTGGGCCGACGCGGCCCCCCCCCTCAGCACACTCTCTCTCTCTCAGCCGGACGGCAGCTTGTAGCTGTAGCCTGGCAGGGGCAGGGACTGGCCCTCCTTGGCCTCGAAGAAGGTGTAGGACAGGGTGATGGTGTCCACGCGCGCCATCCGCGGGTCCTCGTCGAACTCGGGGTCGATGTAGAAGAAGACGGGCATGTCCACCTCCTCGTGGGGGTTCAGACGCTGCTCCTCGAAGCAGAAGCACTGGGGGGGGGGGAGGAGGTGGCGGGGTGGGGGGGGGATAAGGAGGTGGAGTAAAGAGAAGAGGAGGTGGAGAGGGGGGTGAGGGAGGACGAGGGGGAGGTGGGGGGGAGAAACAGTGTACAAAGTGGTTTTTAAAATGTGATCACAGGAATTGTATTTTTTTTTTACATTTAACATTTTTTTAATCACACCTTCTTACAAATCTAAAATCCCAGCATGAAATTTAATCTAAGTGAGGCTTGTTAAACAGTGATTAAATGATTGATAAATAATAAAAAGCTTGAATAAAAACCATATCATTCTTTCGCTTAAGACTCATGATACATGTTGATGAATACTGTCGGGTCACATATAGATGCGAGTGTGCGTGTGTGTATTTGCCATGTGTGCGTTGGGTCCTGACCTGGATTTTGTTGAAGTACTGCCCGGCATCGAAGGGCACTACGTTGTAGGTGGAGATGCCGATGACTGGTTTGTTAGTGGGGTTCTTGGCCCGGTAGAAGGCCAGAGCCGTCTCTCCCGGTACCACCTGGAGAGATAGCGTACACAGAGATTTTAACGCGGTGTGAAGTGTCAATGTCAGCCACGCTTGTTTATAGTGCCCCCTAATGGCACGTTTGGTACTATATCAGCTGAGGTAATAAGATTCTGTGCAAAATAATTTTTCTTTCTCCAAAAGACACCTACAAAGCACCACAGTAAAAAAAAAAAGAAAAAGAAAAAAAAGTGCGCAATAACAGCAGGAACAAACCACGGACACAAAAGGAGGAAATACCCTGACTTCAGAGAATGCCGTGGCTCGACGCCATTCAGTTTGCGCAACGGCGGAGCATCAAACGTGCCGTGAAACCTCACCAAGATCTCGGACTGCTGCGGCCGGAAGTTCCACTGCATGCTGGCGTGCGTGTCGGCGTTGAAGGTGACCTTGATGACGCGGTCCTTCACCGGGGTCATCGTCTCCACCTGGTCGGTGTTGTGGCCCGCCGTGGCCGTGCCTCCGAGCCCCGACGCCTGCCGGGAGTCAAACGGCGTTTTACTACGTTCTCATCTCGGGGTGTGTGTGTGTGTGTGTGGCACACACCCCGAGCCCCCCGCGATCACCGCGGCTTTGTTACAACTCCTCCATTCGGTCCCTTTTTTTCTAGAATTTCTAGCAACTATTGGAGGACGTGGTGAGGGTTGATTGAGTTCCTGCCAAAAGTCCACCTGTAGGCTTCACTGAGAAGAGGCCTCAAATTCTGAACAATTTTAATGATAAAAAGGTTTAGCGAGGGCCTGCACACCTTGGAAGACTTATTTGCAGGTGCAGCTTTTCAAGGTTTCAACTTTTGAGTAGTACAAAAGCAAAGCGCAACACTGCTGCTGTGGAGTCACCACTTTATTTTTACTGGCATGCTGCGTGAAGACGTTTCAGCACTAGAGTCGACACCTAGTGCCGAAACGTCAGCACGCAGCGCAAAATTATAAAAAGGTTAAAATCCCTAAGGTAAACCTCTGAGCATCAATAAGTCAATTGTCCAAATCTGACTTTCCTCTGCAAAACGAGCACCCATGAGCACCCAGACTTGTGAACCGAGGGCGTTCATGGCAGCGCTCTGATGGGCATGTTCTCACCTGGCAGTAGAGCCTGTAGAGGGGCACCGAGGCATACGAGAGGCCCACCATCCCTATGCCGGCCGCCACGATGTAGGTCAGCGCCGTCCTGTTCTTGCCCTTCCACTCATCCTGTTGGCTCTGTGTGTCTTTAGTACTCCTGCTCTTCACGCCCCTGGTCTGCGGCTTTGTTCGCAGGCCGGTGCACCGCAATAGGAACCGTTCGGACCGGTCCTGAGTGTGGAGAGACCTCCCGCTGGGCTGTAGCTGTTGTAGTCTGAGAGCGCGGGCGCAGGGCTTCAACAGCGCGGACCACCGGAAGGACTCGAGGAGAACGCAGGGGAGCAGCATTCCGGTACGATGTCACCACGGTTGGTCCCAAAGGTACTTCACCTGGGAGACGAAAAACATAATTATGAGCTCAGGGTGTTAGCGATGCAAAACTAGTATAAAACACTGGTTGTAACAATGTGAAACTAAAATGCATTTACATGTCTTTGATATCAGAGTCGGGTACTAGTATTACAAAGCCAGAGGAGGATTTATATATTGTCGTTGAGCAGATCAGAGAGAGCGTCATCCAAAGTGACTTACAGGGAACTATGATATATGTAATTAAGGAGCTGGTGTGGGGTGACAGCCTTTGGATACCTAGAGGTTAGTCTGCAGAAGACATTGGGGATCGAATATAGTATCTTTCACATGGGAGCTGAAGATCCATAAGGACGACTTGATCATGCATTACATACATTTTAAGGCGAACTATATGTCAACAATATAAACAAGCTTACTGCTCGCTGCCCTTCCTCTCTACCATTGCTATATTATATAGAGCAAAAACGCATACGGGTTTTGGTAAAGAGCCATGTCCACAAAGAGTTTACATACTCTAACGTCAAGCTTTCAAACCACAAGACAGTGAGGCTACATTGACATCCTGTACATGGACTGCTTGCCCACAAAACCAATAGACTTAGCAACATGCTACATGATTGTAATTTGTCAAGGGCAAGAGGAAAATAGCTAGGAGAGTTTAGAACATACATAAGCGAATTGATGGGATTCAATACATTAAAAGAGCACGGTACCTATTCAAAAATGAGTTGGACGCGAAGGTGATTACGAAAACTTGACATTACCCAACGTAACCACGTAACTAATGCAGGCACGTTGCATTCCGATTAGTTGTCCCACTTGAGCCCAGACTTCACTGCAAAGGTTCCGTAGCATTTGGTTCCTACAATGCTGACCAATTACGTATTAGGTCCATATTGTATACTCCCAAAAAGCATGTACATTATCGTTTAACAAAGTAAATAAATATCACACATTTAACACGGGAAATACTCTCCCTGACCCATGTTCTATTTTTGTAGTGTACGAATTAAGCTACTCTATCTCACTCTCTTTATCCCTCTAAAAGTAAGTTCTACCGAGTAAAACTACGAGAATACGTTCTAATTATGATGGTCACAGATGTCCAACTGTAATTTTGTGCATCTGCGTGTGTGTGTGTGTGTGTGTGTGTGTGTGTGTGTGTGCGCGCGCGCGCGCGCGTGTGTTTACATTGTTGTGTTCTTTCATTCACATCTTTATTGATCCATTCTTCTCGTCAATAAATACGTCATTTCAAACCTGTATTACATTTACATACATTCATTCCCAGTGGAGGAGTCGAGGTGCAGGCAGGCTGGCAGACGGGAATCAGCGCGGATTAGCGAGGTAAAGGTAAGCGCGCGTCTCTCACGGTGTCCGCAGATTTCCACTTATCTCTCGCCTTCTCCCCGAGCAGTCCCGACCGTGACGACCTCGTCCGGACCGCTGTTGGCGTCTCCCCCCAGCCTGTCTCCCCACCCCTGCCCCAAAACAACCGATGACTGCTGTGTGACACATGCACGCGCGTAGGTGTGTGTTTATTAATGAGGGTGAGTGTGCCTGTGTATGCGCGAGCATGTGTGCGCGCGTGGTGGTGGTGGTGGCGGCGGCGGCGCGGCGGAGGAGTATTTCATGTTTCTGACCGCGTTGTCCGATGCCATTTCTGTCCCAGGCAGCCGAGCGGTTCGATGGACTTTCTCTACTTTACTGGTAAGTTTCAAACTTATTGATGTTCTCCTCTGTGCTTTTTAGATTATGTCCCTCTGTCTCCTTCTCTCTAGCTCATTGGTGTCTTCTTCCATTTGGATTTAATACTGGTTGAAAAAACAGCAGTTTGGAGCGTTTTCTTCCCCCCCCCCCCCACCTTGATTTCGGACGCGCTGGGTTTTTGTGAGAGAATAAACACTTTGGGGACGTACAAATTGGTTGCACGTTTTTTGCTTCGGATTCAACCACCTGTTTACTGACCCGCCTCGACCTCGCCACGTGCGCCATACCGCGATGGTCACTATATATATCACACCTATGCTAACGCCACCAATGCTAACCCCAACGACGTAAAATACGACCACACAACAAGAACACCACAATTTTCAATTGATGGCAACGAGTTTGGATGGACGTATCTAAATGCAAACTGTTAACGTTAATGCAAAGTGTATTAGACACGCCTAAAAGTAGCAAGCGTCAGCTTTACCGTCTTCCCGCTCAAAAAAAAACAACGGCTCTAACCGCTGGTGGTTGGGCTTGAGCGCCGATACCTGGCCACGCTGCTGCGAGTCCTAGCCTAGCAGCTAACACAGATTAGCAGGTATTAAGTGATCAGTTTAATTGCTTCCTTGTGCCGCGGCTACGTTTTGCGATTGTCAACTGTATAGCGGGCGTAGATATCTGTTCCAAAAGGAGTTAACTTTGTTGACTTGGTAAACAGTAAGAATGTAGTCTATCTGTAATAACATATTAATGCATTTATAGGGGTATATAAGGGCCGTCCTTCGATTAATGGTGCAGAGTAAGATGTAGGTGAATCTCAGATGGGAAATCTTAGACCTAGGTCACTCATGCATGTTTGTTAGTCAGTTAGTTTGTTTGATTTGCCATGTTTGTTAGTTTTGGGGTCATTTAGGCCTGTACAAAGTGATACATAGTGAAGTCAGAGCAGAGTGGAGCTGGCATCGCTCTCTAGGATGCCTACAGGTACGCTACAGACATCAGGAATTGAACCTAGGACCTTTCGGCTGGTTGTCCAACGCCTAGAACACTGCTAGACGATCCCCCATTTTCTTAAACCAATTATTCCCTTTCTTGTAATGTCTTTGAATGAAGAACTCCTTCATTTGGGAGCTACATAACTACATAATTCAACTCAGAAAATGCCCCCTTGTCCAGAATGGAGAAGCAGAATGTGAAAGTCGAAGGGCCGTGAGAACAGATGCAGGAAAACACAGTGAGCAGATGTGGTGTTTAGAGGGCAGGGATGTGGTCACTCTAAACTGGAGGTAAATGTCCCATTTAGTTTGAACTGCTTTTCACATGCAATTGACAGCAGTTATTGTCCAACCCTAAAAATGATGTAATATCTAACATGTTTTTGTTACAAACATTTGACCTACATAAAACACCTAAAGCAAACTAGAACACATTCACTCTCTTGCTGTTATTATGACATGTCTGGCGTCTCCACTTATTTTACCATACTGCATTGTTGTTATTTTTCTCAAATAGGCATTTCGGAAATCAAATGCGCTTTTACTGCTGCATTCTTTCAAATATTGTTGTTTATTTAACCCATCAGCACAATCCCTCAAAGGTGAATACACAAAAAGTCAAACAAAAAAAGTCGAACAAAACAAGTTTTGTTCCAAAGCTGTAAACTGGATCTGTATATCTCAATAATGTTGTAAATTTGTTCTTGTTTTTCTAGAAATTGTTGGAAACCATCGCTATGAATTATCATTTTTTGTTATGTTTTCCAGGGCAATTATACAATGTTCCTTGGTAATATTCCAAGGCCACGGTGTATTCAGACAGATTAGGATTACAGTTACCAGTGTGTTATATTATTCATGAATTCCCAAGGAGAAAAGTAAAGAGTTCGAGAGTTAAAAAGTGTTTGATCTGTCGGCCTGACTTCTACACACACACACACACACACACACACACACACACACACACACACACACACACACACACACACACATAAACAGACACACAAGCACACATATGCACACACACACACACACACACACACACACACTCACGGGTGCAGACACACACAGAAACAGACACGCACACTTAGCCTTTTTGTGGACCGCAGCACATAGTCCTCAGAAGCATGTCAGCTGAGTCACAGGACACACTGGTATGATGGCCCTGACAACGTCACCTGCTGCCTCGGCTAATCTCTAACCACGAACCCGAGACAAACGCTCTCCTGCTGTGTCCCTTCCCCACCTGGCGTTGGTGTGTTTTTAGAGAGCGTGTTTTTCACTCTTAGTTACTAATTCTGTCGTAGCCCATGATCAGGGTGCTCTGAATGCTAGAAATTGCTGAAATCTGCGTCAGGGGGATTTCAAGGTGTCGTGTGTTGTGTGTGTGTGTGTGTGTGTGTGTGTGTGTGTGTGTGTGTGTGTGTGTCTGTGTCTGTGCACCTGTGTGTTATTGCTGCTAACTGCACCCATGCCTACTGCATTGCTGCTGTTAGGATGCGTTCCCTTTCACTACAAGAGGGGATTAAGCAGAGCAGGGTATTGTCATTGTTTGCTCAGCGAAGGGAAGTGCTGTTATTGCCGCTGCCGCCCCTCTGTGTTCCCAGGACGATCATGGGACCACACGGCATCAACCGAGCTGTGCAGAGACTGGAGTTCTGCGACTGCAAGAAGGGACTCGGTCAGTGGGAACCCTTCCTTTTGTTCTCTGAGCTTGTGCGCCCGCGTTCTCTAGATCCTAAACCCACAATGCAAATGATGCACTTGACTACCACTAACCCAAAATAATGTTAAATTTTTCAGCTAACCTCGTCTTTCTGATTCCTAAAGCCTAAATCCGTAAATCCCTTTTTATTCACTTTCTTGTTCAGCACTTGTATGCTTTGATCCGTCGTCAGCCTCACCTGTAATAAAAAGCAGCAGTACTCCACATGAATCAGCGTCATCCCTTGCATGCTGATGCTTATGAGTCGTCTGCTCACCCAGGGGTGAAGATAACCGGAGGGTACCGGGAGCTTACGGGAGAGGAGTTTGGGATCTACATCAAGCGGGTGGTGGCAGGTGGCCTGGCCGCCCAGGATGGTACGTACCGCGCTGCTGCTGGAACCGGCCCCGGCTTACAGGGCAAAACGTGGGGGGGCACCAGGACAACAAGCCCGGCATCCTCCACAGGGTGCTCCGGAGTTTTGGTGCAGTCGCTCTGAGGGCTGAAACCCCTCGTCAGGAAAGCCTTTCTCTCTGGGTTTTCTCCGGTGAGTTTTGGTGGCTTGTCACCGATGGCAGGAGACAGTGTCGGCCCATCACGGGTCACAGGGTCGACTTAAAGCCTGCTCTGAAGAACAGATGATAAAGTAGCCACTGGTGTTCGCATATACATGATCTTACTCTGGTCAGTTGCTGTGAGTGCCCTTGAGCAAGAAGCCACCCTGCGTGCTACTTAAAGGACCTGTTTACTGTCACTGTTGCTTTGGATAAGTACTGAAAACCTATTCTTAATGCCCTCCCATCATGTAGTGTCAGATCATATTGGATGTATCTCATCATATATAACAAGCAGTATCATATGACGTCATGTTTTATCCTTTTTATTCATCTCCACCTGCCTGTCTCTTCCACTTGCTGCCATCCCTGTCGCTGCCTCTCTCATCTGCTTGGTGCTGTCCTCGTCTCACGGAGGGCTTTGCTTTTGTCTTTCAATTTCGATGCCTGGCTCTGTCACTCTGTTTGTGTGTTCTGCCCTCCATACCTGTCTGTCTATATATCTGTTGCTCACTGACCTTCTGTCTCTGTCTCTCTGTGTCTCTCTCTCTCTCACCTCTTGTCTCTGCTGCAGGTCGGCTTAGGTCAGGTGACCTCATTTTGGATGTCAATAATAACAGTCTGATCGGAGTGACCAATGAAAGGTTTGTGGACCAAATGGTGGTCAAATCGCCACCGCTAACACTGATCTGTATTGATAAACTTGAGCTGTGGCGTGTTTGCAGACCATTAGAAAATACAAACAAATGAAGCACACGTCCTGTCTCCTCCCTGTTTCCTGATAGGGCGGTCGAAATCTTACGGACGGCTGCCTCCTCCAATCACATGTCTCTGTTGGTCGCCAGAGACAGTGAATCCAGGTAACTAACGTGTAATGCGTTGTGTGATTGTTGTCATGGCAACTTTACAACTTGAAGGTGGATCCTGCTTGGGTCATGCTTGAGGCAACCCACGTTAAGAGACTTGGGACAGTGCTGTGGGCCCTGATCGCAGGGGGTTACACTAAACTAGCTCAGAGCTCAACTTCAGTAGCTGTCGTCACCCAGTGGACATTTTCACTGGTTGTTTCGGTTACCGATTCCAACTGTCTATTTACTATTCAGAGGTACTGTTGTCCAAAGTGAGTTACAGCAGAATTATTTTCAGATATGCCATTGGGGAGGCAGGGGTGAGTCATGGTGGGATGCTCCACAGTTAGACTTTAGACAGTTAGACCCTGGTTCCTCCTAGCTTTTGACAGGGGCATTTGACACGGTCATTATTATGCTGATATTCAGATTACATTCTATACTATAGATTCTATACTATAGCCACTATACTTCAACGTCAAGTACCTCAAGGAAAGGGTTTTCCCTGTAATGGCTCTGTTACCCATTGAGTAACTGTTCATCTCTGACTTCCTACTATTCCCAGATGTGTGTTGTTGGAGAGATCTGTGTGTAGAGAGAGAGAGAGAGAGAGAGAGAGACGCAGAGAGAGAGTTCATCCTTATTTTGGTCTTCATATGTGCTCATTGTTGCTGTTAATCCGACTGTACAGCATTTTGAGTCCACGAAAAATGCAAAAATACACACATTATTATTAAAGAGAAGGAAAGCCAAGCGAAGCTAAATCAACCTGACAGGGCGTGCTGTCCTCCGAGGTTTTCAGTGTCAGCCCACCGCAGCAAGCCGTACGGACTGACAAGACAGACCCTGACACAATAGGGACAGTCTTCAATCTGTCTGTCTGTTTGTCTTTCTGTCTGTCCGTCCGGAGTCTCCTATTGCACCATAAGGACAGCTCTGTGGCCGTCGTTTGAGGGTTCAAAAATTAAACTTGCCACTAAAATTGCGGGGAAATATTGTAGGTCGGCATAAACAGTTTGAGAATCTGTAGGATGCTGAGCACGCGTCAGAGGATGCCAATTCTGGCGGCCATGTTGGAGGTTTCGTTGCATATCCTCCTGCTTGAATTGTCCGCTGGGTTGGCAATTTAGTTTGAGTGATTGTTCTTGGATTGAGTCCAAGAACTGGCAATCCCATTTTCTCTCTGATTGGATTAAAACTAATTCCCATTAGTTTGGATAGCTAGCTAATTTAGCAGTAAGCCTGTTAGTCCCACAATTAATAGATTCGCCTACAAATAATTAGTACAAATAACACCTCAAATAAGCATACAAATACTAAGGATAGTGTGGTGGTTAGGGTGATTAACTCTCAATTAAAAGATTCTGGGTTTGAATCCCAAAGTGCACACTCTACCTGTGCCAAGATGACCAACCTGCTACCGACTCCTTAGCGACAACTTAAAAAACTAAATCAAGTTGTTTAAAGCGTCTGCTAAATTATTAATGATGCGAGCTCTGGGAGAATATCTGTTCTGGATGTCTCTGAGTTGGACAATTTAGACTTGGACAACGCCTGGCTTGTTTTTTTGACCAATCATGGCTTTTCTTCCCTCATTGGTCCAGGTTATCAATCTTGCCTGTCAATCAGATGTTTGCGTGCAACGTTATCGATTTTCCACAACAGTGGCCTGAATGCACCACTCTCACTGGCAGAGAAACATGAGTGAGGGAGACTTTGGGATTTATTTAGAAAATCTTGCTGACTTCTGCTCTGTTCTGCTCTCTTTACAACTCTCAAATCCTTCCCAACGGTGGCATTCAATAGAAGATGGTTACATACTTATCCCCCCCACTGGCAGTAAAAATGGAGCACTCATACACAATTTGTACATTCATTTCCACGGTGGTCCCGGCAGCTCTGGTTTGAGGTGACGCGGTTCACGCCAGGGACACACACAACACAAGCTGTGATGCAACCGCTCTCTGTCCAGAGCGTGCTAACGGGATTAGGCTAACTGCTGTAACCCTCTTTATCCTCGCACTGCTGACTTCCATTCAGAATGAATTCACAACTCATCCGGGCTCCTTCGAGTGTCCATTCGGTTGCATGTATTGGAAAATATTATGTGTCAATCAAATCGTTCTGGGGCCAATCGATAGTTCTGTGATCGACCAAAAAATATATAAAAAGCCCATCCTGATTCAGAGGGCTTTCCTGTTTTAAAACCACGCCATGTCGAAGCCATGACTTGAACACGTTGCCGGGGAGCACGTTTTGCAACAGATGCATGCAACCCAAATGTGTGGAACCTCACCTTTAGAGTCAGCCGGGACAGATCAGAGACTGGCGTACCGCACAGTCATACATGTGTCAACAACCTCTATCTGTCCTTTCCCTGCACAGACAGAACGCCCACCGCCAGCACCAGATTAAAAGCCCAAATCCTCCACAACAATAACAATAACACGCGCCATACGGCTCTCAGTGTTTCCGCGGCTTCAAACCCAATTAAATTTGGTGGTCAGGGTTTTCACCAGAGTTTTGGTTGCTGATCACCGATCACAGGAGGCGGTGTCGGCCCATCACCGGTCACAAGGTCGCCTTAAAGCCTGCTCTGAAGAACAGATGATAAAGTATCTGGAATCGAGAGCTGTTTATGTATGGGCAGGCATTACGCGCCACATATTCAAAAGACACGGTGAAGCCATTTTGGCGCACAGCAACATTTGCCCGTGTGATTTGCGTCATCTGATCGGCTCTTCTGATTGGTCTTTCATAGAGACCAACCAATTTGGAACAAATATAGTCCGATAGCGTTGGTGGCTGATGGATATCTTAGCTTTCGCCTTAGCTTTATTAGCAACCTTAGCTTTCGCCTCCGAGCTGAAAAGCAAACCCGACCTGCTTCGCGTGAGTCGCCTTGGAGGTAAACATCCGCTGAATAGTGAATTGTAGAATCGTGGGAGCTGCCCTCACTTTCCCTGTGCGATGCCAACAGGCACGAGTGCCAGTTCAAAGGCTCAGAGGTGTGTAATTCTAGTCCACAGGTCAGAGGTCGCCTCTTTAGTGTCTTACCGCAGGACTTTAATGCCAGGTGGAGCTTGTTTACAGGGACTGTTAACCATCCAATTTAATTAAATACAGATGGGCTCAAGCCACTCTGGGAAGCAGGATTTCTAAAGTAGGCTACTCTTGCTTCTGCGGTGCTGCCAGAGATACATGTAGTTAATATATGCCTTTTATTGGACACTTCTATCCATAACCTCTTACTATACATAGAATGAGTGGGCCACAGTGGGAATAGCACCCTTAACATTGACGGTGTGAATGCAATGCCCTGAAGGGGACCCTAGACGAAGAAATTAAATCCCCAAAACAGTTTTGGCGTCAGTTTGTTTTTTTTGTTAGGAAACGTCCATGAGAGGGAGACAAATACCTTCTGTAGATTATTTGAGAGATCAAACTCACACTGTGTCGCGCCATGGTGTGTGTGGTTGTGTGTGTGTGTGCAATTGCATTTGTGTGCGTGCTTATGTTCTCCAGGCGAGAGTTTGCGGAGTTCATGGAAAAGTACGGGTCCAGCACAGTCAGCAGACATTCTGGAAGGATCTCACCTCCCCAGCTCTCCACAGGTGACAAGCTAATCCTCCATGCTCACTTTAGCTCTTACATAGTCATCAACCTTCCTCGCCTTCATCATCCTCATCACTGACAGCGGACCCCCCCCCCCCCACACACACACACATACACACACACACACACACACACACACACACACACACACACACATTTGTGACGTAGGCTTTGTGAGCCGAGTACTATTCTGTACTGATTCTTTGCTTTGGCTTAATGGTAATTGGTAAGTAACAAAGATATCATAGAGAAGTATTTAATATAAATCTCGGTGATGGTGGCCAACACCATGTTATACGCGATCACATCTCTCTCAGACACCACAGTAGGAGGCAGTGTAGGATGTGGATCCTTTGGTCTTAGTTTTATTGACCACAGCCTTCGCATCACCGTACCAATATGTGGCGTGCCTGCTTCCCCTGCATGTATTTTGTCTTCCACTAACCTCCCACTCTCTATCTCTCTCTTTCCTCCATCTCTCTCTCTCTCTTCCCTCTCTCTCTGTCGCTCTCTCCTACCTCTCATCTCTTTTTATCCACTGCTTCCTCCTACACTCTGTCTATGGCTCCGAGTTTGTTTTTATGCCAGCGTCATCACAATCTATTGTTCAGCCCTCTCACCCACCTCTCTCATCCGTCTCCCACTCTCTCTCTCTCGCTCTCCTTCTGTGTGTCTCTCTCTCTCTCTCGCTCTCCATCTGTCTCTCTCTCTCTCCCTCTCTCTTTCCCGCCCCCTATAGGGAAGCCGACGGACACGGCTTCCTCGTCCTCTTCCTCTCGCTCCGAGAGCCCCCAGCTTCTCAGCCCCAAGGAGGGGGTGGGCACCACCTCTGCCTCCACCCACGGACCCCCGTACGGCCCGCTCCCCGCCTACCACGCCGGCCCCCACGCCGCGCACGCGCCGCCCCCACAGGTCTTCAGGTGAGTCGCCTGACCTCTGACCTCTGGGCCGACGTCACACAGGGGCCCACGTTGAGTTGGAAGCCTGGGGTTAGGGCGAGTGTTACCCCCTAACCCCTAGGCTAATGCAGTAGAATAATGCGTACCACTGCGTCTCTTTGAGCTAACCTCATCTGCATAGAGCATGCAGTAGCTTATAAGTGGGCTGCCTGTTTATATTTGTACCAGGAGCAGATTGCTACTGTGAACCAGTTAGTCAAACCAAACCAAACAATTACATTTGAGATTCATTGCAAAAAAAAAAAAATGTTTAAAATAGCCAAGCCTCCATCTTCTCTGGAAAGACAGACTGGGCGGAAAATAAGTGAGAGTGTGATTAGGGCCAAGATGATTTCAAGTAAAGTTACAATTGTTTCTCTCTCTCTATCCCTCTCTCTCTGTCTGTCTCGCTCTCTCTCTCTGTCTCTCAATCTACGTCTCCCTCCGTTCCCTCTTCTAGCGACAATGTCATTCGGTTGATATGCGTCTCCAAGGGAACAGGATTAGGACTCGTCCTTAAAGGCGGGACTAACAGCGCCGAAGGACCAATGGTGTTGATTCAGGAAATGATGCCTGGAGGAGACTGTCAGAAGGTGAAGGCATGCCTTCAAAGTTCATCTCAGATGGATTCTAGTGGATGCAATGTAACGACATGCAAACATTGACAATATGATAAAATAAATACATATTCTATTCTTTTCGCGGGGCAACGTCACGCGGGGCCGATGATATATGTCTGCCCAGGTGATTTGGAGTCGACGTTTGACACTAACTGCTGTTTATGTGTGATATTGCGCCCCCTTTGGGTGAAGGGGTGCCCAGAGCTCAGCTGAGCGTGTAGTGTACTTACTTGTGTACAGTACTTACTTGTGTACAGTACTTACTTGTGTACAGTACTTACTTGCATACTGTACTACACTGATTGCGCTGTCAACACAGAACTTGCCACACTTCTTAAGTGGGATGTGCTCTAAGTGTGTACCTACTTTCAAGTGCCTTGGACCCTTTCACTATTAACATTTACGCATAAGGGGGAAGAGGATTTTGCATCGGGCGTCAAATGATCTTGATTTTTGATACGTGACCTAATTGTGTATGCAGTCTTAGTACAACTGACCATATCTAGCTATCTATCCACAAAGGGTATGTACAAAGTCTAGGTATACAGTTATATACTATATGTATCTATATGTAATGTGCTTTACCGATAGACCCAATGTTTGGTGAAAACATTACTGTCCATCATGTTTTCCTTCATTGTTCTGAATAAAGTGAATAAAGTTGTATGAATTTCAATTTTGTGGACCTTTCTTCAGGATGGCAGACTGCAGGTAGGCGACCAGCTCGTGTCCATCAACAAGGAGTCTCTGATCGGAGCGACCATTGAGGAAGCCCGCAGCATCCTGACACGCACTAAACTCAGGTCAGGAAGAACTTTAAAATGATGTTTACATAATGTAAATTAAAAAAAAAAACAGGACTTAACAACACAAGCTCCTAAACCAACAAGGTTTGAAAGTCAATTTCCGTTTTCATGTTGTGCTTTAAACTGCCCTGCCGCTGCCCCCCCTTCCCCCCCCCCCTAGACCGGACCCCACGGTGGAGATTGCCTTCATCAGACAGAGGTCTTCCTCCGGCTCCAGCAGTGACACCCAGAGCCCGACCATCTCCCTGCAGGGGCCTCTAGGGGGCAGTGTGTCCCAGGGCTTGACCCCGGGGCCGGGAGCCCTGCACTCCCAGGGCGGCCTCTTGACCAAACTCAGCACCGCGCTCGGGCGCCACCAGGCCAGCGAAACGCAGCCCACGGTCCACGTCAGCCAGGTGCGTGGCCCGCTCGCCAAAACAACAGGATCCTTCAGCAGAATTTAGATCATTCGGTATCAGAATTTCCCTAGGATCTGAATAGTCATTGGAACGTTGGCTATAATTTGAATTGGCATTTTCATTAGTATTGAAACGCTCACTATGACTGCACTTGACATTTAGCTGTAATGTTCTCTGCTTTTTAGTTAGTGAATCGAATGGTGAGTTAAGGTGACTAACCACGCTCTCTTCATTTGAATGGTGAAAAAGGGGCCCTGCTTTCCCTTGCGTTCCAAGGCCATGTCTATGAAAGAAAAGTGGTGATGCTACAAGAGGTGTTGACAGCCCAGAACTTTGCTCTCAACACACCCTGCCCCATAGGTGGAAAACACAGCGTGCGCGATGGTCGTCATCACACCGCACGCAAACACGGAGTTGACGCACACGTCATTTTACCTCAGACGTGTTCTGCTCTTAATGACCACAGGTGCTCGTGACGCCCGTCAGAGCAGAACAAAAGTGTGTTCCCTCTCCGCCAGAGACAGTCCTCTCTGACAGATCTGCCGACACCTGGCCAGGTAGAACATCACCCTGTCTGTCTGTCTGTCTGTCCGTCTCTGTCTCTCTCTCTCTCTCTCTCTCTCTTGCTTTCTCTCTCTCCCTTTCTTTCTCTGTCATCGTTCTGTCAGTTTTTTCACATCCTATTACTACTACACTGACTTTAGGTGAACTGCATTTTTCCATTTATTTTTAACATCACGCATGACAGCGGGCGAGAGAGAGAGAGAGAGAGAGAGAGAGAGAGAGAGAGAGATAGAGAGAGAGAGAGAGAGAGACCAATAGACAGAATAGAGGCAGAGGGAGAGAGACAGATGGCGCGTGGCGTGTCACCTGAAGGAAGAGGAAGCGAGGGGAGCAGGAGGTCTGTCACGTGATTGGCTGCAGAGGGGTGACACAGCAGAATGGAGCCGGGGCCCCACCGGGCCGACCGGTGGGAACCTGCCCATTTCACGTCATTTGGCTCCTCTGATGTCACTTCCTGCCGGAGTCTTATCCAACGCTGGTTAAAGGGACTGGTGTTGAAGTCTATTTTCAGAGGAAGATGTGGAAATGTACGTCACCTGGTCAGAGCATGGTCATTAGTAAAAGATTCAAGATTCAAGTAAACTTTATTGTCAGTTTTCATGAATGTACAGGACATACACAAAAACCGAAATGCCGTTTCCATCGATCCCCGGTGCTAGACAAGCATGCAACTATAAATATAAATATATAAAAATATAAGTACCAAAAAAATCTAAATAAAAAGGCCGAGTATGTGCAATTGCAATTGTTGTGGACAGTGTAAACAGTAAGAGGTGCAGTATGGAGGGTAATAAACACTTATAAATAAACAGTATGGAAAAAGAGGCGTGGGGTTGTCATGATAGGGTCGTGGTTTCAAACGCCTCCCCAACATTGCACCTGGTGGTGACGCAGGACACCCCCTTTCACACCAAACACCGCACCGTTTCGTGATTGACCCTCTGTTTTATGGCTTCAGACCCCCCCTGCAGTGGCCCGACCGCCTGCATCCTCACCCCACCCAGGAAGGGCTCCCTCAGCCCCAACCATCGCCTCAAACTGGAGAGGCTGGAGCAGGTCTGTGTGTCTGTGTGTCTGTGTGTCTGTGTGTGTGTGTGTTTCTGTGTGTGGGCGAGAAAGAGAGACAGTGTGTGTGTGTGTGTGTCTGTAAGAGTGAGTGGGCTATGAAGGCCAATGAAAATATTTTTTAACTGTTCAGTTGTTAAATTATCCATCAGTCGGAAATTGCCTAATCAGACAATCAAATTAATGTGTTTGTGTGTGTGTGTGTGACAGAGAGAGTGAGCGAGAGAGAGAGAGAGCGAGGGAGGAAAGCATGGCGAAATCAATGGATTGTATTCAATCTAGTACACTCAGTCATGCCATTGCTGTGATCCTGTGCGTGCCTGTGCGTGTGTGTGTTTGTGCACAAATACCTCTTGGTTCTGTGTCAAATATATCCCCTGCATCTATGTGTTTGTGGGTGTGTGTGTATGTGTCTGCATGCATGCTGTAGTGTGCGCTTTCTACGCCGTGTCGGTCTGCCTGTCGTGTAATTGACGTGTTATTGATTTATGTGCATGTAATTGCCTTCATTGCCGTGTGACCGTGGGTCGTGTCCACACGCATTTGTGTGTGTGTGTGTGTGTTCCCAGGCTCTGGATGCGCTTGGCTTGAAGCCCACAGAGTTACAGAACCAGGCGCTGAGGTCTCGACTCCGGGCCGACCCAGCCGGGACCGTGGCCTACGCAGGTAAGATCCTGCAGCCGCCCGACCCCCTTAACCCCCACCTCTGTGTCCTCTGTGTGTGGGTGAGCCATGCACCCGCACGGCCGTGATGTTCTCCTTGGGTTAGCGTTTACGTGCCAAGCTAACAGCCTAGCCTAGCGGGCTACTCTGCCCTGTGTGTGTGTGTGTGCTGATGTGGGCTTGTGGTGGTAGTGGTGGCACAGTGAACCATGTTTACGCTGTTCTGCCTCTGTTCACTGAGTTCACCGGTTGTGTTGGTTTGTTGTCAATGTTTATTTTTCTATTTGTGGTTCTGTGTGTGTGTGTGTGTGTGCGTGCGCGCGTGCGTGCGTGGGGCGTAGAGTTTGAGAGCCTTACCAAGGACCTGTTCAAGCTTCAGCTTCAGGATGGTCGGCCAGGGTTCCAGATCGGGTCAAAGTTCACCTCTGATGACCTATCCAGTCTTCTAGAGTCTCCCACAAACCCACTGGTACAAAGATCTCCAAGTTTCTTATTCATTTACCTCCACATGTTCAGCCTTTAGCGACAGCAGCTGCTGAGAAGTTAAACAGCATTACTCGGGTCCACGTTGACATTTAGGCCTTCAGCAGATGCTTTTATCCAAAGTGACGTCGAAGTGAGGCCAGGCTCCAGAATAAAACCTGCAACCCGGCAAAGGTGAATAGATTGGACCGTTTGGCAGGGAAAAGAATGCAGGGTTATGTATTAAAACAATTGCTCAGAGTAGATCTCTCTCTCTCTCTCTCCAAATTCTGAAAGCCAGTAAGAGTAACTGCACAGAAACTCAAGAGTGCTGCACGGCCATGTTTCTACAAATGACCGGATGAAGTTATAGGTGTATTCAAGTTTAGCAGAGAGACCACTTGTCAGAATGATGACATGTTCTCTGTGAGCTGCAGAGCGGAGTCTGCAGCTCAATCCTATGCTTCTTCTCATTTCTATAGTAATGCTATACTGTGAGGCTATTTCATCGGAAAATTTACACCAAATGTGTGATTTTGTCTGATTTTATGCCCGTAAATAACCATTCATCTGTTGTCAATCATATCTATTTATATACAATGTATAGATATCAATAATCATATAAATAATATAATTAATTCATTCTGTTGTTCACCTTTCCTCTTGCATTCGAGGCTGTTTAGCATTAGTCATTAACCTAATGACGTGTAATCTGCCTTTTTCTTACAGTATTTGATTGACTGCAGCCTCCATTGTTTTCTAGTTGTTTAGGCCTCCCCTCCGAAGTATTGATCAGGCTATTGGTTGACCTTTTTTTACAGTGTCAGCAGATCAGAAGCATTTCGATAGATCACGATAGAGATTTTCCATTGTGCTCTTGTTGGCTTCCCTGCTTTGGGAGGAAATAATACAACACCATTAGGCTAGTAAACTAACATGTCATGATTAACTATCTAAACATTTATTCACTGGTAAGAAACACAAGCTAATACGGAAAGGTTACATTTGTCTTTCAGTGCTAATATCATAAGGATGTAACATTTTGTGTGTTTTTTCAATTATTGTTTGATTTTCTTCATTTGAGTTCATTTGAGATTTGAGTCACTCCAGGCGTCATCCTGAAATAAAATCTTATTACGTTCATATCAGCCAGCACGTTAAATAATGCAAATCGTGGTTAACAATATTTCAGTGTGTCCTGCTGGAGACTGATGAAACAGTTACTGTGTGCTCTACTGATAGCTTCTGCTTCTGTGTGTCTGAATGTACTGTGTGTGTGTGTGTGTCTGTATGTGTGTGTGTGTGTGTGTATGTGTCTAAATGTATGTGTGTGTGTGTGTGTGTCTGAATGTATGTGTGTGTGTGTGTGTGTATGTGTCTAAATGTATGTGTGTGTGTGTCTATGTGTGTATGTGTGTGTGTCTGAGTGTATGTTTGTGTGTGTGCGTGTGTGTGTCTGAATGTGTGTGTGTGTCTGTATGTCTGTATGTGTGTGTCTGAGTGTATGTGTGTGTCTGAATGTTTGTGTGTGTGTGTGTGTGTGTGTGTATTTGTCTGAATGTTTGTGTGTGTCTGTATGTCTGTGTGTGTGTGTCTGAATGTTTGTGTGTGTCTGTATGTCTGTGTGTGTGTCTGTATGTGTGTCTGTGTGTGTGTGTGTGTCTGAATGTTTATGTGTGTCTGTATGGCTGTGTGTGTGTGTGTGTGTCTGTATGTGTGTGTGTGTGTCTGTATGTGTGTCTGTGTGTGTGTGTGTGTGTGTGTGTGTCTGTCTGTGTGTGTGTGTGTGTGTGTGTCTGTATGTGTGTGTGTGTGTGTGTCTGTATGTGTGTGTGTTTCTGTCTGTATATGTGTGTGTGTGTGTCTGTCTGTATGTGTGTGTGTGTGTTTGTATGTATGTGTGTGTGTGTGTCTGTCTGTATGTGTGTGTGTGTTTGTATGTGTGTGTGTGTCTGAATGTATGTGTGCGTGTGTGTGTCTGAGTGTATGTGTGTGTGTGTGTGTCTGAATGTATGTGCGTGTGTGTGTGTGTCTGTATGTGTGTGTGTGTCTGAATGTGTGTGTGTGTGTGTGTGTGTGTGTGTGTGTGTCTGTATGTGTGTGTGCGTGTGTGTCTGTATGTGTGTGTGTCTGTATGTGTGTGTGCGTGTGTCTGTCTGTATGTGTGTGTTTGTGTGTGTCTGTCTGTATGTTTGTGTGTGTGTGTTTGTATGTGTGTGTGTATGAATGTATGTGTGCGTGTGTGTGTGTGTGTCTGAATGTATGTGTGCGTGTGTGTGTGTGTGTGTGTGTGTGTCTGAATGTATGTGTGTGTGTGTGTGTGTGTTTGTATGTGTGTGTGTGTCTGAATGTATGTGTGCGTGTGTGTGTCTGAGTGTATGTGTGTGTGTGTGTGAATGTATGTGCGTGTGTGTGTGTGTCTGTATGGTCGTGTGTGTCTGAATGTATGTGTGCGTGTGTGTGTGTGTGTCTGTATGTGTGTGTGCGTGTGTGTCTGTATGTGTGTGTGTGTGTGTGTGTGTCTGTATGTGTGTGTGCGTGTGTCTGTCTGTATGTGTGTGTGTGTGTTTGTGTGTGTCTGTCTGTATGTGTGTGTGTGTGTGTTTGTATGTGTGTGTGTATGAATGTATGTGTGCGTGTGTGTGTCTGAATGTATGTGTGCGTGTGTGTGTGTGTGTGTGTGTGTGTCTGAATGTATGTGTGTGTGTGTGTGTGTGTGTGTGTGTGTGTGTGTGTGTCTGAATGTATGTGTGTGTGTGTGTGTGTGTGTGTGTGTGTGTCTGAATGTATGTGTGTGTGTGTGTGTAGCCGTTGCTGTCAGACTCTGACGACCTGGAGGAGATGGAGCGACAGAGGAAGGACCACATCGAGGCGCTGAGAGAGATCCAGAAGCTACAGGTGCCTTCTCCTTTCACTCCCCCTGAAAAAGGTGTATAGCATCGACGTCAAAATCCTCGACCTGGATCCCTGAACGCCCACACACGTTTCAACATATTGTCGCCCTGACAGCACCCTTTGAAACATGGATGTGTTTAACTTAAAGCTGCTGTTGGTGAGAGTTGGTGAGACTGCATTTCGTTGTCCCTGTACGTTGTCCCCTACTTGTACTCTGCACAATGACAATAAAGTTGAATCTAATCTAATCTAATTTGAGAGATGGAAAAAGAGAAAGTAGAGAGATTGGCAGAGGGCACGATGGATAGGCAAAATGGATTCCCCGAAACCAATCGGTAGACAGATTGGTCAGAGCCTGGCATTTCATTCTCTAATAGCTGACAGATAGCAATGACATTTCTATGCAATTACACTCCAATCGCAGTTAACTACAGCACCTTTAACTGTCAAAAGCTCTTTTCCCTGAACTATCCAAAGTGCTTCAGTTGATATTGAGGTTTATTATATTATATATATATATATATATATATATATATAATTATAAGTGACAGTAGTTGACAGAACCACCTCCAATGTATCCTATGGATGAGATTCAAAATCTGTATAATTCTATGGGTATGTCCACTTACATGCGAGGTAGACAGTCAGGCGAAATGAATTGAACTTTGACCCGAACGTTCATTGCACCTAATTCTCTTCCACAGGGTCAACTGGCTGAGTCTCAGAGGTTGCGTCTCCAGGCAGAGGAGGAGCTTAACAAGGTCAAGCAGGTCAGAGGCATCCCATTGGCCATTCTTCAAAGTGGAGAAATGTCTGGAAGCATACCATGCGAGGCTGGTGTGCTAATAGCCGATGTAATGATGATACTAACTGTTTTAATAAAATAAATAACAATAATAACAACTTGGATTAATATCCCCATCTAGAAACTGAATGCACTTTTTGAATGCCTAGGTTAAACTGCATTAATAATAATATTTAAATGAATGAAATAAATGAAATGTTCCACCTTCTTATGACAAATGTACTCTTTGTGAGTCACTTTGGATAAAAGCGTCTGCCAAATGCCCTAAATGTAAATGTAAATGTTATCCCTTCGGAGTGAACCGCAAACCCACATGTTGCCCATAACATGGCAGATATGGACGTGTTTCCTTCCAAACATCCAGGACACCGGGGGCGATAGAACCAGGGAGCCGTTTGTTGGCCATGTTATTAGTGCTCAGCCACGTGGCGATGGAGCGCAGCAGCCGATGATAACCTGCGTGTTATCACGGCCACGACACATTGTCTATTGTGGGGACAATTAGAGGCAACTCCATTCCACTGAATAGTGAAGCTTTTATTGGAGTGCCACACACACACACACACACACACACACACACACACACACACACACACACACACACGACTTGTGTCACACAATTATTGTCACAAGTTTCATACGTACAAAACAAGCCCAGACACGCACACACAGACACACACTCACTCTCACGCACATGCACACACACACGCATACACACATACACACACACACGCACGCACGCACGCACGCACGCACGCACGCACACACACACACACACACACACACACACACACACACACACACGGTCCCCATGGTAGGTAACCATTAACAAGCTGTGCATGCTCCCCACGAGGCCCTGGAGGTCCGTGCTGCCGCTCGTCCTCCTCACGCTGGTGAGGCGTGTGTAGGAGGGCGAGGCGGCCGGAGGAGAGGGAGAGAGGGATGGAGAGGAGGAGAGAGGGAGGGAGGGAGAGGCAGAGAGAGGGAGGGATGGAGAGGAGAGAGGGAGGGAGGGAGAGGAGAGAGGGAGGGAGGGAGAGGAGAGAGGGAGGGAGGGAGAGGCAGAGAGAGGGAGGAATGGAGAGGAGGAGAGAGGGAGGGAGGGAGAGGCAGAGAGAACTGCGCGGGGCCCACACAGGGTTGGAAGGAAGGCCACGGTTGAAGATGAGGCTTTGGGGCCCTAAATAGTTGTGAATCAGAGCCCTGTGAGAGTCCCACTGCCGCACTCCCTTCCCTTCCCTCCCTCCCTCCCTCCCTCCCCCTCTGCCCGCCTCCCTTTCCTGCTCCCTCTTTCGTTGGGTCATTACGTAAGCCAATCAATATCCAGATATAGAGACAGCACTCAGGGCTGCTCTGTGTCTCCTCAAAAATGCTCCTAGTCCATCGTGTATGTATAGCTATAGCTATATGTGTGTGTGTGTATGTATGTGTGTACGTAGGTATATGTGTGTGTATGCATGTATGTATATTATACATATAAATGCACATATACTGTATGTGTGTGTCTGTATACTGTATATAGCTGTGTCTTTCGACAGGAGTTCATGTTCTGGTTTGCTTGAGTCAATTATGCATTTAGCAGAGTTTAAAGGGATATTCCGCCATTTTTGGAAATAAGCTCATTTTCCACCTTCCCATGGCAAAACAATCGATCTTTACCCTTTTCCCGTTCATCCAGCCGTTCTGTGAGTCTGGCGGTACAACTTTTAGCTGTAGCTTAGCATAGATCATTGAATCGGATTAGACCATTGGCATCTCGCCCGCTTAGAAGTGACTACGATTTCCAGAAATTTTCCCATTTAAAACTTGTCTCTTCTCAAGTTTGAAAGTGCAATAAGACCGACGGAAAATGAAACGTGGCGATTTTCTAGGCTGATTTTACCCGGGACTGTACTCTCATTCTGGCGTAATAATCAAGGAAAGTTGCAAAGGTACCATGGGCGCAGTGATATGACGCAGCGCCTCAATAGTCCCTGCAGGCTTATTCCGGCAATACAACCAACGTGATTGATTACCTGCTATTACCGGTGGTATACCGGGACCATACTTTGAGGCGCGTCATATCACTGCGCCCATGGTACCTTTGCAACTTTCCTTGATTATTACGCCAGAATGAGAGTATAGTTCCGGGTAAAATCAGCCTAGAAAATCGCCACGTTTCATTTTCCGTCGGTCTTATTGCACTTTCAAACTTGAGAAGAGACAAGTTTTAAATGGGAAAAATTCCGGAAATCTTAGTCTCTTCTAGGCGGGCGAGATGCCAATGGTCTAATCCGATTCAATGATCTATGCTAAGCTACAGCTAAAAGTTGTACCGCCAGACTCGGCTGGATGAACGGGAAAAGGGTAAAGATCGATTGTTTTGCTCGAGGGAAGGTGGAAAATTAGCTTATTTCCAAAAATGGCGGAATATCCCTTTAACACCTGAGGTCTTCAAGGAGTTGCCGTCCACTGTATGAGTTATCATATTGTGGGTTGTCACTTATCACTTCAGGCTTCATCAGAGGCTTTGAGGTCAGGGTGATCCGAACGCAGGCCCTGATGGGTGGAGGTGTGTGTGTGTGTGTGTGTGTGTGTGGGGGGGTGGGGGGGTGGAGTGGAGGAGGATTGGCTTTTAAGAATAGAGACCCCCAAGATTCAGAGGTCATGCAAGCCATACGGGGCGTCATTGTTTACACACTCGGATGGACACACACACACCGCTGCACACATGCCCACATCCGCGTGCGGACCTGTACTCATAGCGCGCACACATGGACATTTGCAGAAAGCTCTGCGCAAACATGCATGAGAGAGAGCAAGGCATCATGGGAGGAAAGGAGAAGGGAGTCTTTGGTGAAACACAGGACACCCCATGCGGCGATGTCATATGTTTTAAGATCCCAAAGAAACACAGGATATAGGTCACACAGTGTGGGGTTCTTATTTTGAGGAGATCACACAGCATCACTGCTTTGTGTTCGACACATACGTGCGCACACACACACACAGGCACACACACACACACTAGAGGAAAGGTACGGGTAAAAGCAAAGCACACACCAAGCTGGCATAAGAACACACGATTACACATGCAAGCAAACTGAAAATGCAGCGCAGCCAGATGCGCACATCTACAAAGACTGATCAATACGGTTACACGACAACAAACACAGTGAGTAAACAAACACACACGCCCGCACACACACACACACACACACACACACACACACAGTCAGTGAGAGTACTCCATCTGTTGCCATTGCCATTCTCAGCAGGAGGAACGGTGATTTGAATTCTGTGAGCCGGTGTTCCGAGAAAAAGGAGGGAGAGAGGGGCAGAGAGAGAGAGAGAGAGGGGGGAGGGTGAGAGTGCACGAGTAAGGAAGCCATAACTTGGCAGTGAGAAAGAAAGAGGGATGAAGAGCAATGGAAGGAAATTATAGACTTAACTGGTTCGAAAATTGGAATGAGACATCAGTTTCCCACAGAATTAGCTTCTGTTTGCGGGCATAACTGACTGGTGGTAGCTGGCCGAAATAATATGATAGACAAGGTTCTCCACTGCAAATACTGGTTATATTAAATATACATATTGACTAGCACCTATGTACAGCGCGCTAACTTCAACCAATCTACAGCTATCCATACCAGTACCTAGGCTTCTTACTTGGAGCCCAGCTACTAGTTCTAGGTCTGTTAAGCACATGGGAGTAACGTATCAGAGTTACCTTGAGTGCAACATTTTATGACAAATGATTTGTTCCGAGGTGTTCGTGATACTAACCATTTGTGGTTGTGATGGATTCTTTTTCTATTTAAGATTTGATTTGAGAGTGTAAGAGAGGGAGAAGAGAATCAATGCCCTGTGTGCAGCTCTATAATGGAAAAAGATTTTAAATAGGAAAAGGAAAGGAAAATCAATATGTGGCAAGTCAATGTTAATATTATCCCCTACAATGTCAATGTAAGGGAAACGCTGCGCATTGGGGGCATGCAGTAAATTTTTGTATGATATGATCGCTGAATGAGTTCAGTTAAACTAAGAACGCAATGTATAGTCAGAGTCAGACTTTCTTTGGATTCAAACATCTCAGCCAGTCAGAGCTGAGATAACTTGTGTCTGAATGCACGGGCATCTACCGACTGTTAAACACCTCCTTCTAAGACATGCGCGAGCTCTGCCTATTTGTGTGTGTGTGTGTGTGTGTGTGTCATTTTTGTGCGGGGGTGTGTGTTGTGAGATTAAGCAGAACCCATGGGGATTTCATCGAGGATGCGCATAACGAGAGCAGGTGGAGGTGTGTGTGGGTACCGCGTTTGAAGATCCCTGCAGATAGGAGTGTGTGCGTGCGTGTGTCTGTGTGTGTTTGACTTCACACGGATGTTCTCCGTCCTCCTCGGCTAAATTTAGCCACAGGTGCAGCAGAGCTAAATTTCGACCGGTTTCTGATTCCCACGCAGGCTCTCCACCGTATCCTGAGTGTGACGTTTCAAGCCCTGTCCTTGGTCTTCACCACGGCTAGTTGGCCTGGTACATGGTAAAAATGCTAACAGTGCTAGTTGAATGCAAGGTTTGTGCCCTGGAAGGCAACCAATCAAATGGAGGGCATGCTGGTAATATTGTGATGCCCATTTTGATTGTATTAAAAGAGTGCCCTGACTTTTATCAAGCAGATCCCCAATGAAGAGTCTTTTGTTTCTCTGGTAATTTAATGGTCGCTTTAGACTCAACAGAGCTTCTGAGGGCCTCAAAGACTTCTGAGACAAATTGGTAGCTGGCGTGACACCACAGGGAATCTGTCTACGGCAACACATCTATGATGAATGAATATATGTTCATTCTCTCATGATACGGTTCATGTTAGCACTATCGAATTACACTCGTTTTGATTTACAGGTAGCCTACACCGCCACACTTCGTACGACAATGCATGGCTCGTGTAATTGAATTGAACTGCCGTTCACACGATGATATCACATTCCATACGGTAGCCTGATAAATATGCCTCTTTGTTAAAAGCCCATGTTACCCCATTACCTTTTGGCTAGCATCTCTTTGGGTCTCTCTACGTGTGTCCTGTCCATTAACCATCACAACGCTAGGAGCGGGCGGGAGGGGCGCCACAGTGCTCACGACAGTGGGGGTTGAGTTACCTGCAGCCGGTGTGGCGGTGAATCTGGGAATGCTGGTTCCCAGTGTCTGGTAGGTGTTGCAGGTGTAGGTGTTGTAGGTGAGTGTGTCATCATTTCCTTCTCGCGATAATGTCAGTCAGACAGGTTGTGAGCCACTGCCCTGACCTTGCCACTGGTGATGCGCCATCCATAAATTGTACTTTACATTAGGGTCCTTTTTTTTTTCATTGAGCCGTGAAACACTTGTCACTGCTTGAGGGGTTGTAGCAGTTAATGCATTCTGAATCCTAGGTTTACTAATGACGCAGGTTTCTGCCCGGTGAATGAATGTAAACGAACCTTATTGATGTTATACAAGCACTAATGGGTCTGCTATTGTATTTTTCTCCATTTGTCTGTCTTTGTCTCGGATTCTCTCATTCAGTCTGGCTCTTTCTCTTTCTCTTCCTTCGACCCTCTCTCTCTCTCTCTCCACTGATCCCATCCTTCCGACCTAGTCTGAAGCCGACGTGTTGAGTTCGTATGGACAAGCTCTTACATACATCTCGGCCTTGTGTCAAGAAGCTGGGTTTCCAGCTTCTTAACCGGATATGTTCAGTCAGACATAAGGGAAAGCCACACTTTCAGATACCAATCCGAGGCTAATCCCTGTTCGGTTACCATGGCAACTCATGCGGCTCCAGCCCAACCTGGAGCC
>JAXIVH010000027.1:595310-615310 GCA_036785325.1 Urophycis tenuis
ATGTTGACGATGTCAAAGCCCCTTCAGCTGCATTGTTACCGGAACAAGCGGCTGAAACAAGACAACCTTGTTTAGAAAGCACCCTTCACATACAAAGGAACCTCAGAGCGCTTTGCAAAGGCAGGGCTCTTATTTAACAGACGTTCAGAGGACAATCGGTAAAAGGCACTTAAAAGAGAAACTAAATGAGCACACGGAGGGAAAACAATAATTATGCCAGTGCAAGCTGACCTGTTTAACACATAATGTGGCAAACAGAAAGCATCTCTGTGGGGAAAGAACCGTGTTTGGAAGATGACAGGAGGAGAGCAGTTGATGCTTCTCGGCATTTTGCATGATCGTCAATTGATTCGTTTATTTCTGTTTCCGCAGACGGTTCAGGAATTCCTGCAGGATACCCAGGGCACCAGTAAGAGCAACAGGTAAAGGCCTGGCTCAGACCGGAGCCCAACAAACTCTTCCATTCATTAACAGACACAGACAGAGGGAGTGGCAGAGATAGAGGGAGGGCCAGAGATGGCGGCGGGGGGGGGGGGGATACTGGTCAGATAATTGGTTTGGATTGACGTCTAAATGACATGCGCTTAGCCCTGTTGCTATGAGCAACCAGCTGCACTGTTGCTAACAAAGCAGCAGAGTGATTCTTACAGCACGACTCCTTAAAAGTCTCATTATCCCTGCAATGGTTTGCTGGGGCTCTGTCTCTCTCTCTCTCTCTCCTGTCTCTCTCTCTCTCTCTCTCTCTCTCTCTCTCTCTCTCTCTCTCTCTCTCTCTCTCTCTCTCTCTCTCTCTCTTGCTCTCTGTCTCTCTCTCTCTCTTCCTCTTTCTCTGTCTGTAACAATAATAGTGTATATATATATATATATATATACTATCTAAGTGTTCTGTATATCCCTAACAAGGGTGCATGCTACGTTCCTAACGAGCATTCGTCCTTAACGAGTGCATGTGTGTTGCTAAGCAACCACCTGTGTGCCGTAAGAGTGCTCACACAGGAGGTGCGCGCGCTGGGGGGGGGTGGGGTGGTCCTATTAGCGTGCGCTCCGCACTCCGCGCGCACACCTCTTCTCCATCATGCCCTACGAGACCAGCAATTACCTCCTTCTGGCCTTTCGGTGCTCCGGACCGGGACCCGGCGGCTACAAAAGCCAGCACCTGGCCCCTGGCTACGGGCACACGGGAGCCCGCGCGTTTGTGTTTAGATGACACGGCTCCTATGGCGTGCGGCACCAGGGGATCGTTATCTATGTGCCCGCGGCCCGAGTGGTGGCGTTGGACGGAGCATCTTCGAGGTCGGCGAGGTCGGCGGCACGCCGGGGAGAGGAAGACAACGGCCCGGTCCCCCGGGGCGCGGCACAGTTTGCTCGGCCGGGGCCACCACTGCCAAAACAAAATCTGCCACACGGAGAGGCTGCCGCGACAGGCCCCCCCCCCCCCCCCCCCGCGCGTAATTGTTAGGTCACCTGTGTTGGATAACCAACCCCTCCTCTCCCTCATCAGCATCCCCCCCCTCCACTTAGCCTCTCTGGGTCAGTGGGACATCTGTATGCTGCTCACGTAACGGCCTCTGACAAGTGGCCCCCTTCCCTCGCTCACCTGCCTTTCTCGCTGTGTTTCTAGGTCACGGGGGGGAGGGAGGGGGGGGGGGGGGGGGGGGGAAACACAGAAATGTAAGCTATCACTATGTCTTTGTCAATCCCCTGTCTTTGCCTTCCCCTGCCGGGTTCGCTTGCACGTAAGGATCTTGATTGTCGGGAGTGTGTGTGTGTGTGTGTGTGCGATTATATAATATATCCTCCTGAGACCTGAAGGAAAAGAAGTACTTTTTTGGGTGTGATTTCATGCCTCTTTCGAGTTAAAACAACATCTCACAATTTAGAATTTCATAAACATATTTTTATTTTAGCTTTTGCAACGTGTCCACTGTAGTGGACAACAAAAGGGTAAAGGCGGCGTTTAGCAGTCGCTTTTGTCCAAAGCGACTTCCAATCAGTACATTTGTGGGGTTCGACATGTGGACAGTTGGAGGAGGAGGGGGATCATGGGGATCGAACCGCCGACCCTGCGACCCGCTCTGTCCCATCCGCTCTACCCACTGAGCTACTGCCACCCCAACAATACGATTTTACTGTAAAAAAAAAAAAACAGCAACGCTTCTAATTCTTGTGCTTTTTGCTGCAGCTGCCTTTTTGTCTCGACAGGAAGAGGGCTGCCCTCATCCCAGCCTAACACATGAGATCTCATTGGAAAGGCCAGGATGTCCTCTTTAGAGAACAGCAGGACACTTAATAGGGTGGCTCATATTAATAAAAAGATATAAACAAAGTACTGATGTCCACTACAGAGGACACAAATGAACAGGCTGGGTCTCAGGAGGATATATAGTAACAGAATAAGAAATGTTTTTATTATGCAATAATTAATTTCACATCACTACGGATGCATATAATCACATAACCATTCTTTAATCAGAGGTTTTATTTGGGTTTGTCTTCCCCCCACAGAGTTTCTTTGTTGGCTTTAATTTTGAGCTGTGGCCCCAAAAACAAACCATGAAAAAAATCTGGGCTTTGAGGACCAAAGTAGGCAAAAACGGGGCTAATTATCCAGAAGTGTGTGCGCAGCATAACGCACCCCACCCCCCCCCCGAACAAAAACAACATTTCAAACACTTCAAAATGTACTTTATTACTCTTCCGCTCTCAAAAAGCTAGGAGCGCGAGCCGAACACACATGGGTAACGAGCCCTCGGCCTGGCACTCTCACTCTCGCACCAGAGAGGCAAAATCACAAAATAAATGGCTGAGTAACATGCAAACAAGCAGGGTGTCTGCGGTTAGTTCGTCCTCCCCGCGCCGCGCTCGCACCCGGGTCACAGGCGAGCGGCATGGCTTCACGGTCGTCGGTTTGCGGTCCGACTGCGCGGTTAATCGCTTTACCGGCCGCTTGCACAACGTAATCCTGGCCAGTGGGACGGCGGCTAACGGCACCCGCTCCAGAGCCACTCATCCCCGGAGGAATCTTATTTATTGCCCGCCCCCCCCCCCTCCAGACGTTTCATAATTCAGGGGGGGGGGTTTCTGCCGGGAGAGGGGGGGCTGTGTTGTGCTGTGTTCCAGCAGCAATAACACCGTTTTGTGGAAATTGTTCTGGAGCAGAAATGAGGCTTTGCCGATGTCCATTTCCACCCGCGGTCACGGAAGTGCTCCATTGTCACAAAATCCACCCGGGGAGACCAGCGATTTGTTGGGAGCACAGGAGGCTTTCCGTCAAGTCTCAAGTTGGGACCGAAACGAGTGGATTCGAGTTGCTTTGCCTCGCGCAGAGAGGCCACGCGCGCCGACAGACGATTGATTAGTCAGCGGGGATGTCAATCAGCGGTCTGCGCACACCGGACTCCCTCCCTCCCACTACGTCGCCTCACCCGCCTCCTCTCTTGTCCCCCAGCTCTGGAGAGGGGAAGGCGGGCGCCGTGCCCCAAGGCCTCCCCATGCGCTACAAGAAGGCTGTCTGGACGCCCGCCACACTCTCCCAGGAAGCCAAGGACCTCACCAGGACCGTCAGAGCCATTCTGGAGGTGGACTGTAAGTGACCACCCCCCCCCCCCCCCCCCCCTCTAGTCTCTGGTCTCCACGCCCGCATGTGTGCTACAACCCTCCCCCACCACCCACCCGCCCCGCCCCGATACCTTCATCCTTCCGTGGTCCATGTCTCCTCCCCGCAGCCTCCTTCCTCCTCCTCCTCCTTCCCCTCCTCCTCTCCCAGCTCCCCGCTGCATGTGTGGTGTTGGAGCCGAGCAGAAGACCCAAACGTCTGGAGGTCTTTCATTGTCGCTCAGAGCTTCTCTCGGTTCTCTCTCCTCGTTTCCAGCTCTCACCTTCTAGAGGAGGCCACGTCGCCGACGACGACGGGAGTCTTAAGGTTGTCCCGCAGGGGGTGGGGCTGGGGGGGGGGGAGCGATGAGACGAAGCCCTTTTCCGCACGCTTGTTCTCCCCGACCCAACGCCTCGTGACGACCGCTCCACACGGCCGAAGGTGTTTGTGCGCTGACCTCCACACTCTCCCCCCTGCGCTGCCCCCCCCCCCCGTCTTCACACCTGAAACCCGTCTGATCTGGCCAGCCCTCCACCGTCAGCCCGTGGTCGTCCAGACAGGCGCTGGAGATGTGGTTCCCGTGCGGTGTTCTGGATTCACATGGAGGCGGTGCAACGCATTCGATTGTACTGCTGTGTGGTTTCATGTGTTTGGTTTTGCGGAGTTAATTGTCGTGCTGCGAGGTAACGCCCACTAGGCTGAGCGGTGGGCATCGTTGTCAATGAGAATTGCAGGTCACCCATCAGGTGGTGAGACAGTGCAGTCCACAGGCGTTGTGCTTTATGTCCACTACACTTTAAAAGTAATGACAACTCGTTTCAATTCGTTCACAGATTATCACAACGCATTCATTTCTCTATCGCCTTTTGCAAAAAGTAACGACAAAAATTGTAAAGGATAAATGTCGTCTAAATAAATTACGTCTAAGCTAGTAACATTGTTATTATTATCATTAGTGTTATTACAAATATATTACAGTAACTACATGACACGTAATGACCAGTTACCACTTCATTAACAATTCCAGGTGAAACTATTTGATAATTACTCAGCACCTGGCCACACCAGTCGTCATCAAGTCAATTTGTTTTTCTATTTCTGTGTGTGTGTGTGTGTGTGTGTTTGAGGGAGTCAGACGAAAGCCTGTATCTATGCCGTTAGCCTAGCCAGCATAATCATGCCCTTTAAAGCAGCACGCGTAAGTGAACACACCGCACCTTATAACAGTTATGTTTACATGTTGTCCTCTGAGAATGTGAAAAAAACGCTTCAGATCCACTGATGTTTTTTTAGGATGGTGTGTGGTTACACACACACACGTATGGTAATTCAGCTGTGATGGCTTCAGAATCAGAATCAAGTTTATTGCCAAGTAGGTTTGCACCTACAAGGAATTTGACTTGGTGTAATTGGTGGGCTTATGTGACCACTCAACCATCAATCATTGGAAAGCCAAGCCCAGCTGGCCTTTGATGAGGTGTGTGTCATGATGCGTTGACTTGTGTGACATTGAGTGACTAAACATCTGCATTCTTTCAAACTATATATTATCTGTTATTATCTTGTCTGTGAAATGTCCGATTTGTACTGTTGATATTGTGAACATAATGCAACTACTAGGTTTGCTGAAATGTACCTGAAATACCACATTTTTTAAATGATATTTATATTTAGTTATTTCATGTGTACAGGGGGACGACATCGTGCAGAGGTTAGTGTTGTACTTCAACTATCAGCCGAAAGGCCCTGGGTTTGAACCCCCAATGGCCACACTTTTCCTGTAGCAGTTTATGAGGAATATGTCTAATATTGATCTCCCTGATCCCAAGCGAACTTCATCAGCACCCACTGTACACCCCCCTGGATAGAAGCATTCATTTCATGCTAAACAGCAACTAGGTCTTGTAGGTGTTGTTTCCGTCGGTTCATGGTTTCATGAGGTCAAAACATGCTTCGTGGATGATTTCAGGTCTTGGCCGTTGGTGGTGTTTCTTTGTTATCATTTCCTGAGCATAATGAGGGCAAACAACTCCCTGGAGAGCCCCAGGTCTTGTTCCATCATAACAAGCAGAGCCAGAGCCACGACCTCCCCCCCCTATGGGTAATGGGACTGCCATGTTTAACCTTTGAACCCTCTGACACAGGCTTGAGAATGACTCACTTAGTGGTTTGCCAGGACCTAATGGTGAGGGTAGCATTGCACATGCATCAAATGGTTAGCCACAGGCTAAGGATAGCGCCGGCCGGCTGACAACCGGAGTCTTGTTACGTAGCCAGTGAAGACAATACACAGCCTCACTGCATTCGTGCTCATTAGAGCCCCCAAACAATATCCTTCCAGTGTTGTTATTGTTGTTGCTGTCGACTGCACACATAATACATTTAAAAGTTCACTGAAACCCCACATATGATTTGATTTGAAGAACTCAGAGTAGAAGTTCTATTCTACACAGTATAACAGAAGCTGTGCAAAGACTATTTAAGATTGGGGGGGGGGTGGAGTCCTGAAGCTGGTCATCAGACATTCACAGCAGCACGCCTGATTTCATAACTGTCCGTCAAAAGATCAGAGGAATAATAGCGGTGTTGTGAAAATGGCTGACGATAAATGGGACAGGATGAGGAGCAGACTGATCAACTGTCATCTGTTCAAGGTTACGAGAAGAGAGGGAGCACGAGAGAGAGGGAGAGGGAGAGGACAACGAGGAACAGGCAGTGCAGCGAGAGAGAGAGAGACGTGAGAGTGGAAGTAGGTCAATCAAATTGTGATTTAAAGCCCTGGTGTGAGTGTTTGTGTGTGGCGTGGCCTGGGTACACCCTTCACATTAACCTTATAGCTTCCCCACAGGTGTGCTCTCTCACGCTATGTTATTCACACACACACAAAGAAATAAGCCAAATACTTTCACCGAAGGAAAGTGTTACTCTAAGGAGGCTGGATATATTACAGTTTTTCGTTGTGTTTTGTTGGCGTGCATATGACGTGCGTATATAATACATCAAATATACATCAAATATTCCCATCGAACAGAGTCTAATAAAAAACCTTTTCAACTGGGGCTCAGACATCAAACATGAACTATCCGCACTACTGCAATGCAAAGCGGAATGACTCCATGAAATGGATCACATCTTTATTTCATCACCAACAGCATTGAAGACCATTTTTAACAAGGCGTTTGAAGAAGTGTATCTTGAGATCATTGTGGCTGCAAAGGCGACAGCATTTGCACTGGCTGGACTGTACTGGACTGTACTGCACTGTACTGGCTGTATTGGACTGTACTGCACTGTACTGGACTGTACTGCACTGTACTGGACTGTACTGCACTGTATTGTTCTGGACTGGACTGCACTGTACTGACTGTATTGCACTGTACTGTTCTGGACTGTTCTGGACTGTACTGCACTGTACTGGACTGTACTGCACTGTACTGGACTGTACTGTACTGGACTGCACTGTACTGTACTGTACTGTTCAGGACTGTACTGCACTGTACTGGACTGTACTGCACTGTACTGTTCTGGACTGTACTGGCTGTATTGGACTGTACTGCACTGTACTGTACTGTACTGTTCAGGACTGTACTGCACTGTACTGACTGTATTGGACTGTACTGCACTGTACTGGACTGTACTGTCTGTACTGCTCTGTACTGGACTGTACTGAACTGTACTGGACTTTACTGGCTGTACTGGTTGCACTGGATGTGTGAAGTGTTCACAGTGCGGACTCTTTCCCTTTGGCAAGTTGTGTAACAAGTGACCCCATCCGCTGGCTGTAAATGTCGCAAATAAAGATTTTCCTCTGAAGTCCAATGTTCGAGTTTGATGGCCCACACCCCGCCCCCCCCCCCCCCCCCCCCCCCCCCCCCCCCCCCGACAGACTCCAAACATAAACATTGTTTCTACGGGAGCGTGATTCGGTGTCATGGTGGAACACAATACGTCACACAACATTTTCCATCTTTGCGGTCTCTGTTCAGTCCTCAGGTTATGGCTTGAGGATCATTCATAGTCCATCAAATGAATAAAAGGACCACAAATGTATTGGAATGGGCTAGCAGGCTCCAAACAGCACTCATGACGGCGGGTGAATACCTAGGCTGGCCCCCTAATGCAGGTCAGCTAATCCTGGCGCTCCTCATGCAGCATCAGCTCCTGTTTCCCCGCAGTGCATCCTTCATGCAGCACTGCTGTTAGCGTAGCTTTGATGAGGGCACAACACGGTGAACCACACTGTCAATCAAGAACTAGGCAGGGAACAATGCACAACGGTGTCAAAGTAAATATAGTTTGGTGTAACATTTTCTGTTGTGTCACAATATGCCAGTGGCCAAACCACTCGAGGTAATGGCTTAGCCCACAGGTTTATAGAAACGGTGTTTGGTTAAACAACCCGTTCTTCCAGAGGGCTGAGAGCCTCCTCACGGTCACGGTGTGTGGAAACACAGCTTTGAGCCGCGGTTCCTCAGCCATTCCCGCTCAGAGACAGAGCGTGCACGGGTGACACGGGGTGTTCAGAGCCACACACGTAGAGACATACAACATGCATGCACAGCCGGTGCGTGAATACACGTGTGTACGTTTGCACACACATGACACTAGGGCTGCCCGTGACACACGGTTATTTACAGAGTTGATCCTTCTGAAGATTGTTTTTCGGTTAATTGATTTTCGTTATATAAAATGTCATTAGTATTACTAAATTCTGTAACAACAGTCCAAAGTGAGTGAGTGAGTGAGTGAAGCAGCCAAAACAAATCATTCTATAATGATCCACGAACCAAATATTTTGATTTGGCCACATGCAAATGGTGTCATACCCCCTTTACCCCCACACGCTGTGAACACACAAAAAATTGTCGTCCATTTATTGCTGGGATAATTCAACATCGACCTCACCAAGATGTGTTTTTTGAGAATTGGCTCATGCCCAGCCGCTAAGCTGCCATGTACTGTAAGGCTATCACATTACAGTCAACATGCTCGTAAGACCCTGGATAACAGCCCTGGGTTACCCCACGATTGAATCAGCTACATTGAGTCAGCTACCGCTGCACGGGTAGTCGGCTCATCTAACGGTAAGTTAGCACATTAGTGTTATGTTAGCTTCAATCCTGGCAGCCATATCATTAGAATTGAATTACATAACATGAATAAAGGTGACTAAACGTAACCTGAATGAAGACTTTAAACTTGAATACATTCCCTCGTCCGGGGTCATGGTCTCTGTGTGTCAGGTCAGATGGGATTTCACCGGCAATGGGGCTGAAGAACAGGAGATTCCTGATCAGCAAACGTTGTTATTTGTACTTAAATAAAATTAGATTGGATTATTTTTCTGTTGATCGACTTATCGATGAATAGACCGTGACTCTCAAACACACACCAACACACACACACAACACAAAACATTGCACAGAAACATATCCTGAGATTTTTAATGTTTTTATTGTTTTATTATTGAACAGTGTGAGAAAGGACAAGAGGCTGCTTAGTCATCCTGCTGCAGAGAAATGTATGAAATTAAAAGTTTTTCCCAGACCTTGGATACTGTTGCCAAGGCAACAGCCAGGGATATATTCTATATAAGTGTTACTTACCTGCAGCATTTATTTTCAATGCTGTCCATAACGATGTCCATAACTGTGACCAATGTTATAACTACAAGTTGAAAGATAACATTAGATCAACTTTATTGATGCCAGATGGGGAAATTCGGGTATACAAATTATGCAATTGATAATATCATTATTATCCTGGCATATTATAAGACAAACATATTGATTTTAATCTTTTCCGTTGCATACAAACACACACATTTGTATGTAATTGTTATGTATTATTTGTGTGTATTACTTGCATGTATTCGTTTTGTGTATGTGTGTGTATTATTTATACATATGTATTGTTATAAGTATTGTTATTATCCCTCTGTCCATCATCTGCTGAGTTTCCTGGGAGGTCCTCGTGAACCCCAAGAACCCACACACTCTGAACACTGCCGGCATTCTGTCCTCATGATAATGGCACGGTCTCGCTGACAGACAGACAGACAGACAGATAGAAATACTTTAATGATCCCTGAGGGAAATTGCATTTGTTACAATACTCCGGGTGAAAAAAAGAAATGACAGACACTACAATAGTAGAGTGTTAGAATATATAGATATATAATATAAACCTATGTAACGATATACAAAAATACAAAAAAATATACATAAATGTACATACATCTAGGCATACACAAAGATGTAGCATGTAGGATTAGGTAAGCTGAATGACCAGTTATGCAGCGACACTAAGATGATAGTGACAAATTATATAGTTTGATGACCACAGGCAGGAATGATTTCCTATGTCGCTCTGTGGTGCATCTCGGTGAGAGGAGTCTTCTGCTGAAGGTACTCCGCTGAGCCTGGGTGGAAAAGAGAGGGTGAGAGGCATTGTTCAAAATAGTCCGTAGCCTGGACAGCATCCTCCTTTCTGGAACGGTGTCCAGTTCCATCCCCCACTACATCACCGGCCCTCTTGATGAGTCTATTAAGTCTATTGGTGTCTGTGACCTTCATCCCACTGCCCCAGCATGTCAATGAAGAAGATCGCACCGGCAATAACAGACTCATATAACAACCTCAGCATTGTCCTGCAGAAGTTGAAGGACCTTAGCCTCCTCAAGAAAAAGAGGCCCTTCTTGTAGATGGCCTCGGTATTTCTGGTCCAGTCCAACTTGTTGTGGAGGTACACCCCCAGGTACTTGTACTCCTCCACTGCTGCTCGCTTCAGCTGATACAGCGAGTGGACTTTATGTTGGTTGTTCAGGACATGTTTAGCATCTGTGTAAAAAGCACGAGTCAAGATCTACCAAATAAAAAGTACAGTCTAGTGCAGAACGAGTGTGTCTGTGTTTGTATGTCCGTGTGTGTGTGCGTGTAGGTGTGAGTGTATATTTAACCGTTAACATGAAGAAAAGGACTGACACACTCGCTCATGCTGTCGGCATGTGTGTCTGACTGCACCCTGGCTCTTGTGTGTGTGTGTGAATGAGCCAAGATTCACAATAGTTAGATGGAGCATCTGTGCGTATCCTCCTCCATATGGTCCATCTGTGTGTGTGTGTGTGTGTGTGTGCGTGCGTGCCCTCCCTGCCATGTGAGGTCAGAGTGTGTGTGCACATGCCCTGCCTGACATGTGAGGTTGGGGTGAGTGTGTGTGCTCAGGATCTGTTGGCCCAGGGAATGCACGTGAGGAGCAAGGAGGGGAACACTATCTGTCTGAATGGGGATGGTTAGTAGGCTACACACACACACACACACACACACACACACACACACACCATGCTTAAAGGTAGGAACGTGCACATACACACAAACAAATCTCTCTCTCCCCCTCTCTCTCTCTCTGTCGCTCTCTCTTTCTGTGTGTGTGTGTGTGTGTGATGTCTGCAGGAACCAGGCCCTTGAGTCCCATTGGGTCATGTGGCTGACCGATTCCCCCCCCCCCCCCCCCCCCGACATCAAACACATTCACCCTCCTGTGACTCCTTTAGCAAGCGTTTAGATTTCCAGCCCGTCATGTCGCCACTCCACGTGTCCACGCGTCCACGTGATCGGTCCCTCCCCGCCTGTCACCTGTGCCCCTCGGAGCACGGTACCGGCCCGTGTTCTCAGACCCACACGCCTGCTGCATCGGCGCCGACCGCTCTCCCTCCGCCGCCAGTCACCTGCCCAGACGGACACGGAGACGAAACCCAGTATGAGACAACCCCCCCTCCCCCACCCCTCCCCCGGCGTGTGTGTAGCCTGACAGGGAGATGGCGAGTCCTTTAGTGGGGGATATCGAGTGTCCTAATAGGAGGGTGTGAAGGTGCATTGTCCTCAGCCCTCCGGCTCCCCCGGCTCGCTGTCAAGCGAGTGTGAGTGACAGGGTCAGGGTTTCTTTGTTGTCGGGGTGGGGGGGGGACCATCTTGGAGCTAAATGAAAATTACAGTCTCATTGTCTGTGGGTGTGGGTAATGGTGGGGGCATGTTCCAATGAATTATCACAAATCTAAACCCCAAAAGTGGATCAAAATGATCATGGCTAGAATGAGCTGTCATCAGTGCACACAATCCCCCTGTCCCTCGCCTCCTGCCATCCTTTCATGTTTATGTATTGTCTCCTGGTATTTTGTTCCCACTAATACTATTAGTGTTATTTTTCTTTCACAGGGTGAAAAGCACGCAGCACTCTCCTCCGCCCCATTAGGGTGGTTACGTATTGTGGGTAATGGAGAAAATGTGTCTCTGCGCCACTTCAGCCGTGCGTCCTCGCGTGTCTAGACGGACAGACTAAGAGGCTCACATCTTCTCCACAATGGAAGAGAACTCCTGGACTTTGTGAATGAGTGTGTGTGTGTGTGATTATGGCTCTCGTTTTACTCCTGGAAGCCTTTCGTGAAGCCGCCGTCTCTCCATAACCGGGGGGGGGGGTTATGTTTGACGTATAGTTGGTGTGGTGGGCCCCTTATGTGACATACATAACATAAGGGGCTTTCACACACGGGCGGGGCTGGTCTTATGGACCGCTGATCCTTCTGATGAAGCCTTGCATGGCCCCGTCTGATGATGACGCCTTGGCCTGGTTAAGGGGGTATCCATGGAAACAAGGCAGAAATAAAGGTTCAGGAGCTGCTGCAGGTAAGAGTCAAGGGCTGTAAGGCGAGAGGGAGGAGCGATAAGACTTTGGTTTTGAAACCGAACTCCCAACCAAAATGACGTCCCTTCCCTCGCGGGTTCTCCGCCACTGAGAAGTGATGCAGTCACACGCATTTGATTGACAGGCGCGAATTGTTCTGAAGGAGAAGAGATACCCTGATGGGGTCAGAAATGTGGCAGGAGTAAATTTAAATCCAACTCGGCTCATGCGGAGCGTTTCACTCACTCACAGCTGACGGGCGGTTGTGGCGCTTCTAACAAACTAAACTCAACCAACAGCTGCTAAACCTTACCTACAGCACTGTCAGACAAAGACACAAAACCCAAACGGGAAATCCGTGGTCCCCAGCTCTCTGCGTGTGACGTCCACTGCGTGCGTTGAGAACACTTGTATTCTACCTCAGCTGGTCGACTGGTACCGCCATCACTAAAAGGAGGAAAAGTTCGGGTGGCAAAATCTCAACTCTTCTCCGTTTTGGCACCGCAGTGGCGGAACGAGCTCCCTGCCAATGTCAGGACTGCAGAGTCACTCCCCATCTTCTGGACGAGACTCAAGACCCACTTGTTCAGAGTTCACCTGAAACCTGCATAACCCTACCGTCATGCTCTTATTTGTTGTACATCTTGGCAATCACTTTGTAACTTGGCACTTTAATCGCTCTTTGTAACTTTGGCACTTAGTCAGAGATGTTGTATACTAGCAATGGTTAATCTAGCAATTGAAATGCTTGAAACTTGTTCTGGTGACTTTCTTACTGTATTAGCAGCAATGAAATGTCTTACCTTCTTATGACAAATGTACTCTTTGTAAGTTGCTTTGGATAAAAGCGTCTGCTAAATGTAAATGTAAATGTATCCCCCCCGCCCCCCCTCAGGTCTCCCGTACGGCTGGGATGAGGCCTACACCACAGAGGGCGTGAAATACTTCATCAAGTAAGAAAACAACGTACACAACGTACACGTACACAATGTACACAACGTACACGTACACAACGTACAACAACGTACACGTACACAACGTACACGTACACAACGTACGCTGAGACACAACCGCCGGTGGGAAGACGGTCTCCGTCTCCCTCTCTTGAGGACAGCAGGGGGTCCGCGCCCAGAGTGCACCGTGAGCCTGGTTGATGGGGATGTGAAGAGGAGATGCAGAGGACGAGGTTTCCCCAAATCATGCAGAAAGTTTGTTTGCGCGTCTCCGTTTGCCCGCTTGTTTCGTTTCAGTTCGTTTCCGTTCAATGTCGGTGAACGAGCCTCGACAGAACATTATTCTTTTTTTTTTTCCCCAAGTAGGTTAATTACTGCAAGGTTAATGTGAATCAGTGTGCTGGCTTGGGAGTAAGTTTGTTTGTTCATTCATCCATTCTTTTTCACCGTTGATACAAACTGTGAAACAGTCCAAACATAAGTTGCCGCAAGAGCAACACGAACGCACAAGCTTTGATTCCGTGCCTATTTTGTCAGCGTGGAGGAGGCTGTAGTGTTGGCTGTAGAGAGCGCTGCAGGAGCTTGTTGTTGCCAGGGCAACTTCCTGGGCGGGGCCTACTTGCCCCTTTTTTTTTGCTTTGTTGGTCAGATGAAGAGGACAGTGGACTAGTTGTGTGCCTTCATCTGTGTCTTACAAGACATGGGGTTGTTTCCAGTTTTTCAGTGTGGAATGGAGGAATTGTTTCCATTGCTGGCATGAGTAAAAACACTTAGGACAAACGGCTGGTGGCATTTAGGACTCTACAGCCGCTACGGTACAGAGATCCAGGCAGTAGGACCAAAGGATCTCCTGCAACCGTCTCCCCTCATCTAGCTCTCTATTCTCCCTTTCATTGAACCATCCCCTCAGCATGTCATCACACGATGATAGATCTACTATCTGCAATTTCTATGATCGTAAAAAAAAAAAAAAATCGACAAACCCTTCACAGAGTGGCTCCAGAACCCAACAACTCTAACCCAGCGTGGCTGACTTCTTCTGCCTTCGGGGCGAAAAAGGTTCCACAATGTTCTGATGTTGTTTTTTTTTTTGTTTTTTTTTCCCCTTCCTCTTTTTCATCTTTTGATCTGTTAGTCATGTGACCCAGACAACCACATGGACTCCACCCGTGACCCCCACCCCCCTGAGGCCCCCCCCGGCTCCGGAGCGGGTGACCGAGGGAGAGAGGGGGGAGGAGGAGGAGGTGGAGGAGGAGGAGGAGGAGGAGGAGGAGAAGGAGGAGCAGAAGGGAAAGACCAACACTTGTGTGTAGCTTGAAGCATCAGTGAGTCACGAGTCTGGCCCAGTGTTTCAGGTGTAGGCTACTTCATTAGCATTTGTCACATGTCTCCACCCCCCACCCCCCCCCCCCCATGCCTTAATATTTAAAGGGGTCCTGTTGTACAAGTACGACTTTCCCTTGGAGAAATCCTAAACCTGCCACGTCTATCTGTAGTCCGCTAGAGACAAAATTGGTCTGATTTTAGCCATTCGTGACTCAGCCAATGGTTGTCCTCAAAAGCACTTCCTGGTCTATGAATCGGCGAACTCAACAAAGTGATTTTGAGATGCCAGGGACGAAGCCGACACAGAAGCGGTCGCACGACCGCAGTGCAATTCCCCGACAATACAAAACAAGCATGCAGAAATCGCTGTACAATCTCCCGAAAGACCAAGATCAACAAAGGAGAGAGTCTTTGGAAGGGAACATCCTCTAGAAAGAGGTTCAGGGCCTGTCACACTGCTGAAGCGTGTGTCTCAGAATCATTATTTGGAAGATGTTCATGTCTACTAAACATGGTAGGGCTAATGGGCTGCATGAGGTGACTCGTATTTCTGAACGTTAACTCATACGTGACTTGATAAATACAGACGTCAGAAGTCTGGATGGTGTCTTTCAGCCTGATGTCCAAGTGTGCCTCGTATTCTCAAAACACAAACAAAGGAGCCACACAAATAAAGATCAATCGAAAGAAGAGGAAAATTACAAATGTAAGAAATATTTCAGCAGACAGTGATGTGCTGAAATAACGCCCAGTTGTCACCGGGTCCTCAGGCCTGTGCCGTCGACTCACCGTCGGTCCACCTCTCTTCCTCTCTGTTCGTATGAGTGTCTATGTTCCTCTAAAGACGTGTTGTTTCGTTGTATTTTTATGTAACCACATTGCTCCCGTGTACCTCGTGTTCTTCTACATCTCCACAACTCGCGGCATTCGGAAGATCTTCGATTCGCTGCCTCTTAAATAATAAAGATTCCCCCGAAGGTCAAAACCACGTCTCCTCTCTCTCTCTCTTCCTTCAGTCCAGGCTCCCCTTCTTAATCTCCCCCCTTTCTCTGCGTGTCCTCCGATGTTGCTGCAGATCTCTGCGGACGACCAAAGGAGTGGATTTGTTTTTGTTGTATTGTTCTCTGTTACGGGCGGTGGGGGTGTGACTCTGTATCCCCGTCGTGTCCAGAGGAACCCGGGGCCGCCTGTTCTCCAGCCTGGCGGTTCCTCCTCTGCTTGTACTCAGGCTGTTCTCAAGAGTGATACAAGGCTGCACACAGTGACCGCTTGTGGTGGCAAACCAAGGCCCCCCATTTGGGGTGCAGAAACACACACGCAAAAATGCACAAAACACCAGACTCGTAGATTTAAGAAATGTCATCCTTTAATGTTTCAAAACGGCGAAAGTCTGCTCAGGTTCTTCCTTTTTGTGGCCAATGACTTAGTTACAACTCTTTAGTCTATTACATTGTATTCAATTCCACCATGTTGTCATTTCAATCGTGGAATTTATTTGAATTCTATGTTGGCCTTGGTCCTCTGTTCCGGGACCCCTGGAGAGGCGACGTGAGCAGTGTGTGTGTGTGTGTGTGTGTGTGTGTGTGCGTGTGTGTGCGCGTGCGTGTATGTGTGTGTGTGTGCGCGCGCGTCTGCTCATGAGCACAAGAAGAAAGATACGTTCTTTTTTTTAACAGCGACCGGCAAGGGCAAACTTCTATTATACCACAAAGCTTCAGACTTTTTTCATAACATACATATGCACGTCGTTATGTACATTCCGCTCATTAAATGTGACACAGAGGAACACACCGTCGGCGACAAATCGAGTGAATTGCAAATGTTCTAGCACACACCCAACAACATCCATCCCAGTCACCGACGTCGCAGACCACGCTCCTCAAATCCATCTTCTTCTTTTTTTAATTCAATACATCTCCGCGGGGCGATGTGGTGAAACACAGGAGGCCTAATTGGCTTGAATATGATAATGTGCCAGATTCCGAGCGCTCGGCAGCATGTAGCAACAGTAGAACTACTTTGTGCGCGGTTTCGCCCACTCATTGTTAAAAGCCGCCAGTGGCTCAGCGCTGTCCTACTTTCTTGGCTGAGGTCGTCACAACACCGCGGCGCAGCTTCAGCATCCACTGTTGCCAGGGAAGTTTTATTAAGACAGAAGATGTCAGGGATCAGTGGCGAAGTCTCTGTCGCGGTGTAACGCCTCGTCCGTGTGCGGGTCTCGCTGTATTTAATTATGAACAATGATAATAATTATCAAGGTAAATAGACCTAATATTGAGACATTTTATTTATAGAGCGCTTTTCGAGCAAGGGCTTTCGAGGATGAACACACCTTACACACCTTAAAACATAAGCATACAATGTGAACAACAACAACAATAAATGGCATCCAACATGAACTCATCAAATCTGCGTGCGTGTCTTAAGGACAGAACAGTTTCTGTGGTATGCATTGAGAGGCTGGCAGGCCTGTGTACATCCCAGCAACAACATCGACACAAGTGACTTCGGTGGGCTGTATGGTCGTAGAAAGTGTTGAAACATTGGCCTCTAACCACTAAAGTTGGATTGAATGATGGCTGACTTGATATGCTTTCTTGATCCGCTTACTTCGACCTGAACAAGGCGGTACGGGACTCCGGTCCCTTTTGTGTACAATTGACTTGTTTTTCTTTCTACACGGCGCTAAAGGCACATGAGGTTCAATGTGACCAGGCACTGGACGGCAGAGTGGACGACAGCAAAACGTACGCGCCTCGCTATTGGACAAAAATAGGTCAACCCCGCCCCCTCACGTGACCCACCGTTCTGCCGGGAGAGCCGGGGCGGGTCCTCGCCCGTGGAAAGCGTGACCAGCGAAAAAGCCGGGGCCCACGCGCTGTCCCTGCAAACATGATGGCAGCATTTTTTTTGTGTGTGCCGTTTCTCACCCAGGTCCAATTTGAAGGAAAAGGGCCCTGACATTTACCGGGGAAACATTTGCAACCCCGCGCTAAGTGAAAAGTAGTCATACGCCACTCATCACCCGACCGCCCACCTTCTCCAGCACCGCGCACAGGGTAGTTTTAATCTTTGCTGTAGCCCTGTCAGTCGTTTGTGGTGCACAGCTGTTTCATGAATCCCAAACGCACTGTAGGCGGCGTAAAGTGCATTTGTAGGCCTATTGTTGTTAAAATGTTTGCATGTATTTCAAACATTGATTTTTGTGTCAGTGTGTGTCGTTTTTAATAATGGCACGTTTTAATTGACGCATGGTGAAAAGATGTATATAGACATTTGTGAGAGGAAAGCGATAAATATATGAGGCTGGTAATTGCCAGATCAGAGTACAGTGGGCGGTACCTCGCTCCGTGACCATTGGTTTGTGCATTTGGAGTGTACCGCCCACCCGACGTCTCGGCATCGGTGATTGGTTGATTTACGGCGTGAGGTCCCGCCCACTATACGTTCGGACCCTTGGATCTATAATGCAACCATACCGTAGTGTCGCTGGCTTGCCTCTCACGGTTGACGTCACGCACCTCAGTGCTCACACATGGAATCGGTGCTCGTCCTGTGAAACCCAGTGTGTGTGCGTGTGCGTGCGTGCGTGTGTGTGTGTGCGCGTGGAACCGGCGGCTGCTTCGCACGCAAACCAAAACAGTTCTTCACATTTTGTTCCATCTCCGACGGGCTTGTGTGTGTGAACTCTTGTGTTCCATACATTTGTTTGTTTTATTCCCCCCCGATAATTGATTTTCTTATGATTGTTTTTACGCATGTAAGATATTTTTCGGAGACAAGGAGGACTATCAAAGGCTTTTAGTGACATTTCCACGGTTTAAGACGCCACGATGGAGAAAATGTCAAGACATCTCCCTGTGAGTTTTCTACCTTCAGCGACACACGGAGTCCTCAAATCCCTGCTGGAAAACCCGATGAAGCTGCCTCTGCACCATGAAGGTAAACACATTGTGAAACTAACCAACTGTTTTGAAAAAGTACATTTTATATATCCAGCGTCCAAGAGCAGGTTTATTGGGATTGTTTGCATAGTTATTGTCGTGTTATTAATGTTGCTGATTTCACCGTTGTTATTACTTTTATGATGTATTATTCATATCAATTTTGTTATTATTGTTATTACTACTATTTCTTGTATTGCTGTTTTTATTGTTATTATTATTATTATTATTATTATTATTATTATTATTATTATTATTACTACTACTACTACTACTACTTCTACTGTTATTATGCCATCATCGTGGTCATCAAGTGTTGTTATCAAAAGCTACTTCATCGGTGGATATTCTGCATGCGCAAGCTGCCTCAGCGTGGATCATGGGGAAGTTGAATGTCATCAGGCTTGAGTCGAGAAGAATTCCAGTTATGTTGTCCGACCACCCTAAGGTTCTCCTCTGGGCTATCAAATACGAACCGGAGCGCCTCCCATCAATTCTCACTCAGTGGAAACAAACAATACAGCGACAAACAAACAAAACCATGAGGGAACTCCCTTTTTAAATAGTTTGGGATTACCAAACAAAGCACCATTCAGGAGCCCCAACTCTAGTATTTATATAATTACTAATAGGCTCACACAAACATTTTATGAGGAGTGCTCAACACACCTAACCACAGATTCCTCAGCCTGAGGAACACTGCCCCTCAGCCCCTGGAACACTGAAGCGAGAGGGGACAGGGGCAGCGTTTACAACACCTGCCCTTGCACTGGTGATTTCATCCGGCTGGTGGCTGAGCGGGATGATACTCAGGGAACGTCAGTGTCCACTCTTAGTCCGGCCTTTCACTCTGTCGCCTGTATGAATCTCCACCCTATATCCACATCCCCTAGCCCTGCTACAAAATGACATCCCTCCTATAGCTTCCCACTGAACCTCTCCTGCGTTTGCTTGCTTATGCGAAGGCTCGGAAGGGTTTTATTTTTCCTCACTCTGAATGTTGGCATGTAAACTTCAACGGCATAAAAATAAGGGAGCATTTAGCAGACGCTTTTGTCCAAAGCGACTTACAATCAGTATGTTTTGTGGGGTTCGACATGTGGACACCCCCCCCCCCCCCCCCCAAAAAAAAAAACACTAGCCTTGCCGAAGAGCCGCATGAACAACCCACAACCAGAGAGGTTGTGGGTTTGATTCTCGCCATTTCCCCTTGCCCACATGCAAACACACTTGTCCGACGTGCTCGAGCCTGTTGCCCGATGGCACGTCTCCGTGTCGGCGTGCTGCACCTTAAGGACACTGTGGGTCACGCCTGAGAGTGGTAAAGAGAGACAGAGAGAGAAGAACGAGATTTCCAAACTAAACAACAGGCGGCAGTAGCTCAGTGGGTTGAGAGAGACAGAGTGGGTCATCCACTAACTGTAGGGTCGGCGGTGCGATCCCCTTGATCCCCCCCTCCTCCTCCTCCTCCGACTGTCCACATGTCGAACCCCACAAAACATA